>CM060200.1:32408103-32941924 GCA_030562195.1 Nipponacmea schrenckii | reverse complement strand
TAACCGCTTCATTATAATCTGCTGAACTAGTAAGTAAAAATCTTGCAGCGTTACTCCTCTCAAAAACTGCTTTAAATTTATTTGGGAGCATTAAATGTCCTTTGTATTTTGCAACAAATCCATACTTTTCTAAAATACCATCACTAAAGGGTAAACTAAAATAAGTTTCTTTAGGTAGAAGTTTTATATTAATTTCTTTAAACATCTTTTCATTTTGTATGTGTGTTGACTCAATTTTTTTATCTAATTCAGATATAGATGATTTTAATCTCTCTAACTCCGCTTTGTCTACTACATTAGCTAATTGCTGTTCGATATAGGTTTTAATTTCTGTTAGTTCACTGTTATCATTGAGCTTAGTTTCTAAATTAGATAATTCTTGTTGCGTGGCAAATAAAATTTGTCACGCTTTGTTTTCGTTCGGATTTTTTTTTTTTTTTTTTTTACGTATTTCGACTTTGTCGAAAACGTATTGTAATCGTTCGGATTATTACGTATTTCGACTTTGGCGAAAACGTATTGTAATCGTTCGGATTATTTTATTTTTTTTTTTTTTTTTTTTTTTTGTAATTCTTGGATGAGTTTGCAGACAAACTGGTAAAAGGTGCAGAAATTCTAAATCTACAGTTGATCTTAGAATGATTTCTATTATCAAATAAAACAAAACCGGAAGTTCTATCTCTGACAGGAAGTGAGAACCGGAAGTTCAGGTTTTTTTGCTTTAGCAAGTTTATTTTCAGTTCGATTTTGACCGGATTTTCAGATTTGAAAACTTCAATGTATTTGTCAACTAACAATTATAGGTTTTATGCAATTAGGTTAAATATTTTACCCACGATTTGCAATTCAATATTCAAGGGTCATCGGCAAAAATTTCAGACCGTGATTTCTCCTTTAATATAAATGGTAAAATTTTGAAACTTTACCAGTTGATAGGCGATATGTTTATAATTTTTGAAAAAATGTGAAAAAAAAATTCCACTTCCGGTTTAGCCTCAAATGACGTAATTACGTAACTTCCGGTCTATAAGTGCTAGGTGAAAAGTGAAAACTGTTTTATAAATAACTTGTCAATAGTAATTGATTTGACCTAAATAATTAGGTCAAGCTGCCATATCGGCCGCCATTTTGAATTTTTGTTACAATTCTTAAATCCGAAATTCAGACACTACTGATAGACCGATTTTGATGAAATTTAGCACATAGATACAATGGATCATTATCTACCTTTTCTTGGAGACCGATTTTCAAATTTCGTATTTTCTTTCGAATTATTTAAATTTCGATTTTTTCAAAATTAGGTCACTTTAACGGGTACGGAAGGTGTGACCCACTTAATCTATGACCTTGAAAATTAGGTCAAATAATATTCAATATATTGTCTACGAGTAGATATTTTTTAATTTGGCTTACTTAAAAAATTCATAGAGATAAGTGTACTTAAATACAGCAAAAATTGATAATTTTCATATTTTCGCCATCATTAACCGTTACGGAAGGTGTGACCTAATTATTTTATGACTTTGAAAACTAGGTCAAATGATATTCAATATATTGTCTAGATGTAGGTAATTGCAACTTTAGCCTATATAATATTTTAAGGCTCTCGAAATACGTTCATAATTGTAAGCAATTCTAGTTTTATTTTTTTTTTTTTTTTTTTTTTTTTGTAATTCTTGGATGAGTTTGCAGACAAACTGGTAAAAGGTGCAGAAATTCTAAATCTACAGTTGATCTTAGAATGATTTCTATTATCAAATAAAACAAAACCGGAAGTTCTATCTCTGACAGGAAGTGAGAACCGGAAGTTCAGGTTTTTTTGCTTTAGCAAGTTTATTTTCAGTTCGATTTTGACCGGATTTTCAGATTTGAAAACTTCAATGTATTTGTCAACTAACAATTATAGGTTTTATGCAATTAGGCTAAATATTTTACCCACGATTTGCAATTCAATATTCAAGGGTCATCGGCAAAAATTTCAGACCGTGATTTCTCCTTTAATATAAATGGTAAAATTTTGAAACTTTACCAGTTGATAGGCGATATGTTTATAATTTTTGAAAAAAAGTGAAAATAAAAATTCCACTTCCGGTTTAGCCTCAAATGACGTAATTACGTAACTTCCGGTCTATAACTGCTAGGTGAAAAGTGAAAACTGTTTTATAAATAACTTGTCAATAGTAATTGATTTGACCTAAATAATTAGGTCAAGCTGCCATATCGGCCGCCATTTTGAATTTTCGTTACAATTCTTAAATCCGAAATTCAGACACTACTGATAGACCGATTTTGATGAAATTTAGCACATAGATACAATGGATCATTATCTACCTTTTCTTGGAGACCGATTTTCGAATTTCGTATTTTCTTTCGAATTATTTAAATTTCGATTTTTTCAAAATTAGGTCACTTTAACGGGTACGGAAGGTGTGACCCACTTAATCTATGACCTTGAAAATTAGGTCAAATAATATTCAATATATTGTCTACAAGTAGATATTTTTTAATTTGGCTTACTTAAAAAATTCATAGAGTTAAGTGTACTTAAAGACAGCAAAAATTGATAATTTTCATATTTTCGCCATCATTAACCGTTACGGAAGGTGTGACCTAATTATTTTATGACTTTGAAAACTAGGTCAAATGATATTCAATATATTGTCTAGATGTAGGTAATTGCAAATTTAGCCTACATAATATTTTAAGGCTCTCGAAATACGTTCATAATTGTAAGCAATTCTAGTTTTTTTTTTTTTTTTTTTTTTTTTTTTTTTTTTTTTTTTTTTTTGGGAAGCTCGCTAGCCCAAACGGAAAAAGATAGACTATTTTTGTTTTCACCAATGGTTTTTATATGGGCTGGAATCAAAAATGAATATCTAACATAATATTTTCGCTAACCCGAAAGTGGCTAATTGCATAATATGCAAATAAGATTTCAAGCTAGCTCGGGCCCTAATAGTCGGATCGGTCTGAAATTTACAGGATATAGATAGATAGGCAGCGCAATTAAAACTACATCATCAAAATTTTTTCATCACTTCCGGTTTGGGCGTGGGGACTTCCGGTTTTTTCGTCTCATGTCGGGCGACCCTGCTTCCCATGTAATTCAAGAATCTAAACAAAAACAGTATATTTAAGCTATACAAAATGATTTTAATCCCCTGAGATGAAGAAAAATTAAATTGAATGTTGCGCATGCGCAGTTTTCAAAAATGGCAAATTTTCTTAAAAATTTAATAAGTCCGCCAATTATTGACCGATTTTTATGATTTTGGTGTCTATCAAAACCTTGATACTTTATCTAAAAAATGTTGGGAACAGAATTTTGATTTTCGAATTTGAATTTTTTTTATGCCCGTTCGAATTTTTCAAAAATTTAAAACTCTATATCTCGTGACCTTGACCTTCAATGACCTTGACATTTGAGATGTAGAATGTCCTTGACCTCAGCTGTCTATAGATGTGCTGATATTGCATGACAAATATTAACTTCCGGTTTTATAGCCCACCGAAATCTGACTATTTTGCAATTTTGGACGGTTATATTACACTTTCGGGCCCTAATGTTCGGATCGATCTGAAATTTACAGGATATAGATAAATACGCAACACAATTAAAAATATATCATCAAAATTTTTTGATCACTTCCGGTTTGGGCGTGGGGACTTCCGGTTTTTTATCTCATTTCAGGCGACCCTACATCACGTGTAATTCAAGAATGTAAGCAAAAACAGTATATATTAGCTATACAAAATAATTTGTATCCCCCGAGAAGAAAAAAATTCCAATTGCTAGTTGCGCATGCGCCATTTTTCCGAGAATGGCAAATTTTCTTTAAAATTTAATTAGTCCGTCATTTATTATTTATGCCCGTTTGAATTTTTTAAAAATTTGAAATTCTAAATCTTGTGACCTTCACCTTCAATGACCTTGAAATTTTCCATATAGAATGGCCTTGACATCAGCTGTCTATAGATCTAAGAATATTGTTACGCTTGTTCCACAATTGGAGGCTGAAAAGTACCGGAATTGAAAGCTAGCAGGTTAGAAGTTTCAAAATGTTCGAAATCCATGGGATAACGCATAATTGCCACGCTCGGAGCTGTTCACAGTTCTAGTTTTAATTTGTCTTCGCTTATACCTGGTTTGATATTAGCTATTAGTTGTTTTACATTTGATTTTTGTTTGGTAATTTTATCATCTAATTGGGTTATTAATAAATTTAAATTTTGTAACTGAGTTTTATCGGCTACACTAACTAATTGTTGTTGAATATAGGTTTTAATTTCTGTTAGCTCGTTGTTATTATTTGTTTCTAATTTAGATAATTCTTGTTTCAGTCTTTCTTCGCTTATACCTGGTTTAATATTATCTATTAGTTGTTTCAAATCTATTTTCTCTTTTGTAATTCTATCATCTAATTTGGATATTAATGATCTTAATCTCTCTAACCGAGTTTCATCAACCACATTAACTAATTGTTGTTGAACATAAGTTTTAATTTCTGTTAGTTTACTGTCATCATTAAGTTTCGTCTCTAGATTAATTAATTCTTGTTTTAATTTTTCTTCGCTTATACCTGGTTTAATATTATCTATTAGTTGTTTCAAATCTATTTTCTCTTTTGTAATTCTATCATCTAATTTGGATATTAATAAATTTAAATTTTGTAATTGAGATTTATCAACCACATTAACTAATTGTTGTTGAATATAGGTTTTAATTTCTGTTAGTTCATTATTGTCATTTAGGTTCGTTTCAAGATTTGATAATTCTTGTTTCAATGTTTCTTCATTTATACCTGGTTTAATGTTACCTATCAGTTGTTTAATATCTGATTTTTGCTTTGTAATTTTATCGTCTAGTTGTGATATTAATAAATTTATTCTGTCCAACTGAGTTTTATCAACTATATTAGCTAATTGTTGTTGATAACTTTCTAGTTTTTTATGATGTGAATCTAAAAGTTTTTGATGATTTTCTAATTGGTTTTTACTATCTTTATCTAATACAGTTATTTTTTGATGTAAACTTTTATTTGTTTGAGTTAAATAACCTTTATTAATTGCATCTTTTTTCTGTTGAGGAGATCTTAGATTAGTTATTTTGAAATTATTCATATCTATATCACCTTGAAGTGTGTCTCCAGTTTGATCTACAAAATATGGTTTGAATTTATTGATCGATAATGTAGAAGCTTCATTCTTTAAGTTTCCTAAACCAAATTTATTTGCCATTTTTTGAAACAAGATTTAATACTATTTCTTCAAATGGTTTACCTAAACTTAATTGATATAAAACCCAAAGAGAAAGTTGACCACAAAATTTATCTCCTGGTTTTTGAATTTGAAAAGTAGAACATTTTATTGGACCATAATTCAAATCAATAATTTCTTTAGTTGGATCTAATCCATATGAATCAAAAAAATACAGTGAATCCCCTTTGAATAAAGCAGAATGATGAACGCCTTTTTGATCTGAAGTATGGATATTAGTTATAGCATAGAATTTTGTTTTATTTTTTAGAGATGATATTTCATCACGCATACAATAGTAAAAAGGTTTTATGTTTAATTCTTCTGCCCATCTGATTAATTGAAAATTTGTTGTAGTATCTGTTCCGTATTTTTGTAAGAATTCTTTAAAAGTAATCATTTTAAAAATCAGTTTTTTGAAGTTCGTTTTGATAAAATCTACCCAAGATTTCTTCACCATGTAAATCTACTAAACTGTAAGTTGGTGGTGAAGTTTCATTAACTTTATCAATAATAAAGATTTCATTCGTCCAATATCCAACATAACCTTTTTCGAATTTACTTTTATATTTATAAATACGAACTCGATCTCCAACTTTAAATTTGAGTTTAATATTTAAATTCTCTTTTTCAAAATTGTTTTGTGTGTTAATTGATTTTATAATATCTGGATTTTTTGAAGCTTCTGTAGGAGTAACTTTTATAGATGAATGAATTTTATTATTATATTCATCGACAACAATAGGTAATATTTTAAGCCATTTTTGAGACTTCAATTCTGTGAACTTTTTGAATAATTTGTTTTTTAGAGTTCTGTTAAATCTCTCAATTACTACAGCTTTACCTTCGTTATATGTACTGTAAATTTCAAACCCTAGAGATTTCATATTTTTATTATAAAATTCTGTTCCTTTATCTACCCATAACTTTTTGGGTTTTCTATGTTTCATTATTGTTTCAAATGCTTTTTTAACAGTTAGTCCTGTTTTGTTTTTTAGAGGAATAACCCAAGCGTATCTTGTATATAAATCAATAACTGTTAAACAATATTTATAACCTCTTTCTGGGGGCATATTAATCAAATCTGCAGACCAAATATCATCTTTGGCAAATACTTTAACTTTTAAAAAGTTTTTAGTTTTTCTGAATTCTTTGTGAATTTCATCTGCTAATCCCATACCTAATTTCATTTTTGATTTTAATAATTTAATGATTAATGCTCTTTCAACTTTTTCTCTAAAAGTAGGATTTGGAATAGATTCTAATTCTTTAATCATTTGTTTGTCTGCTTCGTGTCGAAATTGTAAGTCTTCATTTCTGTATAGTTTGTCGTGTTTAAGTGCAGCAGCATCTACTCTATTAACAGGTTCTTCACCTGGTTTTGGATTATCATTTTCATCCAATCGTAAATCTAACCTAGTTCCCGGACCAGTGTAATTATGACCTGGAAGATGTTTCTAACCTTTAAACCGGGAAGTTTAGTTAGAGATTTTTGAATGTCTCCTGATCCGAAATAGATTTTAGGGGAATGAATGTTTATAAAAGACATTTTTTTGGTCTATTTATTCTAAAAAAGTCATAGAGTATTTAGATTTCCGGTAGACCGGAGTGGAGTATAACGAAATGGAGGGATGCCGGAAATCTAAATACTCTATTACTACTAGTTATTGCCCAATCAATTAAATGCTGCCAGTGGGCGTATGTTACCTTGCCTGGTAAGCTATCTTTTAGTTAAGGCTCATTATTTACAGATCTGATTATTAAATTATTTTTATTCAACCAAAAGTCAGTTATTAATCTACCTTTCACTGCTGAGTGATTCGATTCTGTGTTGCAGTTGAATTAGAATTGAAATAATGGAGTTTTACGTCCTACTCTTCTGCACCTTATGGGCTAATGAAAAATGGAGTAGTTTAATCTGTAAATGGCATTTAGTAAAGGTGTTTGATGAAGATAAACAGTAAAAAAATTCTTATGGAATACAATTACTAACTTTATTTGAGCGACGTTTCGACCAGCGTTCTCTGGTCTTTGTCAAGCAATGAATAAAATGAAAGGTTAACAAGAATATATATGTAAAGACAAAACAATTTAACATAACAATGGATTAAAACAATTCTAGGATTAAACAATTAATGGCTTCTAGTTAATGAATTAGGTGATCATAGACTCTAGGTAGGAATACTCCTGGATCTTTATTGATGATGAACGCTGGTTGAAACGTCGCTCAAATAAATTTAGTAATTGTATTCCATAAGAATTTGTTTATCTTCAATGGAGTAGTTGAATTAGAAAATATCTCAATCTTGCATACACTTATTTCTAATCACTTGCATACAAAATAAGTTTAAATACCGAGAATTTGTAACAGAAGTAATTTCTGTTGTGGGTCAATCTGTATGGTACCCTCAACGACATATCCATAATCCGACAAAATCCGGATGGGGAAGGGGGTTTAATTAGCATAATTTCAAAATGGTGGCTAAATGGATCTTTGTGCTCGAATATCTCAGTAAAGATTCGTTTTACGCCATATAAATGTATTACTGACAGATAGGAACATGATACCAAATAGTCAGCATAAATGGTTGTCATGCCCCTATGACTTCTGCAGAGCGGATCTTCAGCCAAATTCACAAAGAAGCCTTGGCTATCATATTCGGCTTAAGGAAATGCTATCAATTTCTTTATGGAAGAAAATTTATACTGGTAACAGATCACAAGCCATTGGCGGCTCTATTTGGAATACCACTCCTTATAGCTAAGAAACTATCTCGATGAGCCCTATGGTTAAACCAATTCGACTACAAAATCGAATATCGGAAAACACGCGATCATGGAAATGCTGATGCACTAAGTCGCTTGCCAAGTGGAGGTGATTATGACTTCGAAAGGGAGGAAGGTGGTAAAGATATGGATATGGTTTGCGCTAACTTCTCAGCCTTCAAGTCGAACCTGTGGAATCCAACATCCTCCGACAAGAGTCCAGGAAGGATCCAGTAATAGCTACAGTGATGCCTTATGTACGTGAAGGATGGGCACCAAAGCACACTGAGAAAGATGAGAAAATTGAAAAGTTCAGAAAGCTATCAGACTCACTTAACGTCGGTCATGGAAAGTATAAAGCTGGAGACCCTATGTAGTTGGACCTCTTCGTGACAAACATCCTCGATGGGTTCCTGGTATTATAAAGAAAGCTCTTGGTACCCGCTGTTTCAATGTTAAGGTCGTATTTCATAGTACAGTTTGAGGAAGACACTGGGAACAGCTGCAAACCGGATACGCAACTGAGGAGGACAAAGAACCTTGAGTGGAACCAGACACTCATTCTGAGTTTGTGACAGAAACTTCAGCGGAAGTACATGCCTCAAGGTGAAACTCGACCATATCAACCAAGAAAGTCGAAGAAACCAATTTCGGAGTATGGACCTGATAACCCAAGACGATCCCAGCGAAAGCGCAAACCAAAAGTTAAGATTTGTTGCTGACGTTTGTAACATCAGTTTTGGTGGGGAGGTGTTATGGTATTGACCCAGATTGTTCTAGAACTTTAGAGATTATCTTTCTAATATTATGATGCAACATGACCTGTTAATAAAACAGTGTGCAACAATGTATCACTTCTGGATTGTTGAAGTGGCTTCTTGATTGTTCTAGAAATATAGGTTTTTATATAAATAGGCTAGTAGCTAAACGTTCCATCCTTTTCACGTACTCGACTGTTTTGAAGTCGGATTCCATATGAATTGAAGTCATTCGTGCTTAGTGTTCCTCTTGCAGGTGATTCAGTTTTACACCACGAAGATTTTGTCCATGCTCAAGAATAGTTTCTTGCGACGATGGCAAAGCAGGAAAGGGGTAGTGGAACAGATTATGACTACAGTATTGGTTTTATGAACCTGTAATTGTCTGTTAAAATGTACATAAATAAATTTCACTAAAAATGTGACCGTCTTAGGGCTATGCCCTAAATAATCCTCTATTTTTAAACATCGAAGAGCCACAAAAGGAATTTGTGCTGATTTACAAATGGAATTAAAAGTTAAAACTGGTCCCGACCAATTTTAAGTTAAGCATTAAATTAGCCGATTTTTATACGCCCACAATTCAACGTCCGTCCGTCCACAATTGCTTGTGGCCACAATAGAGACCACAGTTTTCATCGGATTACAATGAAACTTGGTATGTGTCTCTGTCATCATAAAATCTCGGTTCCTTTCGAAAACCAGCTTTCTGACTTTTACTGTTGGTGAGTTATGCCCCCTTTCTTAGTGAGAATTCGTCAAATTCAGCTTGTTTATGCCCTCTTTTTTAGCGAAAAATTCGTCAAATTCAGCTTGTGGGCGCGATACAGGCCACAATTTTTGTCCAATCTTTTCGAAACTTGGTATGTGTCTCTATCATCATATAATCTCGGTTCCTTTCGAAAACCAGCTTTCTGACTTTTACGGTTGGTGAGTTATGCCCTCTTTTTTAGCGAAACTTCGTCAAATTCAGCTTGCGATACGGGCCACAATTTTTTTCTGTCTTTGTCATCATAAAATCTCGGTTCCTTTCGAAAATCAGCTTTCTGACTTTTACGGTTGGTGAGTTATGCCCCCTTTCTTAGAGAGAATTCGCCAAATTCAGCTTGTGGGTGTGATACAGGCTACAATGTTTATCCAAACATTTTTATATGCTCACATATAATGTGGACGTATATTGCGGTTGACCCTGTCTGTCCGTCCGTCCACAATTGCTTGTGGCCACAATAGAGTTTAAATAAGTTTAAATACCGAGAATTTGTAACAGAAGTAATTTCTGTTGTGGGTCAATCTGTATGGTACCCTCAACGACATATCCATAATCCGACAAAATCCGGATGGGGAAGGGGGTTTAATTAGCATAATTTCAAAATGGTGGCTAAATGGATCTTTGTGCTCGAATATCTCAGTAAAGATTCGTTTTACGCCATATAAATGTATTACTGACAGATAGGAACATGATGCCAAATAGTCAGCATAAATGGTTGTCATGCCCCTATGACTTCTGCAGAGCGGATCTTCAGCCAAATTCACAAAGAAGCCTTGGCTATCATATTCGGCTTAAGGAAATGCTATCAATTTCTTTATGGAAGAAAATTTATACTGGTAACAGATCACAAGCCATTGGCGGCTCTATTTGGAATACCACTCCTTATAGCTAAGACTTTTACGGTTGGTGAGTTATGCCCCCTTTCTTAGTGAGAATTCGCCAAATTCAGCTTGTGGGTGTGATACAGGCTACAATGTTTATCCAAACATTTTTATATGCTCACATATAATGTGGACGTATATTGCGGTTGACCCTGTCTGTCCGTCCGTCCACAATTGCTTGTGGCCACAATAGAGATCACAGTTTTCATCGGATATCAATGAAACTTGGTATGCTTGTTCATATTGATGAGATCTTGGATGGGTTCGAATTTCATGAAATTTCGATCATTGGTTCCTGGCTTTCTGACTTTTTTGCTGTTGGTGTTTTGCTCACCAATAAAAATTTGCTGCTGGTGGGCGTATAGCCTTTTGGGCATCCGCTCGTTAAATAATATTGAGGTAATTCTATGTGATGCATACAAAATATAAAATTAAGTTAAAGGTTAATGTTATTCGGCGGAATAGAAATAAATTTGGCTTAATTTCATGTGGTGTATATGGGCCAATTTTATTCGGGCAGAATAGAATTAAATTAGGCTTCATTTCATTTGGTGCATACGGGTCAATATATTTATAAATTTATAGGGCCATTTCTTAGTTTATATGAAAATTTATATTTATGGTAAACTTCCGTAAAATATTAAAGTATTATATTTTATATTTTGCAATATTAAAGAATTTAATAATTCTATTATAAATAACGTATATGCTCCACAGGACACAGAGAACTAAAATATGTTCTGCTCTAATGACTAGCCTATTTCATATATCAAACCATTGCCTTAAGGCTTTACGAAATCAAGATTAACTGTTTATTTCATATCTTTGTCATCAATTATCTTTCACGTCAAACAACTGGATTTAACCAGATGCTGAGCATGTCAGAGTAATAATTTGATAACAAGGAGAAACCCTTGCAAACAACCGAACAGCAGTTCCCAGCCTCAATTTATCATTATTATATGAAAACATACGAAACTAGCGCCTGTCCTAGTAAATAAATCATTTCTGTAGGCTAATGTAAGAGCTCTGGCCTAGTAAGGTCTCTAATAACAAGTCTGGTCTCTAGTTTCCAGAATTATATTTCTATGTAAGAACTAGTCTGGTCTCTAGTTACCAGAGTAAGAACTAGTCTGGTCTCTAGTTACCATAATTATATTTCTATGTAAAAACTAGTCTGGTGTCTAGTTATCAGAACCATATTTCTATGTAAGAACTAGTCTGGTCTCTAGTTACCAGAGTAAGAACTAGTCTGGTCTCTAGTTACCAGAGTAAGAACTAATATCAGAATCATATTTCTATGTAAGAACTAGTCTGGTCTCTAGTTACCAGAGTAAGAACTAGTCTGGTCTCTAGTTACCAGAGTAAGAACTAGTCTGGTCTCTAGTTACCAGAATCATATTTCTATGTAAGAAATTTATAGTCTGGTCTCTAGTTACCAGAGTAAGAACTAGTCTGGTCTCTAGTTACCAGAATCATATTTCTATGTAAGAACTAGTCTGGTCTCTAGTTACCAGAGTAAGAACTAGTCTGGTCTCTAGTTACCAGAATAAGAACTAGTCTGTTCTCTAGTTACCAGAATCATATTTCTATGTAAGAACTATTCTGGTTTCCAGTTACCAGAATAAGAACTAGTCTGGTCTCTAGTTACCAAAATCATATTTTTATGTAAGAACTGAACGTCACAAGCCTTTTGGGCGTCCGCTCGTTAAATAATATTGAGGTAATTCTATGTGATGCATACAAAATATAAAATTAAGTTAAAGGTTAATGTTATTCGGCGGAATAGAAATAAATTCGGCTTAATTTCATATGGTGTATATGGGCCAATTTTATTCGGGCAGAATAGAATTAAATTAGGCTTCATTTCATTTGGTGCATACGGGTCAATATATTTATAAATTTATAGGGTCATTTCTTAGTTTATATGAAATTTTATATTTAGGGTAAAATTCCGTAAAATATTAAAGTATTATATTTTATATTTTGCAATATTAAAGAATTTAATAATTCTATTATAAATAACGTATATGCTCCACAGGACACAGAGAACTAAAATATGTTCTGCTCTAATGACTAGCCTATTTCATATATCAAACCATTGCCTTAAGGCTTTACGAAATCAAGATTAACTGTTTATTTCATATCTTTGTCATCAATTATCTTTCACGTCAAACAACTGGATTTAACCAGATGCTGAGCATGTCAGAGTAATAATTTGATAACAAGGAGAAACCCTTGCAAACAACCGAACAGCAGTTCCCAGCCTCAATTTATCATTATTATATGAAAACATACGAAACTAGCGCCTGTCCTAGTAAATAAATCATTTCTGTAGGCTAATGTAAGAGCTCTGGCCTAGTAAGGTCTCTAATAACAAGTCTGGTCTCTAGTTTCCAGAATCATATTTCTATGTAAGAACTAGTCTGGTCTCTAGTTACCAGAGTAAGAACTAGTCTGGTCTCTAGTTACCATAATTATATTTCTATGTAAGAACTAGTCTGGTCTCTAGTTTCCAGAATTATATTTCTATGTAAGAACTAGTCTGGTCTCTAGTTACCAGAGTAAGAACTAGTCTGGTCTCTAGTTACCAGAGTAAGAACTAGTCTGGTCTCTAGTTACCAGAGTAAGAACTAGTCTGGTCTCTAGTTACCATAATTATATTTCTATGTAAAAACAAGTCTGATGTCTAGTTATCAGAACCATATTTCTATGTAAGAACTAGTCTGGTCTCTAGTTACCAGAGTAAGAACTAGTCTGGTCTCTAGTTACCAGAGTAAGAACTAATATCAGAATCATATTTCTATGTAAGAACTAGTCTGGTCTCTAGTTACCAGAGTAAGAACTAGTCTGGTCTCTAGTTACCAGAGTAAGAACTAGTCTGGTCTCTAGTTACCAGAGTAAGAACTAGTCTGGTGTCTAGTTATTGGAACCATATTTCTATGTAAGAACTAGTCTGGTCTCTAGTTACCAGAGTAAGAACTAGTCTGGTCTCTAGTTACCAGAGTAAGAACTAATATCAGAATCATATTTCTATGTAAGAACTAGTCTGGTCTCTAGTTACCAGAGTAAGAACTAGTCTGGTCTCTAGTTACCAGAATCATATTTCTATGTAAGAACTAGTCTGGTCTCTAGTTACCAGAGTAAGAACTAGTCTGGTCTCTAGTTACCAGAATAAGAACTAGTCTGTTCTCTAGTTACCAGAATCATATTTCTATGTAAGAACTATTCTGGTTTCCAGTTACCAGAATAAGAACTAGTCTGGTCTCTAGTTACCAAAATCATATTTTTATGTAAGAACTGAACGTCACAAGCCTGGTGATCTAGCCAGAATCACTTTCATGTTTAGAATAATATTTAATACTTATTTATTGGCACGAGCAGGTTATTTATTTTATCTAGATTGTAGATATATAATTTTTATACCACTTCAAATCGGACTTGGTTGAATACAAAGATTGCCATGGCACAGAAAGCATGATAAGTATAATGCACTAGCGTTGTGTACATTAGTCTGTATGATCTTGCCACGTTGATTGCCCCTCTAACCAAGGCGTAGTACGTCCTACTACTCTGCACTTTATGCCATGGGCTAATGAAGAATTTTGCCAGGACAACGGCCTTAGTCTACTCTTTTTGCCATTGGTAGTAATATAATATCTTATATAGTCAGTCAAATAAACATCCCTCTCTTTGCAAGAAATGAGACGGATTATGAAGCAGGGAAATTGTGTTGATGGTCTTTCAATACGGTACTTCATAAAGATCTAGGATTGCTTAAAGGATATTTCATCATCATTCTCACGTGTTTCTACTCATTGACGTTTACTGGGAACCTGCCAATCAAATGTCGACATATTGACCTAATTATTGATGTCAATAAAGGTGAAGGTCATAGATTATTTTTATTGACTAATCAGAATGGTTGTAATAGAATAGCGTGATGTAAACAGACGTTTAATTGGATAAAATCTCTACTATTTATTAAGTATGTAATATCAATGAATAGAAGAGTAGTACATTTCAAAGGTGAGCACTAGGACTCTTCCTTGTTGATTTGTGAGGTTTCAAAGATAACGAAATAAAAGGTACGTTAGAAATTAGTAAACAGCTTTTTGCATTGCATAAGTTTCCTTAACACGTACAAAGTAGAATATAGTGAAAGATCTTGTTGAATCTGTTTGTAATAACATGCAACAGACAGGGCTATATATTTAATTGTTACCAGACAGAAAAGAGAAAAAGTGTCGGATAGTGATGACGTCAATGAATAACTGTAGATGTAGTCTAATTAAATAGGCTAATTAAGATAACTAAATTGGTTTTGTTGGTAGGCCAAATTGAATTAGATTAAAATGTATTGGAACATCAGCTTCAAAATAGTCTAGAACAGATATTAAGAATGATTTTGCATTGATAATGATTCATAAATTTGGTTTTCTCCCTCTTACTCTTAGAAGGACAAGGCCTAAAACTTGGTCAATGAATAAAGGTATTTATTTAAATTTGTGGGTCTTCCTTGAAGTAGCATGCATTTAATTTCAAATAAACACATAGATAGGACCTACTCTCCAAGAAATTTCAGCCGAAACTACCCCA
Organism: Nipponacmea schrenckii; assembly: GCA_030562195.1. Taxonomy (NCBI): domain Eukaryota; kingdom Metazoa; phylum Mollusca; class Gastropoda; family Lottiidae; genus Nipponacmea; species Nipponacmea schrenckii. The sequence goes on along the minus strand of CM060200.1, from coordinate 32,926,895 downwards.
AAAATATACTTTATAAATTATGATGGTGGGCATTGTATCTCCTTTGTGACTGTGAGTCTTGTCTCAGGACCTCCTGAAGAAACAGAAAACTAGCAAAGCCAATACCATTGAAATTAACAGTAGGCCTATTACTATTAGGGAATTTTACTGGCTATGCCCCAGTAATCATCAATCACCAGTACTAGCAGGTCAGGTTAGTCCCATAGTCATGACTCATATGTAGACTTTTTAGTTAGGATGTCACAAGGTCATGACAATATGTAGTCTGTTTAGTTCGGTTGTCACATAGTCATGACAATATGTAGACTGTTAAGTCAGGTAGTCCAATAGTCATGACAATATGTAGACTGTTTAGTCCGGTTGTCACATGGTCATGACAATACGTAGACTGTTTAGGCAGGTGTCACATAGTCATGACTATATTTAGTCTGTTTAGTCAGGTTGTCACAGTCATGACAATATGTACACTTTTTATGCGCCCACACATTAAGTTTTATCTAACATCGTTTTTTGTACTAGTCATCATTTTGCTCTAATTATCAACATCCTACTATAAAATTCACCATGAACATTCATGAAAAATCTGTACCTTTCTTAGATGTTAATGTTATCAGAGAAGGAGACCAACCTATTTAGTAAACCATCTGACAGTCACCATTACCTTCCACCATCTAGCTGCCATCCAAGACATATTTTCAAATCAATCCCCTACAGTGGAGCTCTCCATTTTAAAAGGATAAGTAGTAAACCCAAATGGTTTGAAAAAAATTAAAATAACTTATCTAGATTTTTACAAAATTGTGGATACAAGAAGAAATTTATATCTAAAGCTTTTAACAGAGTCAGAGACATGGACAGAAATGATGTTTTAAATTATAAGTCAAAAAGAGACGTACCTTTTATTTCGTTATCTTTGAAACCTCACAAATCAACAAGGAAGAGTCCCTAGTGCTCACCTTTGAAATGTACTTGGTGTGAGTCTTTGGAATCATCCAAGGATAAAGCCTATTAAAAATCAGACTAATCAAAGAATATTACTATGAGTCATTGCCCTTGATCTTTAATTCTTTGTGGACCCGATAGAGAACCGACTTTCCTGATGGATTTGGATGAAATTTATTACGAGAGTAATTTAAATTCAAGAAACATCTTTCATTTATCGATAATTCTTGTCAACCTCCCGGACAAATTGTCTCCCATTATAATGTGGACATTTAACAATGGTCATCGCTATTTTTAGTCAGGATGAAAATAGTAATGACAATATGTAGACTGTTTAGTCAGGTAGTCCCAAAGACATGACAACATGTAGTCTGTTTAGTCCGGTTGTCACATAGTCATGACAATACGTAGACTGTTTAGTTAGGTAGTCCCATAGTCATGACAATATGTAGACTGTTTAGTTAGGTAGTCCCATAGTCATGACAATATGTAGACTGTTTAGTTAGGTAGTCCCATAGTCATGACAATATGTAGACTGTTTAGTCAGGATAGTGATGACAATATATAGTCTGTTTAGTCTGGTTGTCACATAGTCATGACAATGTGTAGTCTGTTTAGTCCGGTTGTCACATAGTCATGACAATATGTATTCAGGTTTTCACATGGTCATGACAATATGTAGTCTGTCCTATAGTCATGAATTTGATTTTTCTCTTTATGTACCCTTTGGTTCAAATTGCAAGATGATGGTTCAACTTGTTAAGAAAAAAAAAACAATTAATAACAAACTTCACAAGTCCGCAGAATCCATCCAGGCATAAACTTTTCAAATTAGTATGTTATTCGAATACATTTCTACTGCAGTTACATGGCAATGGTAGATGAGTTTGAAATACATTAGATAAGAGTGCATTTGTTTGAACTAAGAAATTGTGTACTATTCAGTCTAATTAAACAGCAAGAGTGGTATTGGTACTATGGTATTGCTTCAGCAACAAAATGATCAGATCCATTCGCAAGTTACAAATGACTAGCACATAATTTGTTCTTCAACCCTTATTGAAGACAGAATGTTTTGACCTTGTATACATAATATATATTTCAAGTTTTATATTATCTTTAAGCCTATGGACTGGACAGATCACATACAACATATTAAAAAAGTTATAAGCACTAAACTTTACCAATTGGGAAAAATTAAAGGCTTCTTATCTCAATCTCATCGTTCTGCATTTTATAAAGTCTATATTCAACCTATATTTGATTATTGTAGTCCAATCTGGGATAAATTCGATTCTAAATCAGCTAATATTATCAACAAACTATTTAAAATTGCATCTAAATTAATTGTAGGAATCTACACTAATAAAAGTGTCGTCTTAAAAACATTGTCTAAACTCAATATAGTAGAAATCTTCTCGAGACATAAACTAAATTCCTTAAAATATATCTATAAAATATTGAATAATCAGTGCCCCACATATCTGTCTAAATTATTTCAATTCCATACTACTCCTTACACTAATATCAATAAAAGACTAAAACTTCCAAAGCCACGACTTTCCCTTACCAAATGTAGCTTAAGTTTTAAGGGATCAAGCCTGTGGAATAGTCTTCCTGCCAATCTCAAAATATTAAACAACAATCCCAAATTGTTTTACAAAAATATATCAGCTTACATTTCCAAATCAAATATTAAGAAATTTTGATTATATTTGTATATACATCTACTATTAACAGTTACAACATGTTTCTTTTATTATCAATTTTATATTGCCTGTATATTTGTTGTTGATTGATTTTGTTTGTATGTATATGTGTTGGGCGAAATGCAAGAGAGGCTCCCAGCCTAATTTCTTACCCGAATGAAGTGATTATTATTATTATTATTATTATTATTATATATTAAGCCGGTATATCTTTAATTTTGAAGAACACAATATCCAGGATCTGTATTTTTAATTGATGTTAATTTAGAAAACAGCAGGATATACTGTCACTCTTATCTTGTCAACAACAAATTTTCCTTTCTGTTTTCCTGTTACATATATAGAACAAACTGGTTTAATCTAGAATAAAATATTCCATTTTAGTTTATTTGCCTATAAGATCACTGAATTTCCCTAAAGCAATGTAAATTGTCATATCTATATCTGTCCCTACAAATAAGTTTTTGATTTAAAGATAGCTTGCCAGGCAAGGTAAAATAGGCCCGCTGTCAGCATGGAATTTGAAATAAAAACTTGACAGTACCAGTACAGTAACTATCACCCGAATGAAATATTCAACCTTCAATCATTTAGGCCTACTTCTTTTTCTACAGTGATAAATGTACAATATTACCAAGTTTCATTAGAATCTGTCAAGATTTGTACCTAATAACTCATTAAATATTTTTCAGTTTGAAATCATTTTAAAGAACAAGGGCAATAGATTATATTAAATATATTTTGATATTTTTAAATTTTCTATAGCGCTCATCCTTAGGTGATATCAAACAATTTCAGGAGTTTTGTCAAAATTACTGATACTAAATGTTTTAGATTTATCTGCTTTTCAATAGGGTTCATCCTTGGGTGATAACAAATACTCAGGCCAAGTTTCATCAAAATCCAAGAAGAATTGATCTTTCTGGTGTGCAATTTGCACTGTGCAAACACGCTAACTTTTGCTAATTTTTAATACGGTTCATCCTAGAGTTTATAACACACTCTCACAACAAGTGAGCACATTGTAGAGTGTTTACTAGCCTTTCGAGAACAGGGGCTATAACTAAATATTTTCCGATACGCTGATCTTCAATTGGATCATCCTTGCATGATCATAAACACCCATATCAAGTTTCATCAAAATCCGTCAAGAATTGCTTCTTCTATAGTGTTTACGAGCAATTGTGGGCGGACGGACAGAGAGACGGACATGGGTGAAGACAATGTACGCCTTCCATTTCATTTGTTGGAAACTACAAATTTCATTCAAAACAGAGACAGAGATAATGTTTCATGTGATTCCTGTTGTGATGAATGGAATATAACTTAGTTAATTATCATAACACTTTTCTATCACTTTATTGTGATATTTTATTTGGAACTTCTCTAATCAGATCAGAAGTCATTTGACTCGGTTATACTCAATGAATGACATGACAGTAATATCAATCCTGTTAATATTTTTCAGATCTAAATCAAAGCAATTCACCATGATAAGTACAAATCTAGGAAGATGTTTATTCTCTGTGATAAAGAAAGAAGGTGCAGGTGGTTTAAAGAACACGTTATCAGTATGTTCTATACACAAGAGATCATTGGGCCCTGATTATATCAGTGAAGATATGAATAAACCTCGAATACTTATCACTGGTAAGTGAGTTTCAATTTAGGACAGGGTTCTTGGATTAAGAATCTTTTAATCAGTGACATTAATATTGTTTATCACTGTACAACAGAACTGTTCCAGGACATAACATGTGTTCAGTAAAAATGATATGAACTTGCTGCACATGTTAATACACCATGCATTGATAACAGTAAACAACAGTTGGCAACTCGGTCAAAGGAGCGTTAAAGACCCTGCAATTTTTGTATGTGAATTCATCCATCCATTCGTTATCCAATTCAGATGAAGATGTTGAAAATAAATCCTGCAATTTACAAAAAAATATAAACATTAGAGATTGGATTTTGATACATATACAGGGGCGTAGCTACCAAACTCATCGGTAAAACGCGGAATTGGTCGGCAAAAAGGGGGTCATGGATGGAACCGTCTGTAAAACGCGGAATCGATCGATTAAACCGATTAATTAACCTAAAAAGTTAAAACATTGTGTTGGTTATGATTGGTCGATAAAAGACGGCAAGGTGGGACCGTCGGTAAACTGTCAACATTAAAAGTATTTTGATTTACTGAAAATACGGGAATCGGTCGGTATAAGTTGGTAATGACTTGAGTCTTCGGTAAAACCGATTGCTTAACCAATACCCTTGTTATTGGTAAGCTGTTCGTTATTTGAATTTGACGGTAAAACGCGGAATTGGCCGATAGAAGAAGGTCGTAGATGGAGCCGTCGGGAAAACCAATTTGTTAACCGAAAGAGTGAAAACCTTGTGTCTGTTAAGATGTTATCGGTAAACCGTTCGTCTACATTAAAGTGATTTTTACTAAACTTGTCGGTAAAACGCAGAATCGGTTGATAATAGACGGTCATGAATGGGAAATGGATCCTTCGGTAAACCGATTGGCTGACCGAAAGAGTGGAAACCTTGTGTCAGTTATGATGTTATTATCAGAAAACTGTTCGTCTACATAAAAAGTGATTTTTACTGAACTTGTTGGTAAAACGCAGAATAGGTGGAAAAAGGCTATATAAAAAATATGTTTTTTTGCGAAAATCGCAACAGATGTATTCTCCGGGTTTCCTAGTTTGTAAAGTTTTCCGGGGGAGAACCCCTGAAACCTCCCGCCATGTCGGTAAAACGCAGAATAGGTCGAAAAAGGACATAGAAAACATATGGTTTTCCGATGAAAATTTCTAATTTGGACCAGTGGAAAAGACTTCCAAAATCGCAACAGATGTATTCTCCGGGTTTCCTAGTATGTAAAATTTTCCATAGGACCCCAGAACCCCCCGCCACTGCAAGGGCCAAATACGAAGGCTTTTGGCCTGCAGGACTTGTCTTAGAAAACCCACCTTTCAGTTCCCCCTCTCAGGCATATTCTAGATACACCCCTGATTGATATGGTTTTCAAAGGTTTAGGATTTGCTATAACGATGGATTTCGTTCGTGTATAATGTATATACTTAATAGAGCGAGTAAGTTATTTTTGCTCCCGGAAGAACACACGTTCGTCGGTAAAACTTAGATGTTACAAGTGTTCGTCGGTAAAACGATCAGTCAAAATGGTCTTGCTACGCCCCTGTACAATATGAACTAAATTTATACCTCTGAACATTTCAGGAGCTCTTGGCCAACTTGGATCTGGTTTAGCAAAAATGTTAAGAGCAAAGTTTGGACCAGAAAATGTTATCATGTCTGATATCAATAAGGCACCAAAACATATTCTAGAAGCTGGTGAGAATTTTTTGTATTTATTCCATTTTTGTTACTGTATAAAGTATGAATTCCCAGGTCCAAAAAAAACCCTAAATACCAGAACCCACCATCCTTCACATATTAAGGAATAAGATACAATTGGCTAATTTCTTGAAATTTCAATATTATAGTTTCGTTGTTTGATGCAGATAAGAATGCTGAGGCAGTGGGAAGTTTATTTGATATTTTTAATTTGACAATTTGACCAAATGCCATCTTAAGACCACATACTTGCAAACCTGTCATGTTTTAATTTTGTAGGTCCTTTCGTATATGCTGATATAATGGATCCTAAAGGTTTAAAAGAGATAATAGTCAATTATGAAATAGATTGGTTGGTCCATTTTGGAGCTCTATTGAGTGCTATTGGGGAGGCTAATGTACCACTTGCTATGAAGATAAATATTGAAGGTGTTCACAATATCCTGGAAGTTGCTAGACAATACAATTTAAAATGCTTAATACCCAGCACTATAGGTAAGTAGAGTTCTTCTAGTAAGCTTATTAATGTCGAAAATAGTCAAAAAGATTTTAATTTTAATGGACAGAAAGACTGGAGCTTAAATTAGATGTTCTCACAATAAGATAAGACTTATGAAACCAAAGTCTCAAAGAGTTTCAAAACAAGTCTAAATGTCTTTATTTGGCAAAAGTCATTTAATTCTTCTCTACTATCTGAACAGTTGGGTAAACTTTAGAAATAAAAAGTTGGAGCAAAGGAATTTTATGCAGTTGTTATGTAACTGAAAAAATAGTTTTTTATTTAATTTCTTTTTACCAAGCACTAGTATCAGGAATTCAACTTCAACTGTTTACCAAATATTACAACTTGTTTATCCTGCGGGTATACTTATACATTTTTTTTTACCTTTTCTTTTGCCTGTGTTTTCCAAACACAAAGGTACTGATACTTTGAATTTATATTTTTCATCATTTTTTCGTTATTTATTTATTTTTTTTTCAATTCAGGTGCTTTTGGACCTGATTCTCCCCGAGCTTTGACACCAGATTTAACTATTCAGCGTCCACGAACAATTTATGGAGTTTCTAAAGTCCATGCTGAATTAATGGGAGAGGTAATTTTTTTTTTCTCAACAATTGTGAAAGAATTTATTATTCAGAATAGATTGTTTGTTAGCTGTGCATAGAATACATGGAAAATACAAAGAATAATTAAGAAATACAGTCATAGCAGTAAAGTTATTAATCAAGTACTTCAATAACACTCTAGAAGATTGAAAGATTACATACTGTATATGCCATGATGTTAGGAGCTTATTTAGGGTTCCTCGCAGCGCAGCGTTTCGCGAGGAACACTATTATTTCGGTAAAGATTATTATTATTATTATTTTTTTTTTTTTTTTCACACATTTGAAATTCTCAAAATCTACCGGTGCGATCTTTACGAAACTTTAATATTTCCTGATAATGTTGTTACAACTTAGATTTTAAATGTAATTCCAGACTTCTGCGCATGCGCGAAGTATGCGATTTTGAATGCGTTTCCATTTTTACAAATGTTGTTTTTTCTCAGCAACTAATCAATGGATTTGAAAAATGATTTCAGATTATACACTGGGCAATGTTAACGCAAAAATAAGCTTCTTTGACTTTTCACTTTTATGCAATTTTTCAATGTCATTTTTTGAATTTGCATATTTTCAAAATTTCAATTTTTTACATTCTCAACATTTTTTTCTTAAAACAACGTTTGCAGATGTATATTGACTTCTTATACATACTCATACAAACATAATTGTGATAATTATCTCCCCTAATAGATAATTGCATAATTGCATAACTGGTCATAACTTTGACAAATATCATTCAATTTGTATAAAAGTGGTGTCAATAGATGCCAAATTTAAATACCTATCTATTGGTACCAAATTTCTTGCCATATGTTGACCGGAAGTGACCCGAAAGTAAGAAAAACATCATTTTTTACAATTTTTTATACTTAAATTGCTACTAGTCTTTGGATTAAATTCAAAACCAAAAAAGCATTATTGTATTAAATAATACATTTATTTTACTAACTTTTGCTCGAAGGGAATTTTGAAATTTTTTTTCGTTTTTGAGAAAATTGAGTTTAAAGTTGAGTAACGTTATAAGATTTACTATTGCTGTTGGGGTTATATCAGATGACCTTGAAATTCTCAAAATCTACTGGTGCGATCTTTACGAAACTTGAGTGGAACACTGTCACGCAATATTACTGGAAGTGAGGCCAGTTGAACTTAATTTGAATGGCAACACATGAATTGTTAAAGAGTTCTAATATCACTTGATTTTGTTAACATTTAGACATATGTTAACTTTTTAAATAAAACCTTTAAGAGGAACCCTTCAGTACTGCAACGCAGTTCTAGTTTATTGGTTTATTTTTATTTCAGTATTATCATCATAAATATGGTCTAGATTTCCGTAGTTTACGCTATCCTGGAGTCATATCAGCTGATACTAAACCTGGAGGAGGAACTACAGGTAGGCTCAAACTCCACCTTGTTGTAACAGACTGTTTTGCTCAATGAACATGCACAGAACACCAGAAACCTCAGATTGTATCACTGGGGAATTGTTTTAGTTCAGAGGAGGTGGGAAAATCTCTGGTGGTTTGGAAAAGGGATTATAAACAGAGGCCCCAAGTGCTTCAGGCTGTACAGGTCTCACTGTGGGCTAATGCAGCTGTCCTGGTAAATTATCTGTCTTTGTAAGTCCTAGCCCAATCCGGTGAAGTAGCAAGTAAATCACCATTTTATTTAAGCAGTTAAAATTGTTTTAGACTAAAAGAAGTATTTTAAAAATATTTCAGATTATGCTGTTGAAATTTTCCATGATGCTATAAAAACAGGAAAATTTCAGTGTTTCTTGAAACCTGACACCAGGTTACCAATGATGTATGTAAAGGATACATTAAGATCCACTGTAAAGTTTCTTCGTGTGCCTAGTGATCAATTAACTATGAGAACATATAATGTGACAGCTATGAGCTTTACACCAGCCGAGTTGGCTGATGAAGTGAAAAAATTTTTACCTAATTTGGAAGTGACATACCGAATTGATCCTGTGAAACAAGCTATAGGTAAGACAGCCCATCTTGGTAACCCTGTACCAATTACACCTTTATCCTACAGTCTGATTGTCAGATTAGATGGTAGTTCAGTGAGTAACTGAAGGTCTAGAATCAATCTCAGTATAGGCTGAAATAAACCCAGTTCCCCCTTGTCAGTGATACAGGTCTGACTGATTATGAAACAGCAACGGGCTGTGTCTGTAATGATACCATGTCAGTTGGTAATCAACATGAGTAGGTTGATGGTGTTGTCCTGGTAAATTTTTCCCACAGTTCACTGCATGGTTGTATCTGATTGTCAGAATTTATGTAAGTCACATAATCTTTGAGCCTATAGCTAAGTTAGTTCTTTTACCTTTCAGCTGATCAATGGCCACAAGTTTTGGATGATAGTCGAGCTAGAGCTGAATGGGGTTGGCAACATAAATATGATTTATCTACCATGTGTCAAGCTATGTTTGCTAAACTGAAACCTGGTCATAATTTCAGTGATAAAAAAGTTGGTGTCATGTAAACAATTTCCAAATATTTCTTAAACTCAGAGCTCTTTGAGTAGTTAAATAGAAGTGTTTATCTGACAGAGAAAGGCTAAACTTTGTCTGTAATGAAGAAATAAATCTTGATTAATAATAATCATTATATATGAGCACGACTAAAATTATTTACTATTGGGATGATTCCTCACATTCTGCAATATGAGTTCAACTATTCACATATGATCTTTTTTTCAGAATTCATCTTTAGTTTGATTTGTAAATACCTGATTTTTCTTATACTGAGAACCAATTAAAAGTGCTTTTTTTTAATTAAAGAAATAGACCTAACATTATTCCTATTTGTACATATATGTAAATTATAGAAGTATTTATATTAGTAGGCTATAATTTCTATATAAAATTAAATGTCTCATGGTTTTATATTTTTTGTTAAATTTCCTTGTCTAATTCATATTATGTATGTAAATGTATTTTGTAAATGAACTATTAATCCACTGAAATTAACAAATGAAATAGAGAAAAAAGAATTAACCAAATGGAGAGCTTTAGTAAAGGGAGGCTACTCTGTATATCACGATAATCTCATATGATTCTAAAAGTTTCAAGAATATAATGATGAACATTTAATGTTACACCTCATTGAAATTAAAAATGATCAAGAGATTCTGATTGGACTGGAACATTATTTTCTGTAAAGATAGATAGGTTGTGTTTGATGAAAAGACACCTGTCCTTTTATATGAGTACATCAGATCTAATAAGAGACGCATCATAGCTATTTTTTTTTAGACTTTTTGTGCTTCACTATACACATAAAAATCTATTTAAGATTTAAAGAATCTCATAAACTTTATTTATTTCCATATGTTTTGTTGTTCATATTTTTTTATATATTTTGCTTCCGTAAGTTGTGTTCTTATAAGTTGAGCAGTTATATTTTTGTTAGTTGTATTTTAAACGAACATGACATATTTTGGTTATTCTTTCACTATTTTAATAGTAAATTATTTATTTTGTTTGATGTTAACTGCTTAATTAATATATTTTACTATTTTTTAATATAAATTACACCAAAACATATGTTTGTTTTCTACACATGAAGGGCAGATATTTTTGTTTCTTTGCACCAAATTTAACGGAAGGAGGTAAGTTCCAGGGTTTTTGTAGGGTTGTCATTTCGATATTTACTAGGTATAGGTCGGTTTGTCCATATAACATAGGGGGACTAAATGGGGTAAATCATCATGTATATAATCATTGGACAAAGCAATCTTATGTGTCCCATCTCAATCTATAAAAAGTATGATATGCCTTATTTGAAACACGTCTAAAATCATCCCAAAATATGTGTTTGTGCATCACAAATGGCCACCGTTTTAACCGTCCTAACATCCAAGTCATCAATCTTTCTATTCTCTACATTCGTTGACCAGAAGCAGATGCACTGTAGTAGGCAAGAAGGACCCCCTTGACCTTATGAAAATAACCTTTTAACTGTTTAGGACAATGATTGAAGAATTTTATCTATTTTTACCCAAACAACACAACAATTATACTGATAAATGGAGATATAATATTAAAACAAACTGGTCAGCAGGAGTCGACACCGCTCGTATGGGTGGGTGTAATGTACCCTCCAGATTCAGTGTCCATTTTTTTGCCCCCCCCCCCCAATATTGGAGCATAAAGGCAGATATCGAAGACATTTCTTTGAACGATGAAATAGAGATTTCACAGATATATTTTATCTTCAGTGCTGCATCGGCAGCCCATGAAAAGAGGATTTGATGTAATCGGAACTTTTTGTTCTATTTGTTATTTAGGCTAAGCTGATTGTTTCAAGGGATCATGTACGACACAGAATCGAAGTAAGCGGAACTTGATGTATTAAAACTATGCCTGACATTATGCATACCAAACATGCCTGCTATTTATTATATATAAATAAAACGTATTTAGTTGTAACGGCATATTGACCACACCTGGGAGGTGATTCGTTAATGATATAGGTGACAATAGGTAAAATATTTTGACTATATTACAATAGAAGCTGGACATGGTGTCATCTTACCACGTGTTGTCATAATGTTTGACAGCTTTTAAGATCCGTCATATTTGGTATAATCTCCCCTCTGATTTATTGTTTTGATCGCTGATACGAAATATTCAGGCAAAATGATGGAATTTAACATGGTAAGATGTTTTTTTCTTCTATTCACTAGACTAAGTTTAATATGTTAGTGTGCAGTTGAATTGAATTGTGGTCATTTTAACTGTACTCTGTGTTTAATGCAGAAAGTACAAGGTGATTATAGTTTAATATATACTCTGTATATCGTGTTGATGATAAATATTACTCAAGTTTTATACACTATCTGTTATTTCATTTCCCTGTATCAGTTAAACGTCGGTTTTATAAAGAAACATGATTTTCAACAACCGATACAATTGTAATTTAAAGCATTCAATACCCGGTTACACTATGGTTTAGGCATTTTTTGTGAGAACAAGTATGACGTATTATAACTACATCTCGTTTGCCCACACCCTATTTCTAGCTTGTAGGCATACTAAATAATATGCCGCAATATTACCAATGTCAATAATTTAATACATTTTACTAATTAAAATCCTGCTTTTTTAAAGCAAAATAAACACTTACTTGTAGAGAAACGCGTCTCCAACACATTCTTAAGGTTTCAATGTTAATGAGGGCCTGAAATATTTACATGCATTATTTACTATATTTTTTATAATAAAATTGTCCGTTTAACCTTTAAATTTCTTCCGCCAATCTGTTGCAAGCGTTAATATTCAGAATAGGGCCTAGTGTTAAGAGTAACTTGACCAGATGGTAAACAACTCGACTATATAAGTATCTGCAAACGAACACCCTTATCACTTTTCATTCATAATAACTCCAATCTTTTACTAGACAAGATGATAATAAAAACCAGCTCAGACGGTTAAACTACCTGTTTCTTTTGGTTAACGTGAGAATTCTGTTTCGATATTCTGCATACGATATATTAATCAATCATAATTTCATTAACATCAACGACGGTCAGAGAGAGGACAAATCCACAAACTTTGCTGGCATTTATATAATAGGCGTGTTTACAGCTCGAGCACTGATGAGAATCAACGCTCCAAAATACCGATATAAGCTGCTAGACCCGAAAATCATACCTGAGAGAAGTTTCAGCTAATCCATATAGCTTCTCTTACGCTAGTAATTCTTCATATCATACTATACCCTCATCAATAATCTTTTTCTTTTATCCATTTTACTTGCTTGTCACCATTTATATCAAGAACTTACATGGAAAGAAGTCGTTAACTGAGAAGTTTTGATTCCACTAGTATCGACAATCATGTTTATTGAGAATTTTCATTTATGTCTTAAACTTAAAAATTGGTCAGTTCCATGGAACAGCAAACAATATTATGTTATACTTGTGGTTTAGTATGAAAGTATAATTGGACATTTTGAGACATTATCAAAATCTTTTGCACTAGTTGCATGGCTTGTACGAATCGAAAACTATTGTGTTTCGTTTATTTACGAATTTTCACCCTTCATTACCTAACTTTTCCATTGTATCTTATTTAGATTATAACTACTTGTCGGCTTGATATTGTTATTTAATACATTAAACCATATAATAAAGATTGTTAAATAAGAACTATTTAAAAATTCTGAATAAATTCAGTCAAATTTGTAATGGGAGAATAAAGCTTGGTTTTATAGAAACAACTTGATTTAATGAGTATATTTATCGATTGAAATTGACCAACTGTAAATTATAGTGTCATTAGGCTATTTCAACTGCCTTTCCTTATCAACTCGAGGTGTTTTGGCATTTTTTCTATAATTTAGTACAGAGGATAAGAACGTGAGTATTCGGTTATCATAAAACAATAACGTTTGTTTTTTGGGGTTGTCTTTTTATGAATTAGAACTTTTTTGCTGAACATGTCTAAAAACTAAACACCCAGACTACAGAGAAATGAGTACTCCTATTGTTTTGAAAAAATGAACTTTCTGTTAATTTTAGAACGCCAAAGGTAAAGTCTACGTAAAGATTTTAACATCGGAGAAAATGTACGTACGTACGTAAATAAATGTCAAATAGTACAGGTATATGTCTAAATACTTAATTGACAATTAGTACGCTTTATTTGTTATTGCCCCCTTTAAAATAAATCCAGGATGATCCAGTACACAAATACGCTATACATAAATATCACATTTTCATGTATTAACAATTTATAATGTTTTTTCTAATAAAATATTTGCATACTGACTAAAGGGATTGATTCTAGTCAAAGTTGGTGTTCTGTTTTCTAGTCAAGTGGATACATAGCTTTCTGTTATCTTAATGGAATTGTTTCTATGGGATAATAATGTTAGTATTCATTTGAAAGAAATTGTTCCAATTTAACCTTAGTCTAATAGAATTATAGGACTTAAGCAATTAATGAAATCTGGCGAAGGCAGTCCTTTTATCTAGAAAATGTATAGTTCTACATTCTCTTTTAAAAGTTTTATCTTCTATGGCTGATAACATGATCTAATCAGACAGATGGACAAGTCTTGTTTATTTCTTTGTTTTATCTCGTGTAGTTATTCCCATAATATAGTAGTATGGTTAAAGTAGAATGTGTCTACCTGTATTAAGTCTACTCGAACTATATAAGAAATAGCTGGTAATGGTCAGGTAAGATTCCTTTGTTTATATCATTCCATTGTATTAAATGGATAAAAGCAACATCGATTTGACTCACATTACCGAGGGGGAGGGGAGGTGAGGAAAGGGGAAGGTACACGTCGAAAAGTTGCATAATTCATTAACTTGTGATTGTTGTCCTATAAAGCTCTGTATATAATTATAATATACTAAACAGGCTCATTGCCAAATTTCGTTTTCTATGCGACATAGTATGACATGGATGAATCATTAAATCTCGCTAATAGTTTAGGAAGTTAACAGAAAAATATATTTTATATTTTAAATGTACTGCAGACAATTTGTCGCATCCGGGAATATAATAATGCTGATTGTTAATATTCCAACACACATAGCTTTTAAGTCCCTCCACACAGTTACTAGTTATATCATCACGAAGGTTTTTAACATTTTCAAAAAATGTTTCGTGCTATAATTTTATCTTAATCTATTTAAGATAAATAATGAATGAAAAATAACAAATCTATCAAGTGCTTTAAATAGTCATGTAGTAAGTGCGTTTCTTTTCCTTTTCTTTCAACTGATGTGAATCAAATAGAAATCTTGAACCTAGATGTTTCTACCATACTGGAGTGCACATTTTGAAAGCCACAAGAACACAGATGGCATGTTAATTTACATTCTGTTGTAATGATAAATAGAGCGATAACTAATAACATTAATACCCATTATGAACGTGCAAAATATTTCTTTGGCAACTGCAGTATCGTAGACGAGACACAAGTCAGTTTTTTTTCGCGAAGCAGTTGAAAATATATTCCGGGTGGGTCATAGGTATTTTGGCATTATGGCATGCTTTTTGCCCCCCGTGTTATATGATCATCATTCGGAAGATTATCGTTATTAAGGGAATTTTGACATGTTCTGTGACGGATTCAACTTTGAAAGTGAATGTTTTGATATAAGTATGCATATTCTGTTTGTGGTGTTGCCTCGGCGTCTTCTCTTTTCGTTACTCTTCTATTTAAATACAATTAAATCGGACACCTCAAACTTTATTTATCTATATTATCTAATAATCATTTAATGGTGTTACTAGGATATTCTCAAATGGTTTACAAAAAATATTTTAACCTTGTTTTTTTCTCAGATAAACAATTTTTCCTCTTCAAATAAACCTGATACTTAAAGGGATAATGCTTCTTAGTATGAACATAAATTTTGAGTTCTAAAGAATGGTCAATATTTATGTGAACTTAGCTGCTGTCAAAAAGTTACAGGATCCCTTAAAATCTAGGAAAACTCGCAAAACTAAGCCATTTTTGAAAAACAGTTAATCAATTTATTAAATGAATGATTTAAACAACGAAAATATGAGTTACAAGTGAGACTAATTATACACACAAAATTTGAAAACAATTCTAGGACATCAGCATTCAACATTATTTTTCACATTCCAAAGCACTCATTGTCGATATGAACAACTAGGAGCTCTTTCTTTGTATAATAACAAAAACTGTTGTAATAGTGATAAATACATCTATGTAGAGCGATATTGCAATTTGTACATAAACCATATATTGGATAAATATTTGTTAAATATTTTTTTTTTTTGCTATTCCATATTTTTCGGTCTTGAAACCATCGCAGGAGCCAGTGTATAACACCATTAAAACTATTTTTATCTATTGGCACGATGATTAAAATATTGAACTGTTGTTTAGAAACAGAAGTGTTTTGAATGTCAGTACACCATAATTTTGGCAATGTAACAGAAAAAGTGTATATGGAGTAAATATAGTAAATTGATATTCGAAGGGTGTGGAAAATATTATTGAAAATAAACTCTGATATCTTAAACCAGCACTTGGTGCACATTGGAAATGAAACAGAATAGGCCTATACATATTATGAAATGATTGTAAAATTGTATGTTTCATAGCATTTAGACTACGACTCTCGATTCTCCAAATATTTTCTCTACGTTGTATATGATTCATTTCTTAAGTCATTATAAATGAAAATTTGTAAAGTATTTTTGATATAAAACCTTAGATAGAATGTTTGTTTTGATAATTCTCGATCGTTAAGATATCCAGCAGTTTCAGCTATCTACACGTGGTGAATGATACCAAATATTAATAATAGTTTACTTGTTTAATATATATTAGTTTACATATTCATATCACATTATATAGCAAGACATCTGTTAAATGAGAGATTGGAAAGTGGTCCTGTGGTTTTTCGAATTTCACAAATTTTTCTAAACGAATTTCATTAACAAATCTGAAAGTGTCAAATATGTGTCAATGCAGCAACAAAATATCATAAGGCATTGCTTTCGTATTACCCCTGTCTTGATTTAAGATGTTGTGTGGTAAATTAATAAAGTGTTCACTTAAAATATGGTTAGTCGCATTTCGAAGCAAAATGTCCTACTATTGTTTCAATGTTTGAAAACACGAAGTTCCTAGAATTGTGTTTAATAAGACTGACTTCCAATTGGAAGTATAATACCAAGTTCTACCAAACTTTGACCTCCAAGAAATACCAGATCTTTCTGCCAGAGTTATTTATGTTAAGAGCCTAATTACAGTACTTCCTGTCCATTATAAGAGTGGTGATTAACTATAAAAATACAGTGGTTAGGTTTTACCACTAAGACCAAGATCATGGTGTTGTTTAAACGCATTACCCTATATATTAATCAAATATCAAATAAATTGAGAAGGTACTTCGTTAAAAATAAAAGAATTGGCCCGAGCGTTACGTTACGAGGATCCTCGGGGCCATCGATAAAGCGAAATCTTCTTAATTATATTTAACACAAGTTTCATTTTTGAATAGTACTCATTTAGAAAGTATATTAATATGCATTTAATATTTGAACAACCTACTGAAGGTTTAAATGATTGATCACTCAGACTTCCTCGTTACAAATAAATGGGTGATCCTAATGCAGTTATTTAGTCTTACCTAATATGCATGATTGATAACACAACTAATCGATTTGGCGTTTAATAATTTTTTTCGGTCATGATTGAGAGATTTTTATATCTTAGACTAGTCCACACATTATGACATGGTCGATAACAGGGTTTTATGTGAATTTTTAACAAATATGTAGACCTATAAACTAAAATATTTTGTGGCAAACATATTCCTGAAGTTATTTCTCAAATTCATACTTAAAAATCCCGATATCTGTTTAAGATTACTTTGGTTGTCAATGTAGTTTTCAAGTAGCCCATTTAACACGGGGTGCTATAATGGATTCCATTTATCCTAATTATTTAATGTGACCAATGATTGTTCAGTACACCATATTTATAGGTTGATATTCCTTAAAATGAATGGTGATGATAATTTATGCACTATATGGTATATTATCATTGTGACTAAATCCTTCGGCTTCAAAGAATACACATGAAAATCGTTTAGACTAATTGAACGTGGTAATATTTCTTTTTAAACAAGGAATATGAAAATAAATAAAAAATCAAATGATTTTGTGAGACTCTTCGTATCAGTTGAAATCTAACGTTATATTTTTGTCTGCAGGCAAATCTGATAATATAATGGTAGCCTTAAGCTTTCCATATTTATAGAAAAATTCTATTATTTTTTCAACCTTCTTCAATCGTTTTTATATTGCTTTGAACGATTATGATCGATATGGGACCACTTGGTTCACCCCTCATTTATAATGTGACATCATGAGTGAGATTATATATATAATCTTCATAATTTGGCTTAACATTTCAAACCATGCATGAAGTGTTCAACAGATTTTTTTAAAATATCTATTCATATTCAACAGTTCATTCAAAGAGAAAAAACACGAATCTCCCAACGGAGTTATTTACTTTTTCTCAACGAAAGTGCAACAAATTGTCATTATATCGACATTGACAATGTGGTTTTCTTTGTGTGCTAGTAGGACTAATGTGGAATAATAGCATTTATGACCTGTTGAGTTGGACAAAGAAAAATTGATCGTAAGTTAAACGTTATACAATTGTTATCAATAAGTTTATATTTTCGTTGATAGTGATGCTGTATATACCCTACCACTGTTATATATTGTGTTCAATTTGATAATATTTTGATGTAGTGTAGTACGATGAGAAACGGTGTATTCTTCATACAGTATTGTATTATTTTAATGAGAAAACAGTAAATAAGAAACTATCTATGATAAAATTTAAACCAAAATAAAGGTATATCTTGACAAGCATAAAGTATGAGATTATTATACTACCACGATTGTCCATGGTGCTTGCTCCTACTCCATTCAATTATAAAAAAATATATATACGTATCCCGGAAGAAATATCATATCTGTATATCCGGTTACGTATTAATTCACAAACCGGACAGTTAGCATGCATTACACAGCATAGCAAATTCTCTTGACTTGTAGAAAGAATAATGAGAAAGTTATATACGTTAAAAGAATAATTTATAAAATCAACGATAAGCATCAATCACCTGAATGAACCATATGCACAAAGTAATGTTTTGAAACCTGTTTATAGGGAAGGCCTGTTATGTTCCCACGATGTTAATTTTTGATACTTGTTTATACGAGGATTTCCTTTAATTCGAAACCGTGACTTTTAAGTTAGACAATATTTCATCCAATCCGTAGCGCATCACTCGTATTGCTTATGCCAGGATCCCACTATCAGAATTCGTTGCATGATTAAAATCGTGGGCTTTATTTGAGACTAATGGCGATTATCCTATCAGGTCTAAGGCTCGGTGCAATCTTGTTAATAGTAGTAACTTTATGTGTATTGAGATGTTTTTTACAATCAACACGATCCATTGTCAGTTGATCATGGAATTTATATGAAATCTTCAATTTATATTTGTTTCACTAGAATTCCAGAACCCTTAATCACCAGACACGCAGCAAATTTAGAATCAAGACCACATGGGTACGAGGTCAGTTATTTGAGGTAATATTTTCTCACAAGATGTCCCCAGCAAACAGGAGTGTTTTATCACTAGTACACTACTACTACTACTATGATAAATATAATGGTCTGAATATACTGATCCAATTAAATGCCTATTATATTTAACAGATACAATTATATTTCTATGGACCATTGAACACCACATATGATAACAGTTTACTATACAAATAAGTATTCAATGTCTAGTAATAACATAGATTTCAATCATAATATTTCACACGTTACAGTTACGTTACAATTGGATGAATTCGATTATGTATCAGTACATATTCAGTACACAATTACCACACAACATGGAATTAACCTTAAGTGAACCACAACTCACACGGAAAATAGAAAACTTGATATCAAAGTATTTTTCAAAGAGACTGATACAAACCAACTTTTATTTAAAAATTAGTTTCATCCGATACACACATTTTCTGGCACAAATCAAAAGTTCTAAGGTTCCATATAATTTTTACACAACAGACCGATTTTGATTCCGCGTGTAGACTTGTTTTTGATAAATTACGAGAAAGGGGTTACTCAAAACGTTTCCTGTGCCATTTTAAAACACGCTTTAGAACCTTCAGAGACCCCCTCCCCATTTTAATGGCCTTAGTTCAATACCGTGTAGAGGTTCTGCGTGTCGTACCTGCG
This sequence comes from Nipponacmea schrenckii, assembly GCA_030562195.1. Classification (NCBI taxonomy): domain Eukaryota; kingdom Metazoa; phylum Mollusca; class Gastropoda; family Lottiidae; genus Nipponacmea; species Nipponacmea schrenckii. The sequence continues at coordinate 32,906,968 of CM060200.1, read as the reverse complement.
ATCATGTACCTATTTCGTATTTTTTCAAAACAAAAAGACCGGCAAATACTTCCTCATACGTGACCAACTTTCTTGTGTTGACCAAAATTTAAAATACCTAATTTCATGTAAAAAATGCGACGTCCAATTTGTTGGCGAAACAAAAAATATGTTAAGAACCCGTTTTAATGGCCATCGTTACGATATTGGCAAAACAGACCTATTGCGAACCTTCCCGACCACTCCATTGAAGACTTGGTAGTTATGGCTATCGAGACGGTTGTGTCGATGGTCGATGTCCCATATTAAACCAAAATATAGAATATAATAGTACAGCGCGAGAGCTATTGGATGGACCAGTTGGACACAGTATATCCGAATGGTTTAAACCTTCAGCACGATAACGAAATAATCCCTTTCATCACTACCTATAACCATACTGCTACCAGTGCATCGGTAGTTGTCAAAAAATACTATAAAACTGAAAGAATTGTTACCGTGTTCAAGAGGAATAAAAATCTTAATAACCATTTAGTCCATGGCAGACTTGAACCACCACAAAACGTTTTTTTTCAAATCCATAATTGTTTTATTTTATATTTTTATATATATATATATATCACATATTACCTTAAATAATGTTTAGTCAAATTTCATCTTTCAGTATACACTTTAGTTAATTATAGGTCAATGGGCTCCAGTATTTTAACAGGATAATGAGGACCAAAATAAAAAAAGTTTTTTTGTTTATTAGATTTTGATTTCAGAACCGGCGAAAGAACAACACTTCCATACTTTTCATAATTATAACCTTAACCATTTTAAACTATTGTTTACACTAACGATCTCATCCTATAATGTTGTTTCTTGAGAATACTATTCTCATCTCACCCTAACACGAACAGTATTGATAGTATTCGATATCTAAAAATAAATATTCTTTGAAGACAATGTAAGTTAAAGGGGCCCAGGCTTTATTTGTTTCGGACAATCATCCGACAGCCTCAAACACATGAAATCTTTTGGTTAGCTAATCAGAAATAGTCTACAGAGCTTACCTTTGAAATTTGAGCCTTCAAATCTATGTGTATCCATAATTATCCGTGTTTGAAAAATCATAATGTCGTAAGAAATTACTAACGTCCCGCCATATTGGAAAACGGTTCGTCTTGATAATCAAAGAGTTATCCTTTCCGTCGTGCAATAGCGGTCATCTATATAAATAGACCACAACGCATTTTCAATTGTAGACTTTGTCAACAGGACACACAATTTTCAGACTGACTGGAGACCAGCCGCGTACAGCACGGAAAAAAATGAAAAGTGAAATTTTTTGTTTGAGGTATATTTCAAGGTATTTTGCGATTTTCTTAGAGCTTGAGTATTTCTGAGGACTGTTTAAATGTAACAAAGGCCCAAAACAACCCCTAAAAATCAAGCCTGGGCCTCTTTAAATGGCGCAGAATTCGTTAAAGAACGAATGGGTTCAAATTTAGCTTCCCTCAGTACTTCACAAAATAAAATATTGCAATAATTTTGAAAAAATTCAACATATACCTAATATAATAATCAAAGAGTTATCCTTTCCGTCGTGCAATAGCGGTCATCTATATAAATAGACCACAACGCATTTTCAATTGTAGACTTTGTCAACAGGACACACAATTTTCAGACTGACTGGAGACCAGCCGCGTACAGCACGGAAAAAAATGAAAAGTGAAATTTTTTGTTTGAGGTATATTTCAAGGTATTTTGCGATTTTCTTAGAGCTTGAGTATTTCTGAGGACTGTTTAAATGTAACAAAGGCCCAAAACGACCCCTAAAAATCAAGCCTGGGCCTCTTTAAATGGCGCAATGGGTTCAAATTTAGCTTCCCTCAGTACTTCACAAAATAAAATATTGCAATAATTTTGAAAAAATTCAACATATACCTAAACTCATATTTCTTTCAAGATATATTTCATTATTCCCTAAAGGAATGATTGCAAAAAGATAAAATGATCGTGTTTTGGGGCGAAAAGGTCTATTAAAAAACGCTAAAAATATTCAATGCCCAAAGTAACAACCAAAACAATAATTATTTTTATTCATTTTATTTTATTGTTGATAGTTTCAAATTAGTGATGTGTCATGTTACTAGTTTATCGCTATGTCTTATTATATCTATCTACGCTGTTCATATGAAATTATATACTTGATTAAACGTTGATCAAATCAAACCAATCATAGCAGAACACTGAGCAACATAATTATATTATTCATTATGTAGGTATTTCTGGTTTACACCCTCAATTTTGTACCTGATTTAGTCGTTTATTTCTTTTCATTAAGTTGTAGGTTATTTTGCTGGAACGTATTGAATATGTAAAGAAAGAAATAATTGTATCATATCATACTGGATTGGATATATTAGTCTGATGAACGTGGTATTTTGATCAACTTTGTTTTACTAACCTACAGATAAATACTTTTTCTCTACTTTCAGGTACATAGTAGTATGGAATGAGGTATAAAATGGACGAGGGTGGGATGTTAGACAATGGGATTATACCTATTAGAAACGGAAGTTTACCGGGACAAATTAAACTACCAAAACGTTACGAATCGGCTTGTCAACCAAATCCTACCATGAAGGTTCCCAGGCATCGGAAAGTCAGTATTGCTCAAATGAATGGTAACACAATGAACGATAGAATCGGGGATCTGACGCAAGCAATGCTGTGGATTAAACAGGAGTTGGTAAGATTAATATACTTCGATTTATAACACCCCACAATTTTCCCCAGTGCTCTCTGGCGACTGTTGATACCTGTAACTATGAAAAGTTTTGATGGTAAATATTAACGTCAGGGTTCTCTGGTAATAACTGCAATATACATGCATAAATTGTCCAGTAAATGTAAAACTTGGCAGATTGTAATGATCTCATTTAACAGGTATTACAACCTTGAAGAAATATATTCCAAAAGTAAATACTATGAAGGCTAATTTTCTGACTAATTTAGCATTATGCAGATATATTATTAATGTTTAATTTCAGATTATGTTACGGCAACACGACATTTTATTAAAAAGACAATTCTTTAATATTCAAGACACAATAAAGTCATTACATAAACATTCAGATTCTAACATGAATGGAGGTCTAGAAAAAGATGGTAGTGGAAACCATTCTGAACCCATAGTGCATATGTTCTTGCGATCTTCTTCAAGTATAACAGCAATAAATGAAAGTGATGATGATGAATCCGGAAGTGACGATTCAGATTTTAGACCTCGGACTTCATCCATGACAACATCGCGTGATCTAGCGGCATTAGCGAGAAGACGTGGGAGTAAAGAACTTATTTAACAGGAAAAATGTTCTAGAAATCTGTACAACTATTTGCGTCTTGTGTATAAGGGTCATATTTGTAGTATGGATTGATTGTGGTTTGTTCCATACTATAATCGTTGTAGACAGTAATAATTCATTCGGTGATCACATCTTCATCCAAATCACAGTTTTCATTATGTGACGTTTTGCCAGTTACTCAACATCGCAAGACTTTTCCGACGCAACTATTTAAGGTGGATTTTAACTCTCTCACTGATTGATTGATATTATTTCTGGCGTTCATCTTCTATGCCCCCTTTCAAAGATGCCCTGAAAGAGTTTTCATAAATGAATGTAAGCACAGGCCCCTAGCCTGGGCAAGTAATTTATCTGGAGAGGCAATGAGAAAGCACCTGCCAAACTTGACGCTTGAACTATTCAAGGCACTAGATTCGCCGAGAGATTCACTTTATCCCACGAGTGGCTTAGTTACCAAAGCATATACATGTACCCTTACATCGCGAAGATGATAGTATAAGTGTCATGGTTCAAGCGTCCATTTGTCCAAAAATGTTATTAAATCGTTTTATATTGATAGTATTATTAATATGCTTTGTCTACAATACCTGATTTCTCATAGGCGCTCAGTTTTATTATACTCACTCAGAAATTTATGATCCTTTGTAGCAAATTTTGAAGAAAATTCGACACCAACGGCAACACAGGTTAATGTGATCCCCCTTTGACTGAATCACGATTCAAATATTCAATAATTTTTTGATCTTTTACTTTTGTCAACATGGACTTGTTGACTATATATTCTGCCTTTAGCCTCAGTTTTATTATACTATAGAAATTTTGATCCTTTGTACAATTTTGAGAAATTCGACACCACGGCAACTTAATGTGATCCCCCTTTGACTGAATCACGATTCAAATATTCAATAATTTTTTGATCTTTTACTTTTGTCAACATGGACTTGTTGACAATATATTCTGCCTCTAGGTTATTCCGACTTAGAGAATATTCGGGGTGATCCCGGGGTTCTAGTCCAACAAGGTACTATGCAAGGAGACGTGGAACTAGACCAGCCTAAGGCACTAGTATATAGCTATCTAGGGGTTGTAGAAGGCGAGAGAGTATGAGTTCAAATAATAATAACGCCTGCATGTATGAAGTCAAAACGAAATTGTAATTTAATATACAATTAAGACATAATAATATACATAATAAAATAATTATAATAATTAAACATGCAGGATGATACATTGTAAATATAATGTGAAATGGATAAAAGTATAAACATAAAATATAAAATTAATAATTAAAAATATCAATACTATTAGAAGAAAGTCTTACCTGCAAGTATGAAGTCAAAACGAAAGTGATTTGCTTAGGGAATAGGGCCTGCTTATATACTTTTGATTATGCAATATATTTAATTACCAACAGAAGGAATAGAACTTAAATTTACATTAAGGTATTCATGTCGGAGGACCCACGCTCATTAGAATCTCTTTACTCCCTAAGACATATGTCACTATAGATTGATATCTAGGTATTTCAAGGAACCTATCAAGGGACCATGCTGACATTATTTACTATATGGGCAGTGCCTAAGAGAGGTAATGACTTCATTTGCAGATAATGATCTAAACACCTATGGTGTATACCTAATTAATAACGAAAGGGTCTAATTAATGCTCAACAATGTTAATTTTATATTAAGTTATCTCTAAACAAAGCTACTAGATATTAAACATTATTAACTAAAAATGATACATTATGTGAATTCCATAATATTTGACGTTTACATTAATAATATATATTTACAGGGATATATAAATCCATTGGATAGTAATAACACTATAACACTTTTTTAAGTGGATCGGAGCAATGTGTCCTTTTGATGATATCAGACCCGAATTAAACAGAATTTAAGCAAGTTATTAATTGCAGTTGAATAATTGGCAACTGATTTTTTTTCAGCCTGATTCCCTACTGAAGTTACAAGTTTACATTTCGGGACTTATTCGAAGCGTTTGGTTGGAGGTGTGTGACTAAGGACATTCATTATGGAAAACTATATAAAAATGAAAAGTGGCTTCCGTAGAGGCATTAAACAGTCTTGTACTACGTTTGTCTATTTCGCCAACAGACCGTAATGGTGTGTCTTCCATGTATGTGTATATCTATATATTTAATCTATATAATTCACTTACTAAGGTTGGTAATTTTATTTTCTGTTGACTAAGGAAGTATAATAAAATTGTATTTTTTCACTCAAGTTATCGAATGAAGAAGTCTATCTTCATAACATTAATTTATTCTTAGTAACTCTGCGTTACAATTAGCTCATCAAAACCAGTTTCACATGCACATACATCAATTATAAGCTTGGCATAAGTAAAATCGCTTGCATTTATTTGGGTCAATGACAAGAGTTGTGTCCCCTGGATCACAGGTTGCTGTAAAACGTAAAATGTGAAAGAATTTTATTTCCATTCTTGAAAGCATGTAATTATACGAGTATATACGATTGAGAAAAGAGGATTAAGAGTGAAGTGTGCAAACTCCTAAGTAATGAACTGACCTTTCTTACAAACTGGAATGACTCGTTCTTTCATTCCAAAATGTCCTCTTTTTTCTTTCAAAAATAATCAGACACTTGAATAATATAGTCACAGGTACGACATGAACGTCTTAAAATATCGTTGTATCCAGGAAACTCATACTTTCGAAATATTTACAGTTAGTTTTACAGAAGGGTGGGGATTATTTAAAAAAAGATTATAAAGATTTGGTCCAAATGATAAAATGTCAAGAAATCACCAGAAAAAATGTATTTGCATAACTTATTGCATTTGCAGATAAATTTTTCCGAAAGCAAATTTCTCGTTAGACATATTTTCAGAAGTTCTATAAGTTCTTATCGAGTCTACTACACAGGGATTTGAATAAAGACTTGTAAAATCTATCATAATACTGAAAAGAATGACTGGAGCTGAGAATAGCACTGTGCGTGGACAGGACATTTTGCCCAATAGCTTTAAGGCCCTTTTATACTTAAATACCTTTCGCCCAGTGCTCTCTCGGCTGCCTTTAGTAAAAAGGCAGACAACATACAACATCTAGTTTAATTTCATTGTAATGTGCTTGAAATAACATTTCTTACTATGCCTTTGTCTAAGTTGTCCATTGTCCATATGAGACTTTCTAAGATATGTGTAATTGAAAATAGGTGATTTTAGATATTGATGCGAACATTTTGTGGGACTCCTAATTAACTTACAGCAAAACTTAAAACAGAATTATTATGTGTAAATTCACATCTTCAAATTATTATATTAAATAATATGCATAAACACTATTTGTGAAAAGAAAAGAAAGAAAAATACAATTAAATATATAGCTCACTTATTTCACCAGTCGATGTGAAAAGTTTAAATCAACAGTTTTATCACCACCCTAACCCTATAAATCTCTTATTTTCCCGACAAATTAGAAATTCGTTTATTTTTCTCGAATTTTACAGTGTACAATTTTGTCATATATCGTTGATAAAAGAAAAATCGAGTACATTCTGATTATGCAAAAATTTACACAAAAATATAATGTATATTTTAGTGTGTAAAATTACATAATCAAATAATCTGTTCTCAAAGCTCACCGGAGAGTTGTGAAAAGTTCCGATCAACTGTTCATGTTTAGTAACGCCTGTCAATCATCAATAGGGCTTTATCTTTAGAAATATTTTATCTTAAGAAATAAAATGAGCCAAATATAACTATTTGGATATTCGTTTGAGGAGTAGAGTTAAAAAATCTATATTTTCATTCTCAAAATATACTCATGCATTATTGTCATATCTGTTAAAAATAAATCTTAAGTTCATTGATAATTAATCGATAATCCTTATGATTTCAGTTGACTATGAATTTAGTAGTTAATACTCTTCTGAACATCTCCAGGTCAATTTTATAGAATGGTAAATCAGACATTTACATGCTAATAAAAAAAAAACATTCTCACAGATTCTGCCTGTGTTTAGGGATCCTTTTGACTTTAGATCACTCAGTTTCCGAGTTGGTATAAATTTATAGTATATAATGTGACGTTGTCCGTCAATTGGGAATCGATAATAAAATTTTGTTTGTATTTTATGGAAGCCCCTTACGACTATAACTTTACTCGACTACTCATTTTTACCTTTTTAACAACTGATTCATTTAAAATGATAATATCAAGAATCCACCAGTAGCATCCTATGAATTGATTTCGGATGATTTTGTACATTTTTGTCATTTAATTACCTTCATTTCATTCCCTGTTTAGAATATAACCTGCCGTGCTTAATTCTACAATGTAAATAGCGAACGTTTCTGGACAAGAAAAGAAAACGGTTATTGGAAGGACTAATTACGAAATAGGAAGGTTTTTCTGATGCATAGGTATGCAGTACAGATTATAAATTATGATTTTTTTGACATACCAGGATATATTAACATTATCATTATGGATGCCAAGTAAAATAACTCACTCAATCTTAGTCCATGCCCTTCCTTGAGATACAGCTTCATGCCCTACTCTTACCCCAAAAACAATTGAATTAGCGTTACAGGTGTTTAGATGGATCACGTTCTTGCTTGGCACTGGGTATTCCATCCATACAGACAATAATTTGTAATCAGAATACAGACACGCCATTTAATGAAAAGTTTAGTCCTATTGAGAAAACTCAAGAAAGTATGTACATTTATCATCTTATCTCGATTGACAAGGTCATGACAGCCTTCAGGGGCGACATTTAAGCTGTACTTTCCTTTATTGTCAAGATATTGAAAATTCAATACTAGATCAGGTATCTGTAGTCACAAATTAAAGACAACTTATATAATTTATATGCCCAGTATATAAATTTAATAACAACACAAAAGGTGAACAAAACGCTCCGCCCGATTTCCGTGAAAGGGCTGTAACTTGTGTTCACAAACTTTAATGATTCTGACGACCAGTGAGTTACATTATCTATTTGTTAAATATGAAAAGTACTACACACAGGGATCTTGGAGTAATATCCGAACTCTCGATACGATCTTTAATGGAAGGTTTATGGTCTTTTGCGTGCTCATACTGATAATACTAAGTCTAACGCTACACATATTTATGTGAAAAGGTGTGGTTGAATCATGAATTATCATAATATTAGTTCCGCCAATTGGTGTTCCCCAGAAATAAGAAGGTAGCTATTAAATCAATCAATTTTTGTTAAATCATTTTATTGCGAATGTAACATAACAGTTACAAAGAGTTGCATTGTATTAATTGCAGTTAGGTAACAGATATAAATGTTCACATCTCTGTTGACCTTCATGGAAACCAGTTCCAGGTGCACAAGGCATTGAAATGTAGGTTCCATCCACTAGGCATTGTCTAAATCGCTTGCAATTATTTGGATCAACGACAAGAGTTTCGTCCCCTGGAACACAGGTTGCTGTAAAACAGAAAATGTAAGGAATCGTTATCAATACTAGTATATGATTTGGAAAAATATGCTATAAAATGTAAACAAAATCATCATGTCAATTCTTGATGGAATATTTGATTGGAAAAGTATGCTTTAAATACCAAACTATTCTATTAAAAAAATCGAAAACCATTTAGTATGAATATTGCTTTTGCTCTTCAAAAGGCATTTAACACCATAGAAGGTACAATTCTTGATGGGGTTTTACAAAACGTTTGAAATTATGTTTTCAATGAAGAGTGAAACCTTTCGAAAATAAAAACATTTAATAAAGGAAAAATATTTTACAGGTTACTGCCCTTGTTCTCAGACAAGTGTTTGATTTCTAGCTTGTATAAAAGGCATATTACTTAACCAATATGGACTTGATCAATAGTTATCACTTAATACCCCTGTCAGGTCGGACTAAGGTCGTTTGCGATCTTACAAGGTGAAACGCCCGTGGATGATAAACTCTATACATTCGCCCTCAAACCCTGACTTATTGGATATTATTGTGTTCCAATAACTCAGCAAAATATACCTGGGTATAATCTTCGTCTACAGAAAACATGTCTATCAGCAGTATCACCAGCAGTCCAAATCCATTTAGATTTATTAGGTATATTTGTTGGTAGGTTTCCCCAGTCGGTGTGTGTCTGGATAGTGGCGTCCTGCCAGCTACTATCATCAAATCTATTAGAATAACATAAATAAAAGGTAAATAAGAAGGTTTGGAAGTGCTTACAAAAAAAGCAACCTGGACTCTCCATAAGAAATACCGAGTATGCTTAGTCAAACCCAGACACTGAGCGGCAACAGGTAATCTGGAAGAGTGATTAAGCCCTACGAGAAGCACTAATAAGCATCTTATTATTAAAATGTAACGCAGCAATATTATAGACTTACGTGCATGGTTCGTTATACGCTTGCTAATTTTTACGGTATGATGTACTAGAACCGTTAGAAAGTCGCATAATCCCTTCAAAACATATCAAACTAGATATTTCGCTTCTATGAATGTTCCTCAATATTGTATGTCGTGTCACTGAAGTAATTTGTGCTTAATGACAAGAACACTTTTAAACCTCTTTACCTCTGTACATGTTAAAGTCGCTAGAAATGACTTTTGAGCGTGTAATGAAATTGTGGATAAATTTCTACGGTAAGCTGTGAACACTATTACATATAACAATATCCCGTCTCTCTGAGAATAATGTTTTTTTTTATTGAACATTTTTATTGTAAATGACCCCATCAGAAGGATGACCTTTTTGGAAACAGAAATCCTACCCTAGTTCATTCCAGCCTTCAGGAGCGGAAGTTGAACATCTCCATGACGAATCAGTAACCACTCCATTACTAAATGAGCCTCGAATTCCCCCTATCACACCTAAATCTAGACAATCGAATGCCAGGACATGTGATGTATCGGGAAAAGAAACAGGATAAGAGACACTCCAACTGGATGTTGTTGTTTCAAGCTGACCATCAACAAAGAACTTTCCTGTATCATCACATGTAACATCTCCAGTTATAACATCACCATTTACTATAAATATAAACAAGATAGGCACAAATAAATAGTGTTTTTCTGTGTTGCTGCTTCTTTCTAAATGATAAACAATATAGGCACATATAAAAAGTGGTTTTCTGTGTTGCTGCATACATTCTTTCTAAATGGTAAACAATATAGGCACATATAAGTAGTGGTTTTTTTTGTGTTGCTGCAAAACTTCCTTTCAAAAAGATAAACAATCCCGAAAAAAAGAAGGATGGAAATAAATACCTCAACGGGAAAATTTAAAGATAAAAGCAACAATCATCGAATTAAGTGAATTGGATGGATTATTGTGCATCAATTCTCTGCTGCCGATTGAGTACTCACGTAAGTTTTACATTTTATTATATTTTCTTGTTTGTTATATATTTACATATTTGAACAATCATTTATGTATTAAATATTTTAAATTTAAACAATTCTTATCTACAATTTCATAATCTACAATGTCTAGGAATACCCGTCATTTAGGTCCCAGACACTACTCAAGGTCTAATTTTGTTTTCCCCCCGACTCCCTCTCCCTATTATTTCCACCCTCATTGGAATCATTTCAACCCCGCTCCTCAGCTTAATAGACACCATAATTCGAAGCCAAATTGGAATCAACTAGAAATAACCAGAACTCTCAGACCAATTGAAATCACTCTGGAAATTACCATAGTTCTCAGAAGAATTGGAATCCCACTAAACGTAACCATCAATATCCTACCAATTCACAACATCGAGTGAGTCAGAATGCCGAAGCACCTATTGTAAGAATATTTTATCAAGTCCTGCAAGCTCTTCATCATCTATCAGTTATTAAAAATCAGCTTGAAGGACGGCCATCTAAAAACTTTTACCATAAAATCAAGGATCTAAATCACTTTATAAAACCAGCTATGAGGAAGGACGCCATTTCTAAAATTATCAACACTGTCAACCATTCATGGGCTAAAAATACTCTCACCTCATTAAAAGACAATTACGAATATATGCTGACCCAGAAAATCAATATCATCAAATCTCGTTCTTTTTCCGATTTTCGCATAAAAGACTTTTCTGCTAAGGCGATCAACTGGGCAAAAACTACCCACAGGCGAAAATTGTCTGACGAATCTTTGAGAAAATACTCCGACATTACACGTAACATACGTATCCCTGTCGAATCGATGGAAGTCACAGAACCATTTCAGTCGGTTCTACCAACCGTTGCAGTATCCCAAATAATGCCAGCCAAACCCCAAGTAGCAAACGTCGCCCTTCATCATATTCTCCAGATTCAGTCCAGGGCACACCAAGAAAAACTACAAAGATTTCTTTGTCCTCGAAACCCTCCCACTTATGTCCCTAACATTGCCTTCTTCCATGCCCTCTACCAGTTGCTCTTCCTCCTCTACAAATCATCATGCTACCAATTTTTCATTAACCCCATCCTTTGCCTTTGCCTCCAATCCACAAACTAGTTCTTCCTACTCTACCAGTTCGTCATCTACACCATTTACCATTACATCATCTACTACTTCTATAAGTTCTGCAACTATACCCACTCCAACTTCGTCTACATTTACCTCTAGTAGTTCGTGTACTACTACCTCTACTAGTTCGTCAGCTGTTATTTGACCAACTGAAACCACTACGAGTTTATCCACACCTTCTTCTTCACAATCTCTCTCCAAGTCTCCCAATGTAACTATTCCATCTTCCATTATTTCCAACAAATCTTCTTCTCCTCTTCCTTAACCTCTTCACTATCTCCTTCTCGAACAACATCTTCACAAAATTCCAAATCTTCTCGACGCAAAATATATTATGATCCTAGTTCACTACCAAGTCGTTATGCCAACCAAAATAAAGATTCTTGGACATTGCCTGCTGTTACCAAATCAACTGATATTGGGGTCATCTAATCTGAACCGAATCGACTAACAAAAGTAAATCATAACACCCAAATTGAATCTTATCCGGAAGCCAAAATAGAATATGATCCAAATTCTTAAAAAACATCAACAACAACCAGCCTTGAACAGCATTGATCCAGACCATATTATTTTTCATGTAGGCCTCAATAACAGAAGTGAATTGGCAGAAAATATGGTGAATAAAATGACCAATCTTGTTTCTTTAGCTTGTGACATATTTCCCAATTCCCATATCTTTCTAACCCATATACCTACTGCTCATACTTTCAAACTGAAGAATAAGGTAGACGGTAAAAATTTGGAGAAATTCAACTCTTTGATAGCCAACAGTCCTCCAAAAAACACAAAAGCCATCTACGAACATTGGATACATTTTATCACAGCTCATTTAAACTAGGAGCGGGGGGGGGGGGGGGGGGTCCCAGGCTTGCCTTCAACTTGGCATCACAGTTATCAACTTAAGCTCTACAGTTCTCTCTCCAAATAAACAAAAAATATTAGATAAAGGCTTAAAATTCATACTGACAAAGAAACCTTCATCGCATATGCCAATAATTGAAGCTACAAAGAGATTTCAAAGAAATTTAAGACTTAACTATCTCTATAGAAACACGCCTTCTCGAAAAATCGAAATTTACACCTACGGATAGTTGCATTAACAAAAGCATTTTGGATACTTTTCAGGAAATGAATGATGAAATATCTCGTTTGCCTATAGTAAACGAGAAAGACAACCTTTCTCTCGTGGAACGTACTGCTTTGAACGCTCTAAAAAACAACAAAAATATTGTTATCAAGAAAAGCGATAAGGGCAGTTGTTGTGTGATTTTAAATATAAACATTATTGACAGATAATGTGTTTTGTGAGAACCGGAAGCTGTGGTTTTGTTTATGTCTCGTTCGTTCTCTGAGAGTAAACGTGATGTCGTCGTCTGCTTCAGTCTGAGAACTTTCGCGCCCGAGACAAGACTGAAAAATTTTTAGTTGTACAATTTTTTATCAAACATCTGGTTTTAATTTGTCTTATTAAGTCGAATTTTATTTGTGATTTTGTCTTGTTGTCGGGTATTTGGTAGTATAGTATACTTTTCTTATTCGTTGAAGTTCTTAGACCTGTAATTCTTGGCGCCTACCAACCATCGTCAGACCTTTTCAATTTGGCAACACGGTAAAAAGATGGCCGCCAAAATGCCTTGTGGACAAAAAGAAATTACTCTGTTCACACATGAGGGCGAAAAATTGTCCCGTGTGCCGGTGGAGGAGCCTATTAAAGTAGTCCTTTTTGGCAGCTCTTATGTCAAGCGTTTTCGTGAGTACACCGATCGTGATCCTATCAGATCTAACTTAGGCCTGGATCCCCGGTTGTGCTCTTTGAAGATGTTTGGCTATGGGGGCTTACGTGTGAGGTCTGACCCTCATTGTAGGCTCTACAGACACAGCCAGATAAGATTTGAAGGGGCAGATATAGTTTTCCTTCAAATTGGCACAAATGACATAGCAAACAGTCAGTGTGAGCCCCATCAGTTAGCAGAAGATATAATTGCCTTTGCAAGATACATCCTTGATATCTCTAGATCTAAGTGTGTTATTATCTCACAATTATTGTACCGTAAGAATGTTCCTTATGAGGAATATAATGCACACATCTTGTCAACCAATAAAATATTAAACAAATCTTGCAAACTTCATGCCGGACTGAATTTTTGGCGTCACAGAGCAGGTTTGTTGTGCTCCTCTGTCGAAATCTTTGCTGCTGATGGTTTTTTGATTTAAACATATTTTATTGAAATTATCAAATGGATTTGGTACAAGTTAACAAAACTTAATCAAAACCATCTCCATAGTACAAAATAGGTTATATCATAGGCAACAAGTGATTAAACGTTAAATCAAACAAAAAGAACAAAGGAAAATTAAAGAACATTATGTACAAAATGAAGGTAAGAGAGAAGGCAAGAAGAGAAATAAGCCACATAACTTCAAGTTTAACATTCAGGAATTATGACACATATTGATACTTCATTACATTTCAAATCTGCCTGTAGCCTTAATATAATTTTGAACATGTTTGAAAAGCTTAGAATTCTGGTCATAAGTAGCATTGGGATCACCCCATAAGAGAATGTTTAAGTCAAGCTTGGTTTCAGTCAGGTTAGCAAATAAAACGGTTCTCGGTTTCATATAATTGGCACAGACGAAGAAAAAATGATAAGCATCTTCAATGGGTGCACCACAATCACATTTAGTATTTGTCACTATGTCATATTTTATTAAATCAGATTTTAGAGAACTGTTGCCATGACGAAGTTTAGTGTGAATGATATTTTCAAATCTGTTACCCTTGCAGAAAAAACTTGGAGCAAAACAAGAACTAATTTGAGATTTTAATCTATATTTGAATGAATTTATACTGTCTGAGGATTTTATATTTTCGCTAAGGCTATTCCAGTCACGGATAGTAGCTGGAAAAAAGGAATTTTGTTTGGAATTTAGCCTTGAAAACGGAATCGGGATATCATTTGAATTGCGTAAATTGTGATGTCTGTCAAAGTTGTTAATGTTGTTTAAGATATCATTCATGTAGTCAGGTGCATGACCATTAATGATTTTGTACAAAGCAACAAGTCGCCGATTTTTTCTCCTATCAATTAATTTGGGCCAACCGGTTTCGAAGTATAAAGACTGCCTACTTGAGTATTTCGGAAGGCCGGTTACGATCCTAGCTGCCTCAAGCTGAACCTTTTCAAGAGCCTCAGAATCGCCATCGCCACACCCGTCCCACACTTCACAACAATATTCTAATCTGGATCTTATGAAGCTTTTGTATATATTGCTTAAAGTTTTCTGGGATAGTTGATACTTCAGTTTTCTTAAGATATTTAATAATTTTGACGCAGAATTACAAATGTTTTGAATATGACTATTCCATTTAACGTCAGACGAAAACGTAACACCCAGGTGTTTATGAGATTTTAAAATTTCTAATCTTTCATTGCCAAAACATATATTAGGTTTTATATAGTTTGATTTATTTGTGAAAAGGACAACTTTAGTTTTCTTTGGATTAAATTTGACCAACCAGATAGACGCCCATCTATCTAATGAAACGAGATCAGCGTTTAAAGAAAGTTCTATATCAGTAATTGATGACTGATTACAACCAATCGCTGTATCATCAGCAAATAGACGCGAAATGTTTTGTATTGTGTCATGGATATCATTCAAATAAACCAAAGAGAGAAACGGGCCAAGTACTGAACCTTGTGGAACGCCTGAAAAAAGTGATAGTTCTGACGAGACTGAATTTCCTACAAAGACACTTTGACGACGTTCATTAACATAACTATCAAACCAGCGCAATATATTATCAGAAATTCCATATTTTTGTAATTTTAGAATCAGACCGCGAAGAAAGACACGATCAAAAGCCTTTGATATGTCGCAGAATGTGAAACATGAGTATTTTCTCTGATCAAGGGCATTAACAATATCATTGTAGACTTCTAATAACTGAAAGACCGGCGAATACGATGGTCGAAAACCTGACTGATATTTATATATCAGATTATTATCGTTGAAGTAACTATAAAGATGATTAAAAACAATCCTTTCAAAAATCTTGCTCAAAGAGCTTAGCAGAGAAATAGGTCGATAATTTGTGACTTCTGATTTTGAACCGTTTTTGAAAAGTGGCATAACCCGAGCATGTTTCCATACATTAGGGAAAACGCCCTCGATTATCGATTTGTTATAAATCAAACTTAGAGGTTTACAAATTGTTTCAATAGTCTTTTTAAGTACTGTGTGGCTGATATTGTCGCTGCCATTTGCTTTTCTGGGTTTCAAACGTTTTATAACACGCTTAATTTCATCTGCAGTGATTTCCGGAAGTGAGAATTTGTGGGAAGTGCGAAACTCAAATTCAGGTAGTTCAGCGTTTGACTTATTACTGCAAACAGATGCAAAAAACGCATTAAGAAGTTCAGCTTTTCCAGCATCAGTATCGGCTATACGACCAGTATTAGGGTCGGATAGAGGAGGTATTTTACTTGACGATTCTTGATTGAGAATCTTTTTTAAGCATTGCCAATAAATATAATCGGAAGATTTTACATCATCACTATTAAGACCTTCGACAAGTTTCTTTTCATATTCATATTTTAACACTTTTTTCAGATTATTAACCTTGTTACGTTTTTTAAATTTAAGGATATCACCTCCACTTTTCGTTCGTATAGACTTTTTCCTGAAACGGTTGCGAATTCGTATTTCACGACGTATATTTGAATTAAACCAAGGTTTATCTGATGGTCTTATTATGACAGTTTTCTTTTTGATACATAGATCGATAAATTCATTTAGAATCTTATAAAATTCATTGCAAGCATCGTTTACAGTAAGTTTAGCAAAAAGGTCAGGCCAATCAAAATGTTTGATCAAATCATTCAACAACTCAAAATTTGCTGTCTTGTAGAGGTAAATGTCTCGACTGTAGTCAACTGGGCAAGGTACAGCAAAGTCGAATATAGCATGGATACCCTTATGATCAGATATTTTTGGATCGAAATCAATAACTTCAGATAGCTCTGGAGTGATGAGATCATTTGTTAAAATCACGTCAAGTATTGTGGAGGTTTTCTCAGTTACTCTTGTTGGAACAGTAATTACATGTTTGAGATTAGTTGTGGGTAGCAACTGGTTTAACCGACAATTCGGACGTTGAATATCATCGTTTAAATCACCCACAATAAAAATATTTGAGGACTTTTCATAAGCTAATTCGATACTTATTTCCAATTTAGCATAGAAATCAGTAGGGTCAGTGTCTGGTGGTTTATAATATGTCCCTAACAAGATTATTTTGCCTTTAAAGTGACATTCGACCCAGATACTTTCAATATTTGCGCATTCAAGATCTAATCTTCGGCTACATATTATATTTTCGGAAATATAAAATAAAACTCCACCCCCATAGCAATTTCTGTCCTTTCGGAATGGCTTTTGAAAACACGCCCACTGAAGAACATTGTCTGGAATGCTCTCGTCTAAATGAGTTTCTGTAAAACAACAAATATGGCTCTCTCTACATCATTTTTGATCAAGTCCAATTTATGGCGAATGCTTCTGGCATTAAGGTGGAAAATTGACAATTTGTTATCACAAAGTGGACCGGGATTTGATTTGCTGATGGTGTTCACCTTTCTGAGGCAGTAGGCTATGTACGGTATACCAGGAGTGTAAGGGATGCTATTCTTAGGCATATTCGCTGGTATTGCTTAGCCTGAACAGTATACTGGTACAGAATTGCCAGATTGGTCTGGTAAGTAATTTTATTGCATTCCGGACGTGTTCGGTGGTTTATATTTCCTCAAGCTGCACATCATTAGATGTCAGTCTGGTTATTTTTGTTATTCCGGACTTAGTTCGGTGGTTTATAATTTCTGAAGCTACACATCGTTGTATGTCAGTATGGTTATTATTTGTTATTCCGGACTTAGTTCGGTGGTTAATAATTTCTGAAGCTACACATCGTTGTATGTCAGATCTGGTAATTATTTATTATTCCGGACTTAGTTCGGTGGTTTATATTTTCTGAAGCTACACATCGTTGTTGTATGTCAGATCTGGTAATTATTTATTATTCCGGACTTAGTTCGGTGGTTTATATTTTCTGAAGCTACACATCGTTGTTGTATGTCAGATTTGGTAATTATTTATTCCGGACTTAGTTCGGTGGTTAGTTTTGATATCAAAGGCTGCAAGTTAATGCCAGCTTGGACTGGTGAATATTTGTTTTATTATCATCCCGGACCTGGTTCGGTAGTCAGTTTTAAGGTACTGATAGTACACATTGGTTGACAGGCTGTAACCATTTAAGTACCGTGCTAAACACGTCATGTGGTCTGGTTGCTAATACGAATTACTAGTATTCCGATATGTATCGGTAGTGTTTTTATGGACATGTTAGTATTCCGGGCATTGTTTGAAATTTGATTTGTGAAATATTTTCAGTTCAAATTAAGGATGCCTAAACGGAAGCGACAAGTTACTGAAGAGGAGTCGGATGAGGAGTTAGTCCCAACCACTGCTGACGATCGACTAACTGATATAATGATAAATAAGATGGTAAAGCGTGGTCTCATCTTCAAAGCTCCTGAATCTCAAAGGGTCATACCTCCATCAGATGTGGTAATAGATCCACATCTACCTCGAATCCACAGGTCTCTGCTTCTGGGTCAACTCCACCATCAAGAAGTATTGTTAATACTCCTGCACCTTGTCAAGACACTGGCTTAGGCCAAGAATCTCCTGCACTATTACCATCTGCAGCAAGTATTGCACCAGGTGCAGCAGTTCCTCAGCCAAGTTTTTTACCAGGTTCAGTTTTAAGTGTTGACGCTTCACAGACTTTCTCAAATGCAGGTAACCAAAATGTTTCAGGTTTATCATTTCCAATTAGTCCTGCTAGTAATATTTCCATATCACATCATGTTCCAGAGAAATTGAGACTGGACATATGGTCCAACAAGTTTGTAAATTTATCCCTACTATTACCTGGCCCTATATCCAATCAATTGTTAATTAATTTTGCTGATTTCATCCAACCCCAAGTCAAGGCAATTAAATATTGAGTCGTGGAGGAAGGCCTTTTCAATTTTTATGGATGTATTTGTCGCTAAATTGCCACAATCAATTTCTGGTCTTCTGACGTATTCTTCCTTAATATCAGACTTGGCCCAAGCTTATGGTATTAATTCATTTAATTTTTATGACATCCAGTTCCGCACTCTCAGACAGTCGCATAATTGGTCATGGAGTCATATTCAACCTGAATTATGGCTGCAGGCTACAACGCTTTATGCTCAGAAACCTGCCACAAAATCAAATGCTAGTGGTAATCCAAATTCCTTTCATACAGTTTCACAAAGAAAATCTTGTCATGCTTTCAATTCCCAACAGGGCTGCAAGTACCGAAAATGTGGGTATACTCATTCTGCTGTAAATTGCTATGCAAAACGCCACCGTTTTCAGAGTCCTTCATCTGGGAATGAAACTACTGTAGGTTTGGCAAATGAAGCCCAAGAGAGCAATGACAGAACCCCTCAAACAGAGTCATCTGCTCCGAGTGTATCCAGATATTCATTTCGCCGCAACGGTACAAAGACCAAACAAAGTTCCAACCCCAATAAATCCATATAAGTTACTACATTTTTTATCAGGTTATGACAAGTTAGAGAGTCAGTTTTTGTATGATGGTTTTTCTAATGGCTTTAAGATACCGTTTGAGGGACCAAGAGTGTTTTCAGTGTCTCCTAATCATCGCTCATGTGCTCAAAATTTTGAAGTTTTAGTGTCTAAAATTAATGCTGAATTGTGTCAGGGTCGAATCTTGGGTCCATTCCCTGCACCTCCATTCGAGAATTTACGTTGTTCCCCTTTGGGGGTTGTTCCGAAACATGAACCGGGCAGTTTCCGTCTGATACATGATCTTTCCTTTCCTTTAGGTGGATCAATTAACTCTCACATTTCCAAGGAACATACTAAAGTTCAATATGACAATGTCGACAATATAGTACAGGCGGTAAGGTCTGTGGGTAGAGGGGCCTTAATGGCTAAGGCTGACATACAGGATGCGTATCGCCTCCTTCCCATTCACCCTAATGATCATGAGTTACTAGGTTTTACTGTGGATATCGACAATGTTACTTGGTATTTTGCAGACATGTGCCTTCCCATGGGTCTGAGTATGAGTTGCCAAACATTCGAGAGATTTAGTTCAGCTTTGCATTGGATATTAGAAACAAAATTTAATGTAAGGGCTATGAGTCATATGATAGATGATTTTTTCTTTGCAGGTCGCCCTGGATCTCTTGAATGTTTGTCTGCCCTTAATTCCTTTTTAGAATTTTCAAGAGTTATAGGCGTTCCAATTAAAGAGGCGAAAACAGTCTATCCCACTACAACTATTACAATTTATGGTCTTGAGGTTGATTCGGTTAAGATGGAGGTTAGACTTCCATCTGATAAGATAACAAAAATAATGTCTGCTTTGAACAGTTTTCAATTACGCAAAAAAGTCACATTACGTGAATTGCAATCTCTATTAGGCTTGCTAAATTTTGCTACATCAGTTGTGGTACCGGGTAGAACGTTTTTGAGACGACTATATGATCTCACAATTAATATACAGAAACCTCACCATAGAATATATTTGACCAATGCTGTTAAGTTAGATTTAAGGCTGTGGAGTACATTTATTGATCATTTTAATGGCAGATGTATGTTTTTACACGACACATGGTTGGATTCAAATCAGATTAAGCTTTATACAGATGCTGCTACAACTAAAGGGTACGCTTCTGTATTGGGCTCTATGTGGTTTACAGGTGACTGGACTTTTTTGTCTGAGACATCTTGTATTAATGTCTTAGAACTGTTTCCGATTGTAGTTGCTTTGGAGCATTGGGGTCCTCTCCTTAGAAATCACAAATTGTTATTCTTTTCAGACAATGAGTGCGTAGTGTATGTGATTAATAAAACCACTTCCAAGAGCCCAGCCCTGATGCGATTGATAATACGTTTAGTCATGGCTTCCTTGAAATACAATATTTTATTTCGTGCTCAACATGTTCCTGGAAAGTTAAATGTGGTAGCTGATGCTTTGTCACGGTTTCTTTTTCAGGAGGCTCGAGTCTTGGCTCCTTGGTTGGACTTGAATCCACAGACAGTGTCTCCAGCACATTTGAGCCTCTGACACCTACAGCTAAAGTGTTGATTGGTCAAGCCCTTAACTCCAAACTCAAAAATCTCCTATTCTCGCTCTTGGGACAGGTTTATAAAATTTTGTAAGAATCGTAATTTGTCTCCTCATTTTCCAATTTCACATTGCATTATTGTAAATTTTCTTGCATCTTTATATGAGTCAGGTCTTGCACCAAGTTCAATTGCTTCCCACTTATCAGCGCTAGCGTTTGTTCAAAAATCCATGGGTTTTTCTGAAAGTGTCCATTCTTTTTTAGCACAATGTTTGATGAAGGGTGTCCGTAAGATGCACAATACGTCTGATGCGCGTTTACCTATCACTCATAGTATTTTATTAAATTTGTTACAATGTGTCCCTCAGGTTGTGTTGATGTTGTCATCTCAGGTTTTATTGAAAGCCATATTTTCATTGGCATTTGCAGGTTTTTTCCGTATGGGGGAACTTGTCTTGAAGTCAAAATGTGATGCATTGCAAGTTATCCAAATTGAAAATGTCAAATTTTCCTTTCAGTCAAAGGTTTTGTCAGGTATTGAGGTACATTTGCATCACTATAAACATAAAAGGAGCTCGGAGCCTGTTAAGTTGTTTATTCAATGTACTTGTCATATTTCACTTTTAGCTTGTGCCCCACATTTGTTATATAATTATTTACAACTTGTCCCACACAATACTGGTCCTTTATTTCAGCAAATTAGTGGTTTACCAGTTACGTATCATTTTGTTAATTCTAACCTAACAAAACTCATTACTTTTTTGGGTTTGGATGCAAGGAGGTACAAGTCTCATTCTTTTAGAATAGGTGCAGCAACATCTGCCTTTATGCAGGGTTTATCTGAGGATGCCATCAAGCGCCTTGGACGCTGGAATAGTAATGCATTCCAATCATATATTCGTTTGCCTTGCATTGGTGTCAAATATTGAACAGATAAGGATCTGTTTATCATGAGAGTGCGGGACTGGATTTAATTGGCTCTGGTGATTATGTCTATCAAAATTGTTATGTTTTGTTAAATAAACCGTATGTGTCTTGATATTTACCATATCCTATTTTGTTTCCTTAAATATTACTCGTCTATTTTTATTGGTATTGGAGGATCAAGGAGGTTGTGTATGGGCCAGTCATTGTTGTCTGAACTGGGTTGATCAGACATCAATGTGTTTGGCATTTTTGTATTTTTCTTTAAGCCCTTACACAAGTTTGTAAGGCAACAATGTAAACAAAGCCTTAAATGGTTTTGTCATTTCTTCAAATATATTTGAATAAATGACCTTGATCCTCCAATACAGTTGTTTGTTTTATTTGGGGGGAGAAGAAGGTTGGCATAAATAAACATTATTGACAGATAATGTGTTTTGTGAGAACCGGAAGCTGTGGTTTTGTTTATGTCTCGTTCGTTCTCTGAGAGTAAACGTGATGTCGTCGTCTGCTTCAGTCTGAGAACTTTCGCGCCCGAGACAAGACTGAAAAATTTTTAGTTGTACAATTTTTTATCAAACATCTGGTTTTAATTTGCCCACCTCCTTCCCCTATCTTCCTCCTTGTTCTAAATTATAAATGTATATACAATATTATTGTCTTTTTATTTTTCATGTTGAAGTTTCCCCTGGGTGAGATGCTGTGGTTAAGAGGTTAGCTTTTTCCATGGTTCTTTCTCTCAGTGGAACCTACTTGTCTTTATGAATGTCTCTTAAGTGTAGTCATGCTATTAATATTTTTCTCTACCTTGAATGGAGCTGTGGTTAGGAGGCTAGCTCTTTCCACAGCTTTATAACATTACTCTTGTATTTGTTTTACTTTTTAGTAGTTGGCATTTTTGTATTTTTCTTTAAGCCCTTACACAGGTTTGTAAGGCAACAATGTAAACAAAGCCTTAAATGGTTTTGTCATTTCTTCAAATATATTTGAATAAATGAACTTGATCCTCCAATACAGTTGTTTGTTTTATTTAGGGGGAGAAGAAGGTTGGCATAAAGGCAGGATTATGTTAAAGAAGCTGAATCCCAATTAAGCAACCCTGCTCATTATACTTCTTTTCAAGATCCGATCTACAAAGAAACCTCCAAATTAATCACAAATATACTGAAAAATTTACTTGAGAAAGACTACATTAAACAAAAACAATTTGATTTTTTAAAGCCAGAAAAAGAACCACGTCAGAGACATTTATATACCCTTCCAAAAATACATAAAAATCCTGAAACTGAGTGGTTCTCTCCAAATAAAATCCCAAAAGGACGTCCAATTATTTCTGATTGTGGAAGCGAATCGTATAGGGTATCGGAATATATTGATCACTTTCTACTGCCTCTAGCTTCAACACATCTTGCCTATATACAAGACACAAACGACTTTTTTGAGAAAAAAATAAATAAATAAAAAAACTCAAGATCCAAGAGAATGCTCTTTTAGTGTCCCTGGACGTTCAAAGCATGCATATACTAAAATTGACAATGAATCCGGATTACGCACTGTAAAGAGACCAGATAAAGAAATTCTTGAGCTTTCGGAAATTTGTTTGAAACGTAATGACTTTACTTTTAATGAAAAAAATTATCTTCAGGCTTCAGGAACTGCCATTGGAAAACGATTTGCACCTTCTTATGCAAACATTTTCATGGCAGAATGGGAAAGAGAAGTTTCACATCTCTGCCCCAAACTACCAATTTTTATGTAAGATTTCTTGACGATATATTCTTAAATTGGACCAATACAATAGATGAATTTTGGAAATATTTTAGTATTCTCAATAACCACAACCCTTCTGTAAAATTAACTTATACCATTAGCGACAAACAGATTGATTTTCTAGACACCACAGTCTTTAAAGATACCAATTTTCATGAAACACATCAATTAGATATTAAAGTTTATTTCAAGCCAACATACCCACTAACTTTTATTCAAATCATCTTTTCATCCGAAACATACCTTTTCTGGCATCATTAAGTCACAAAAAGATTTCACCGAATTTGTACGCGCAAGAAGGACTTCGAGGAGGCTTGTTGTACTATTTTCCAAAAATTACGTGAATGTGGTTACTCGAGAAGGTTACTTGAGAAATATCATAAGCTACACAGTAGCTGAAATATCTGCTAAAAACAATTCGAATCTTTTACCATTACCAAATTCTACAGTTCATCCTTGCAACAACAACCGCTGTCAAACTTGTCCCTTCATTTTGTCAACTACTTCTTTTCGAAATAGACGCACAGATTCCACATTTCAAATAAATAACAAACTCAATTGTACAATTACAAATATCATATACCTTATTTCTTGCACAAAATGTGACCAACAATATGTTGGAGAGAAAAAAAATTCATTAAGGGTCCGGTTTAAACATCATAAGTCTGACATCATTTTAAACAAAATTAATAAAACTGTTTCAAAACACTTTAATCAACCCGTCCACCACATAACAAACCTTAAAATTATTCCGATTGAACAGATTTATCTACAACCTGGTATTGATTCTAAGAAAATTCGCCTTATTCGAGAAAATTATTGGATAAATAAATTACAACTATGCATCCTTTAGGAATGAACATTCAAGTTGTATTCCAGATTATACCCTTTGTTATACAATACAACAATACAGCTGGTCAAGTTCCCCGAATAATTATCCGTCTTTACAAAGAATTGCAAGAAAAATTTCCCACAGTCTTTACAAATGATTTAGTGATAGCCTATACCCGAAATAAAAATCTAAATGATATCTTAGTCCGTGGTAGATTACCCCTCCTTACGTAGATTCATGAAACTTTATTCAATCCTATATGTTATAAGTTACCATTGGAAAAAATCCTTATTTTACTAAACCTTATCCTTCTTTCATTTAAGTCGTTTTTTAGGAAAAATCCCTCAGTTCCACAAATAAAAAATGTTATTATTATTACCATAGTTAATAATGTTCCTATGGGAACCAGTATTCCTCTAATATATTTCAGATTTAGAAGCTTGTGAACTTTATTTTTAATATTTTTTATTTTTCAAACTAACTTCACAAACAATACTCTCTCACGAGAGGTTACGTCTACATACCTGCGCCTGTGCTTTCGTAACATCACTTAACCGTAATGTTACAACCCACAATTCCCAATCTGTGACAAATTCATCAAAAAGTATTGAAATAATATAAGAATCTGCATTCGTCTTTAGTAAAGGGACATACGAGTTGAAAACTTAGATCAGTATTTTGAATTATAAAAACTTACCTTGTGTTAGAAGAATAGCGCAAATTGTCACTAAAATGAGATTCATCTTGAATATTTTAATACTTTGTCACTTTGATTTGATCCAAGCCAGAATAGTTATTACTAAATGTGCATCGATATTTAAATGATTTTTTAAGTCATAAATTTTTTTAAAATTCGGCGTAATGAAATAATAATAATAATAAGATAAGGTGAAGCTCCTTTCATGTACTTGGATTTTTAAAGGATTGTTTTGAATTCCTTCTAAAGGATCTCGTCAAAAGACCTGTATAGAGGATTGTACTCAAAAGAAATCAGCATGTGAGTATAATGGAATATATTATTACATAGGAATATAAAGTTGCTAAATCCTAATTTAATTGTAATTTATTGTGTCAGATAAACATGGCCAATGCAATGTTATAGTCGTAAAATCTATATCAAAAGAAATGCAAGAGTAAACATGTACAACTATAACTCCCCAACATTGTTTCTGTATTTTTCAAGTCGCCTAGTTACAGGTAATCCTTTGTGTGACATAGAGTAACTACAGTCGGTGTCTTCCCAGGAATTCACCGCTAGATAATTTTCAATTGCGTACTATGATAACACTCAGTAAGCCTATTGTTCTCAAAATCTATTTTTTGACAAAATTCCCGGGAAGTCACCGTTTTTGTATCTGCATGAGTAGTTTTGACCCAAGCGGTGAATTCCCGGGAATAACCCTTCAGTCTTGGTTTCTTAAGTCCTTTCCCTACGTTTTCGAGCATTGACATAATCAGACAAAGGCAGAATTCATAAGGAAAATTAAAACTATTTTCATTTCAGCAGCGACAAAACAAAAATGTAAAGATGAGTAGATGCAAATTTAGGTTGCAATTTTACTAACACTAGATACCGAAAGTAAAGAGTTTCACTCAAGATTACTTACAGAAACTACCGAGATCTGATAGAGACAGAAAACCTTTAAGATAGAAAACCATTTCAACCCGGCATAAATGACATACTTTGAATTTTATAAAAACTTTATGGCTGATTTATTGCAATGTAAACATCGATATTTTATGTAAAGTGAAATGGTGTATATGTATACATTCTCATGATAAAGCCTAAAATGTAAAATATGTTTTAATAAATCTGTATACTTCAAGTATTTGATGAGAAATTACATCATACTAAGTTGCTCTCCCTCATAATGATACTGGTTTCATTATGACATTTTACTTTTACTGCAAATTTGTCATATTTGCAGTCATACTCAAAATATACTTAGTAACCTTTTTTGAAACTATGTCGAACTTATTTCCATTTCCATTGTAACTTGACATGTGTAGACGTTGTTAGTTTTTGTATCGGGACTTTCGATACATGGAAGAAAGCTTAAAGTTATCCTTGTAAGACATTTAGAAGTATAACTGCACATTAAGAGAGAACAATTGTTATGGATATAGACTTCTATTTATTAACAACAGCACAACGTTTCATTACACATACATCACTTGAAGACGTTACCTGTATGTGTAATGAAACGTTGTGCTGTTGTTAATAAATAGAAGTCTATATCCATAACAATTATTCTCTCTTAAAGCTTAAAGTTGCCTTCCCTTATTTTCATATATGTATATATACCATAATTGGACCGTTAATACTTATATCAATAGAAAGTAGAGTTGTTCTAATGACTGGGAAAAATACCAGATGGTTCCACATGTCATTAATTAACTCGTAATTAGGCTAATTATGACCGGAATTCCTACGGTAAGGTACTAACATAGGTATGCACGTCAAGTCTCAAATGTCGTTCAAATGTCGTTGATCTTTTTTTTGATCAACCAGTCTGTCAATTTGCCCACATTCCTAAATATATTCCACAACAACAATGGCATTTTGGTATTCCATTTATTATCTCTAGCAAAAGGCAATAAAACGTTTAAATATCATTTGTAAAAACATTATGAATTAATTTAAGTAAGTTTTAACTCACCAATAATAAAATACAAAATCAATTTTTAGACGCCTTTATTCATATGACTTCATTTGATCACGTGAACAAACATGGAGTCTAAATTTAGCGTTTCAAAGCAGATCAGAGTCAAATGGATTCCACACGCATTTCTACGTCCACATAGGTCTTTTGAACTTGAGAATACATGGATTATTCATTAGAAACCCTAATTAATCAATTAGTAAGCTTACTTTGGCTCTAATTAATAAGGCAACCCATCTTTAATAAGCAATGATTTCAAAATAAAGGAGTTTGTCTGCTACATTCTACATAATTAACTTTGATAACTCTAACTGGAGTTTACATAATGTATGGAAGGAAATATCATTCTTTACAGTTGACGTATAATGACCAAAAAAAAAAATTCGCCTTTACGACGTACAATATAATTAAAAGTAGGTCGTCCAAGATAAGTTCATTATGACGCATACTTAGTTAATCGTCTAAGATTTGTTGCATGTACAAAATGATTCGTCGACTTCGCCGTAGTACATAGCGGCTTGTATCAGGGTGCTATACATTTATGCAAAATCTAGACTAAAGTAGGCTATCTGTTTAAAAAGTAGGACAATTTTATGGTCGTCCAAGATAAGCTCATTATGACGCATACTTAGTTAATCGTCTAAGATTTGTTGCATGTACAAAATGATTCGTCGACTTCGCCGTAGTACATAGCGGCTTGTATCAGGGTGCTATACATTTATGCAAAATCTAGACTAAAGTAGGCTATCTGTCCAACGTTGGCATACGCTGTACAAATCGCATGTGCATCCGTGTTACATAATCTTTGGTAAAACTTGTATACCACGGCCGTTATCTATAAGTTTAGTATTCGAAATCTTATTGATAGCTTAATATCACGTTTTGCATACATGCACTTCATTATAAATACGCATTGAATACGCCAAAATTAAAAAAACACATTACTTGACTCTGACTAAATAATCATGCAGCGACATGGCCTTTAGTAATATCTAAACAAATCTATCTATCATAATACTGAAAAGAATGACTGGAGCTGAGAATAGCACTGTGCGTGGAAGAGGACATTTTGCCCAATAGCTTTAAGGCCCTTTTTATACTTTAATACCTTTAGCCCAGTGCTCTCTCGGCTGCCTTTAGTAAAGTGGCAGACTGTGAATGTTTTCGTCTCAAGCATTATACCACATACAACATCTAGTTGAATTGAATACGCCAAAATAAAAAAAAAACACATCACTTGACTCTGACTAAATAATCATGGAGCGACATGGCCTTTAGTAATATCTAAACAAATCCTATATATATATGTACGCTTTATGTCTGTGTACCGTTCATTACATTATCTCAGGACTAATGTAAAACAAATGCAACTACAATATTCAGTATTATTTTATATACGGAGTAATGTGTCCTTTTGACTACGACGATATCACACCTGTATATCATTTCCGAGGTAGAGATGGAACCAGATTTGTACAGTTTCATGATCGACAACTGATCTTTTCAGCCTGATTCCCTGCTGAAGTTAAACATGTTTACATTTCGGGACTTATTCGAAGCGTTTGTTTGGAGGTGTGTGATTAAGGATAGCATTATGGAGAACTGAAAATAAATTGAAAAGTGGCCCCCGTAGAGGCATTAAACAGTATTGTACTACGTTTGTCTATTTCGCCAACAGACCGTAATGGTGTTTCTTCCATGTATGTGTATATCTATATATTTAATCTATATAATTTACTTTCTAAGGTTGGTAATTTTATTTTCTGTTGACTAAGGAAGTATAATAAAATTGTATTTTTTCACTCAAGTTATCGAATGAAGAAGTCTATCTTCATAACATTAATTTATTCTTAGTAACTCTGCGTTACAATTAGCAGTTCGGTATCAGACATAATTATATGCACCTTTGTTGACTCTCATCAAAACCAGTTTCACATGCACATACATCAATTTGTAGGTTCTATAAGCCTGGGATAAGTAAAATATGTTCCCTTGAACACAGGTTGCTGTAAAACAGGAAACTCACACTTTCGAAATATTCAAAGTTGGTGTTAGAGAAGGATGGGGATTATTTAAAAAAAATTCTAAAGATTCGGTCCAAATGATAAAATGTCAAGAAATCACCAGAAAAAATGTATTTGCATAACCCGGCGCATTGTATTTGAAGATAATTTTTTTCCATTAAAAGCGAATTACTCATAAGACATAATTTCAGAAGTTCTGTAATAGTCTCAGTGGTTATTGCGCATGTCTGCAGTGACGTCCTATTCACTTTCTCTTGTCTAGCCGAGCTTATCGCACGTGCGTTGAAGGACCTCTAACTTTTCCAGGTATGTTTTAATTCTATGAAGCTGAGGGCATTATTTCATTCACTTTAATTATTTAAAGGTTTCGAACCTATATAATGCCGCTTCTTGTCGCAAGAGTTGCGAATAGTGAATACCGCTTGAGAAGCGAGGAAGCGCATGAGATGCGACTTTAACAGATGTGGGCAGAATAATTAAGCCAATTGAGATGTTTGGGAGCTTTGAAGGTTTGAATGTGTGTAGCCATTCTTGTACTGTCCTTACACTCGTCTTTTTAAGTTAAGCGTGACTCGGTTTGCACGTGGATTGAGACGCGTAGTTTGACCTACTTTCTTCATTCAAGTTCTCACTGTTTGTTTGCTTTCATTTATTTTTTAGAAAAGTATGGTTCACATCACGTTTAAAAAAAGACATTCTCTGAAAGGTCTTAACCTGCTACCCTTGATTAAGAAAATTAGATCTACCGATGTCATACCTGTTGATGATCTTGCCCGTTTTCAGGCGGCAACCGACATTGTTAATTGCTCCTTACAGGTATTTGTTTAATTAACATATCTTTCTCAATTCTGTTTGGGTTAATTGTGGTAAAATGCATCTATAAAAAAAAATCAGATCAGTCTGTTTCGCCCATTCCCTCCCTTGCCCCCAACCTCTTTTTCCCCACTTACGGACTGTTGTATGCTTCCAGGAGTTGAAAGATGCATTTATTGGTTTGAGTGATGAACCTTTAGAAGAAATCCTGCAAATGGCTGGACGTTTGATTAACTTAGATAACGCAAGACTCGCTGTTCATCTCGGCATTTTGCATGCCAACGAGTTTGGTCAACCAAAGGGACAGTTGCTCCAAGAACCTTCGGTATGTAGATTTCTGATAGAATATTGAATTTGTAACGTGGATTGCATTGAATTTTTAATGTATTTATTGTCTTGAATTTGCAATGTGGGTTGTTGACATACTGCTACTGCTGAGAGATTTATACTCTTATAATCATTTTCCAGGCCTCTACGAGCCAAGATGTTGCTGTGGAGCCCCCTGTTAAGAATTGAACAGTTAGAGAAAACCAAATCTGAGGAGGTTCAGCTGCTCAAGACAAAAGTAAGAGCCCTGTCATTACAACAGGAGCCCCAAGAATCCCTTTTACTCCTTACTCTGGATGAGCTAGCAACTGTGGCGAAGCGGCATAACCATGAAGAGGCCGAAACTTTTGAGGAACTGTCAAGGCAAGCTGCAAGGCATCAGGGGAAAGTTAACCTTCAATCTCTGTGTCTTTCGGTCCTAGGTGGCTCAGTCGCGGACAAGGTTTCTAAAGCAATATTGAAATGTACTAAAGATAAGAGGTCGGATTACCAATCTCCTCCGGTGAAAAAGGAAATTGAGTCACAGGTTTCGTCCCCATTTCCGACTAACACTATGTACCCACCATACAATGGCTTGACTTTCCCACAGACGCCCTTTGTATCAGGTTACAATAACAGTTTTGGGTACCCTGGATACGGTCAATCAAGGTATCAAAGTTTTTTGTGATACACCTGGTCACTTTGTCAAAGATTGTCAAAGTATGTTGAAAGCGAAAGCTAAGAAATAATCTCTTGGTGTACCTTTAAGTAACCCGAACTCTCGACCTGCAAGGCCACAGAAGTCTTGGTGGATCTTTTGATTCATAAGGATCGGAGTGAGGGTTCCTATCCCCATAATATTCCATCGAATCTCCCATTCTCTATTTATTTTGACAGGTAGGAGGTTCGCCTATGTCAATATCTAGTTGGGAACAGAAGTTGGATTTTAGTCCCGTTCATGTGGTCACTCGAAAGCAACCACGTTGGAACACTTTAGGGGATAAGGAACCCTCGCTCCTGTCCTATCCGTTCGGTGAGGAGTTGGGATCTCTACGGTTGTCTGATCCTGATTTTTTTGTTGCAGGTCAGCTGCGAAAAAATTATGCTGCGTGGGACGAAATTTTAAATTATGGTTTTAGTAGTCCCTCTGATTCTCGTTTGGTTAGAAACTGGTTAGGGAACGGAGTTGATGTCGTGGATTATTTTCAGCCTTTCAAGGGCGAGTTCAAGGGCGTTCAGTATGACTGCCCTTTACCACCCTCAATGTTTTTTTTCCAAATTCTCTCTCTTGTCGTGGATTTGAATCTTTCATTTGTAAGGAACTTTTAGAGCGCATCCATACGCGTTTTGGGGAGGGTAGGATTTTGCGTTCCTCCGCGTATCGTTATGCCCCTTACTATTGAACCTAATAAACCGAGACTTTGTCATGACGAAAGATACTTAAACTTGTGGATTAAGGATTCTCCGTTCAAGTTGGAAACGTTAAAGGATGTACACAGGTTAATACGTAAAAACGCACTAATGATATCTCTCGACAAGAAATCGGGATATGATCATGTCATGTTATCTGAGGACTCTCAAACTTTTTTTTTTGACCTGCGCAACGTTACCCTTCGGCTGGAAAGCTTCGGCTTATACCAAACTGTTGGCATGGTGCCTACGTCGTACTTTAGAGGTCTCGATATAAACACAACGCAATACATTGATGACCGTTTGGCTGCATCAAATAGTATGGATGACAGTTTGAAATCTTATCGCGACGCCTCAAAAATGTTACATTTTATGCTCGAAGTTCTGACGCGTTTAGGTTACACACTGTCTTTACACAAATGCGTTTTTAAGCCAACGCGGAACATTAAGTTTCTCGGAATTTTCATAGATTCTGTCAGAGAGGCTTATATACTTCCAGAGGATAAGAAGAACACTTTTATTTCCTTGCGTGACTCTATGTTGTCGTCAACCGTTATAGACCTTCGCACACTACAAAAATTCACGGGAAAGTATTTCGATGTCTCTTGCTATCCCTGGGTGCAAACCTTTTTGTAGAGAAGTTAATCGAGCCATCTCCTATTGCCTTCGGAATGGTACTTCGTATCTTGTAGACGATAATTTAAGAGCCGAGCTTGAATATTGGCATTTTGTTGACACATGGCAGGGAGTTTCTCGTTGGAGACCCGAGCAGCACAAACAGGTCATTTTGGTATCCGACGCGTCGAATTTTGGATATGGGGAGTTTTCTCAGTGGCAAATTCAGACGCTAAATTAGAATTCAGAGATTATTTTGACAATAACGATGTCAGACCCATACATGTTAAGGAGGCTGATGCCATTTTGAAAGAAATTCTCTCCTTGAGGGAAAGTATGCATGATTCAAGGGTGGATGTTTTCACAGATAACCAGGCAGTTATTTGGTCGTGGCAAAAATCAAGGCAGTAAAGATAGGGCTCTAACCGTTGTTATGAAGCAAATTTTTGAGCAAACTATTCGTCATAATATCTTCTTAAAAATGGAGTACGTCCATACGCTCGATGACATAGCGGTTAAAGCCTCGAGATCTTTAAACAATTCGGACTGCATGTTATCAGGGAAAAGTTGGGAGTTAATACAGGGAAAGTATGGCCCCCACACAGTTGATCTCATGTCGCTCGACTCAAATGCCATGGTATCCAACACGGGACCTTTGAGGCACTTCATCCCTCACCCTACCCCTTTTAGCGCTGGAGTCAATATCTTCGCTCAAAATTTAGCAAACGAGGAAAATCCGTACGTTTTTCCTCCGTTCTCGCAAATCTTTCCTGTAATATGTCTTTTAGAGGAGCAACGAGTGAAAGCTTGTACGATTATTCTCATAGACATTTTGTCCGTACCAGTATGGGCTCCAAAAAGTTAACACTGCGTGTATATCTAACATCAAAATTGGGGGAAAGGGCGAAAAGGGTGTTATGTTATATCCGACCAAAAGAGGTTTTTGTCCGGACAAGAAAGGTTTACAGTGCACATTAAACGCTTTCCGTGTCTCGTTTTCGTAATTTAATAAAGATTTCCTATCTTTCAGGCGTTAGTAATAGATCACGAGAAGATCTCAACTCGAATTGCTGAGCTGGACAGGAAAACTGCATCTTCCTTGCAAAATAAGCGGAAAAAAAGACTGTTGCAATTGTTTACAGATTTTCTTGTTCAGACAGGTCGTTGTCAAACGATATTCGAGCCTTCTTGTCTGGAAGGATTCTTTTGGTAAAACTAAGGTTCATGCATTGGATTGTCCAAATTTAGGTTTAAAGGCTGGGGGTTGCCTCTGCCCTTCCAGGCTCGCCTCGGGCACTGTTGATCACATTGTATGTCAGCTATCTAATATCTTTGTAGAGCACGGTTTTGGTGCTACTTGGGACTGTATTTCACTATCTGGTAACCCAGCCGCCGCACCTTTAATCAAAGAATATCTGAAGTTTATCAGGGAGGAACAGGCACAGAGTCATGTTTTGCCTAAGCAAGCGAAACCCATTTTTTTGGCAAAATAAAGCGTCTATTTGAGAGATCAAGCATGGTTTAAACTACAATTTTTTTGCCGGTGATCGGGCCAGCGACATGGCTCACGTCGTTAGTCAAGAAATTAAACTTTTGCCAGATGAGACCGGTTTCGTTTTTATCCACACTTACGGGAAAACTCTCCGCGCTCTAAAAGCCAAGATAAACCAATTTGTTGTCAAGCGATGTCAGGATTGTCTTATCTGTCCTGTCCTTGCTATTGAAAACTATGTTAAGGGTTCGCAAGTTGATGGGGGTCAATATAACCAAAGGCTATATATTCAGGGTCGTTTCAGATGATGGAATTGTTCTTGATAAACCAGTGTCCTATTCCGTAGTTTATGAGCGTTTGAGGTCATACTTGACTACTTGAGGGATTTACGAAGGTGAGACACCACATAGTTTTCGAAGTGGTTGTGCCTTAACACTCGCTTTATCAGAATCTGATTGTAGTTCGTCCGAAATGATGACTCATCTTGGTTGGTTTACCGAGAAAAGTGCAGAATATTATAGTAGAGCCCATGTTAGGGATGAAATTACAGTTGCGGATAAGTTAGCGAAGGATGTGATGCATTCAGATCGTTTAGAAGTAAAGTTTAACAGTAGTATCGATTATTCTCAGCTAAAAAATGCCCTGGCATAGATAATCATAACCGTAACATCAACTCTGTTTGATGTCATATTTGTATGTTTGATATTATATTTGTATGTTGCATATTCAATGTATCATTTTGCAATAAAATTCGGATTTGTGTCTGTGTTTGATTTGCAATTAACAGTATGTCTTATTCGTCGTCTGAGTCTTGGGTGTGTAAAGGTTTGGGGGATTGATAAGTGTTGGGCATTAGTGGGTATTGGGCAGGTAACGTTACGGGTCTTTTGGGATAAGACAACTTAGCAGATATATGCCACTTCCTTTCCCCAAGAACTCAATAGGCGTAACGTGCAGCTTAAGACTTAACCACTGAGGATAGAGGTTAGAGGTATAGTCTCAGTGGTTATTGCGCATGTCTGCAGTGACGTCCTATTCACTTTCACTTGGCTAGTATGCTATGAGAAGAGTAAGCCGAAGTGATCGGTTTTCCGTCCAACTATAGTGCTCTGTGTGTACGGTTTGTTTTTGCCGACCCTCCACAACCCACCCTGTTTATTATTGGGACCTGTGGGTTTTAAGCTGATAGTTTCTGTCACTTCCTTTCCCCGTGAACTCAATAGGCGGAACCTGCAGCTTAAGACTTAACCACTGAGGATAGAGGTAGTTCTTATCGAGTCCATCTACACAGGGATTTGAATAAAGACTTTTAAAATCTATCATAATA
Organism: Nipponacmea schrenckii; assembly: GCA_030562195.1. Classification (NCBI taxonomy): domain Eukaryota; kingdom Metazoa; phylum Mollusca; class Gastropoda; family Lottiidae; genus Nipponacmea; species Nipponacmea schrenckii. The sequence continues at coordinate 32,871,769 of CM060200.1, read as the reverse complement.
CTGAAAAGAATGACTGGAGCTGAGAATAGCACTGTGCGTGGAAGAGGAAATTTTGCCCAATAGCTTTAAGGCCCTTTTTATACTTTTGATACCTTTTCGCCCAGTGCTCTCTCGGCTGCCTTTAGTAAAGTGGCAGACTGTGAATGTTTTCGTATCAAGCATTATACCACATACAACATCTAGTTTAATTTCGTTGTAATGTGTGAAATCAGATTTCTAACTATGCCTTTATTAAAGTTGTCCATATCAAAATTTTAGAGATATGCGTAATTGAAAATGGGTGATTTTAAATACTGATGCGAACACTTGTGCGACTTCTAATTAGCTTACAGCAAAACTTAAAACAGAATTATTATGTGTACATTCACATCTTCAAATTATTGTTTTAAATAATATGCATAAACACTATTTGTGAAAAGAAAAGAAAGAAAATACAATTAAGTATATAGCTCACTTATTTCACCAGTCGATGTGAAAAGTTTAAATCAACAGTTTTATCATCACTGTTAACCCTCTAAATCTATTATTTTACCCGACAAATTAGAAATTCGATTAATTTTCTCAAATTTAACAATGTAGAATTTTATCATATATCGTTGATAAGAGAAAAATCGAGTACATTCTGATTATGCAAAAATTTACACAAAAATATAAATGTATGTTTAAGTGTGTAAAATTACATAATCAAATTAATCTCACCGGAGAGTTGTGAAAAGTACCGACTGAGCCTCATCTAGTTGAAGTTGAATTCTTTGATTACGATATAATAACGCTAACTGAAACGTGGATAACAGCGAATATCGCTTCTGAAGACATTCTTTTGGAGGGCTTTCAAGCTCCCTTTCTCTGCAATAGAATCGATAGAAGGGGAGGTGGTGTTGCCATATATGTAAGAGATACTTTCCTTGCTAAACCACGAAATAGTCTGGGCCGAAGTAAGTATACCTTCCAAAACCTTCCTTATTGGAGTCTGTTATCGATCTCCAAATAGCACGTCACAATATTTGGACCTTATCGATTTCAACACAAATCTTATGAAGCAAAATTCTGGTAAGCTACACGATATCCTAAATAGCCTCAATCTTCATCAACTAGTTACGACAGCAACTAGAACTACAGATACCACATCTTCCCTTTTATATCTTTTGATAACCAACTCCCCTCATCTTATTAGCACAGTTGAGGTATTACCATGCATCAGTATTGTCAGTGATCATGATTCAGTCAGAATAACCCTCTTAACAAAAGTATCAGAATCATCTATTTCTTTCTTAAGGACAGTTTGGGAGTACAAAAAAACTGATTTCTACTCATTAAACAAATTCTTTAATGAACAACCCTGGGACAATCTGTTCAATTCTTCCTTTAGTCCAAATGTAATAGCGGACACCCTTTCTAACATCATATTAGAAGGCTTAAATAGATTCGTTCCCCACAAGCAGATTTGCTTTCGAAAAAGTGACCCACCTTGAATGAATGGATACATCCGACGTATAACAGAATCCACAAAAGGGCTAAATCTACAAACTCTGTTCCCCACTGGTCAAATTTCCGCAAAATCAGGAACCATGTAACCTCTGAAATTCGTCGAATTAAAATTGAGTACCAAACTAAGATTGACTTAAAAATCAGCTCTAAGGATAAAGATTGGTGGAAACTGGTGAAAAATTCAGCACTGAAAGGCAAATAAAGTGAATTCATCCCTCCTTTAATCTACAATGGAACCCGCTCTTTACTGACCAAGATAAAGCAAACATATTGAACTTTCATTTTTTAACCAGTCTATTTTAGATAATCCTGATGATGTCCTTCCACATCTAGACTTTAACAGTTTTGAAATCAGCAACCAATATTCAACCCCGAAGAAGTCCATGACATCCTCTCTTGTCTTGACACTAAAAAGGCTACAGGGCATTATTCCATTTCTAATCTTATTCTGAAATGTTGCTCGTTAAGCCTAAGATCCCCCCTCAGTCGATTATATAATCTGTGCTTAGAACAATCCGAGTTTCCATCCATCTGGAAACTTGCAAATGTCGTGCCAGTCTACAAAGAGGAGGAGAGGAACGATCCCAAAAACTATAGACCAATTTCGCTCTTGTGCTGCCTCGGTAAAGCCTTTGAAAAAATTACTCTACAAATATGTATACAATTTCTTACACACTCATACAATACTTTCATCCTTCCAGTCCGGTTTCAGGCCCAATGATTCAACTACCTACCAACTCATATGTATTTATGATAGTATTTGTCGAACTGTTGACAATGGAGCCGAAGTTAAAATGATCTTTTGCGACATAAGCCGGGCCTTCGACAAAGTCTGGCATAAGGTACTTATCGATAAACTAAACGCAGTTGGAATCAGAGGGAAAATCCTTCTCCTCATACAGAATTACCGACCATAGTCATTAATGGTTTTAAATCAGAAACTAAACAAAGTCAGGCATTAAGAGCCGCAAACAGACCACAGTCATTAATGGTTTTAAATCAGAAACTAAACAAAGTCAGGCATTAAGAGCCGCAAACAGACCACAGTCATTAATGGTTTTAAATCAGAAACTAAACAAAGTCTGGCATAAGGGACTTATAAACTAAACGCAGTTGGAATCAGAGGGAAATCCTTCTCCTCATACAGAATTACCGTAAGAGCCACAAACAGACCACAGTCGTTAATGGTTTCAAATCAGAAACTAAACTTCTAAGAGATGGTGTTCCACAAGGGTCTGTTTTGGGCCCTCTGCTCTTTTTAATTACATAAATGACATCAGTAATGGTCTTCTCTCCAACCCAAAACTTTCGCCGATGATACGTCACATTTTATGATCATTGACAACAAAAAGGCATGTCAAGAAGCATTAAATTCTGATCTGGTCAAAATAAGCGAGTGGTCTCAAAAATGGCAAGTAACATTTAACCCTATGAAAACAGAAACGCTTACTTTCTCACATAAGGAAACTCCGACAATTTTCAATCTTAAATTCAACAATAGTGAACTGTACGACTCTTCTGATCAAAAACATCTCGGCCTGCACTTCCACCAATCTCTAAACTGGACCACACATGTAGATTATATTCTTCGTAAGGTCTCTCAACCCATTAACTGTCTCCGAAGTCTCAAATACCGAATATCCAGAAAATCTACACGACAAATATTTTACCTCTATTCGGATATGCTGATGTTATTTGGAACAATTGTACCCAACAAGATGAAGAGAAAAGCTCCACCGTGACGCGTTGCGGACCGTAACAGGACTTCCACGTGGCACCTCCCATAAACTTCTTTATAATGAATCAGGCATCCCAGCACTAAAGATACGAAGATATCAGCATAGGCTTACCGTCTTTTTCAAAATGATACACAAATTAACACCTTACCTTAACATTCTTGTCCCGCCCACAGTTGGTGAAATGTACCCGTATCCAGTCCGTAATAAGAAAGACATCAGAACTGTCCATGCCAACAACAATTACTATCATGATTCCTTTCTTCCCTTATCAATCTGAGACTGGAATAATCTTCCCCCAACCATTAAGGATACTACTAGCATCTCCTCCTTCAAATCTAGACTCTCATCCTTCCTTCAAATCCCTCGAATTCCAGACTACTTCTACACTAATGACAGAAAACTTTATATACTTCAGCTTAACTATCACAAATTCATCAATCACATCGGTGAAGATCCTACATGCTCATGTGACCATCAAATGGAAGATTCCTCACATTATCTCTTGATTTGCAGAAACCACTCTCCACAACGAAATCAGACTATTCACACCCTCTCTCCTGACCTTAGATGCACTCATATCCTCCTAAATGCATCAAACACTGTAGATAACAACACAAACAGTCATATTTTTTCTGTGGTTCAGTCATTTATATCATTTACTAAGCGGTTTTAATAAAATAAAAATAAAATAAATTAATAATAATACCAACCGTTTGCTCATAGCTTTAGTGATCTCGCAGCAGATATTTTTCAGATATGATTAGCACCTGAATACTGTCTCTTTCCCCGAACCCAGGCCAGCATCACTGTTCTCTCTTGCTCTTTTCTGAACTTCATTAAGATAATTATTATCTTAGACATTTTACTAAATTATGACTTGTATTTGTATATGTATATTTGTGGTAACGGATTTATATAAGCTTCTGCTTGTTTCTGAAACCATGTAATGCATGCTATGTATTTAAATTATAATTATATAAATTTCTTGAATAAATATTGTTTTAATCAAAAGTTCCGACCAACTGTTCATGTTTAATAACACCTGTCAATTATCATCAGGACTTTATCTTTAGAAATATTTTATCTTTAGAAATATAATGAGCCAAATATAACTATTTTTTTTCATTCTCAAAATATACTTGTCTATATACTATACTATTATTGTCATATCTGTTAAAAATAAATCTTAAGTCCATTGATAATTAATCGATAATCCCTATGTTTGTTAGAAGGTGTGGTATTGTCGTCTAAAATCACAAAATGTCAGATTTCTGTTGACTTTGAATTTAGTAGTTGATACTCTTCTGAACATCTCCAGTTCAATAATGGTCAAGGTCGGGAGATATACACTTTTCCAAAAAATTCAAACGAGTTTAAAAAGAATTTGAATTTGAAATGCGGAATTTCTCACGCCAATACTGTAAGTGATGAAATAAATTTGATGATGTTGTATTATTTGTATTGCTAGATCGATCAGAAAGTTAGAAATTTTGAAAATCATATTCTAAATTTTAAAAATATTTTGAAACATTAAAGCCTTAATATAGAAATAGTATGAGCAATTGTATAGCAAATGATTACAATATCATTATTTTGGTAAATCGGACATTGCTAATAAAAAAAAAACTTTGTCACATTCTCACAGATTCTGCCTGTGTTTAGGGATCCTATTGACTTAAGACCACTCAGTTTCCGAGTTTGTATAAATTTATAGTATATAATGTGACGTTGTGAATCGATAATAAAATTTTGTTTATATTTAATGGAAGCCCATTACGAGTATAACTTCACTCGACTACTCATTTTTACCTTTTTAACAACTGATTCATTTAAAATGATAATATCAAGAATCCACCAGTAGCATCCTATGAATTGATTTCGGACGATTTTGTACATTTTTGTCATTTAATTACCTTCATTTCACTTCCCTGTTTAGAATATAACCTGCCGTGCTTACTTGTACAATGTACATGTATATAGCAAACGTTTCTGAACAAAGCAAAAAAAAAAAAAAAAGGATATTGGAAGGACTCATTACGAAATAGGTTTTTCTGATGCATTAGTATGCAGTGCAGATTTTGACATACCAGGATATATTAACATTATCATTATGGATGCCAAGTAAACTAACTCACTCAATCTTAGTCCATCTTAGTCTTACCCCCAAAACAAATGATATAGCGTTACAGGTGTTTAGATGGGTGACGTTCTTGCTTTGTACTGGGTATTCCATCCATACAGACAATAATTTGTAATCAGAATACAATCACGCCATTTAATGAAAAGTTTAGTCCCATTGAGAAAACTCAAGAAAGTATTATATTTATCATCTTATCTCGATTGACAAGGTCATGACAGTCTTCAAGGTCATTCCAGCCTTCAGGGGCGATATTTCAGCTTCACTTTCCTTTCTTGTCAAGATATTGAAAATTCAATACTAGATGAGGTATCTCTAGTCACAAATTAAAGACAACTTATATAACTTATATGCTAGGTATATAAACTTTAATAACAACACAAAAGGCTGTAACTCGTGTTCAGAAACTTTAATGATTCTGACGACCAGTGAGTTAGATTATCTATTTGTTAAATATGAAGCGTAGGCCCTCACTTCACCCAGGGATGTTTTAGCAAATTCCAAAGAATTTGAACTTTCGATACTTTTAAGATCTTAAACAAGAAGTTTATGGTCTGTTGCGTGCTAATACTTTAAAATATATATATGTGAACATCTGTGGTTGAATCATCATTTATCATAATATTAGTTCCGCCGTTTGGTGTCCCCCAGAAAATAAGAAGGTAGCTATTAAATCAATCTATTTTTGTTAAATCATTTTATTGCGAATGTAACATAACAGTTACAACGAGTTGCATTGTATTAATTACAGTTAGGTAACAGATATAAATGTTCACATCTCTGTTGACCTTCATGGAAACCAGTTCCAGGTGCACAAGGCATTGAAATGTAGGTTCCATCCACAAGGCATTGTCTAAATCGCTTGCAATTATTTGGATCAACGACAAGAGTTTCGTCCCCTGGAACACAGGTTGCTGTAAACAGAAAATGTAAACAAAATCATCATGTCAATTCTTGATGGACTATGTGATTGGGAAAAGTATGATTCAAATACCAAACTATGCTATTAAAAAAATCGAAAACCATTTCGTATGAATATTGCCTTTGCTCTTCAAAACGCATTTAACTCCATAGAAGGTACAATTCTGATGGGGTTTTACAAAACGTTTGAAATTATGTTTTCACTGAAGAGTGAAACCTCTCGAAAATAAAAATCATTAAATAAAGGAAAAATATTTTACAGGTTACTTCCCTTGTTCTCAGACAAGTGTTTGACAAGCTTGTATAAAGGCATATTACTTAAGCAATTTGGACTTGATCAATAGTTATCACTTAATACCCCTGTCAGGCCGGACTAAGGTCGTTTGCGATCGTACAAGGTGAAACACCCGTGGAAGATAAACTCTATACATTCGCCCTCAAACCCGGACTTATTGGATATTATTGTGTTCTCAGCAAAATATACCTGGGTATAATCTTCGTCTACAGAAAACATGTCTATCAGCAGTATCACCAGCAGTCCAAATCCATTTAGATTTATTAGGTATATTTGTTGGTAGGTTTCCCCAGTTGGTGTGTGTCTGGATAGTGGCGTCCTGCCAGCTACTATCATCAAATCTATAAGAATAATATAAATAAAAGGTTTATAAGAAGGTTTGAAAGTGCTTTCAATCTCCAAAAGAGATACCGAGTATACTTAGTCAAACCCAGGAACTGAGCGGCAACAGGTAATCTGGAAGAGTAATTAAGCTCTGCGAGAAGCAGGTACCGGTACTTTATACAAGATCACCGTAAGGGCAACAATTGCTGATTTTTACGGGTTAATGTACTACAACCGTTAGAAAGTCGCATAATCCTTTCAAAACATTAAAGTAATTTGAGCTTAATGAAAGGTTTTAAACTTATTTACCTCTGTACATGCTAAAGTCGCTAGAAATGACTAAAGGGCGTGCAAATTATTGTGAACACATAACAATATTCCCTCTCTCTGAGAATAATGGATTTTTTTTGAATGATCAGATGTAAATGACCCCAAGAACGTGCCCATTTAGAATAACCCAAATATAACAGTTTCTTTTTATTTATCAGAAACATGACCTTTTTGGAAACAAATATCCTACCCTATTTCATTCCAGCCTTCAGGGGTGGAAGTTGAACATCTCCATGACGAATCAGTAACCAAGTAAGTTATATTAAATAGGGAAGATTATATTGCAGAAGCAGAGCATCAATTGAATAATCCTAAACACTATGCAATTTTACCAGAGCCGATGTTTAAAGAAACTGCTTATATGATAAACAATATTCTTGCCGACTTAGTTAAAAAAAAAAAGTCATTTAAAACAGAAACAATATGACTATCTTTCTGCCAAACCTGATTGCCGCGAGAGACACTTATACACTTTGCCTAAAATTCATAAGAATCCTACCAAGGTTTGGTTCATGCCTAATAGAATCCCTAAAGGCCGCCCGATTATCTCTGACTGTGGTATCAGTCTTATGCAGTATCAGAATACATTGATCATTTCTTACTACCACTAGCATGTCAACATCGAGCCTACCTTAAGGACACAACTGACTTTGTCAATAAAATAAAAAAATATCAAAGTCCCTTCAAATGCTATTTTAAGTTCTATCGACGTAACTTCTATGTACACCAATATCGACAACACTATTGGCCCAATGGCAGTTCGCAAAGCCTTTGATAGAAACCCAGATCCAGACAGACCCGACGATGCAATTCTACGGGTTTTAGAGTTTTGTCTAAGTCGGAATGATTTCACATTTAATGGTAAAACAATTTTTTGAAATCCTCAACAACCACCACCCGTCCATCAAAGTACGATCAAACATGTGAAAACTCGAATGTAATTGAATGGATTGAGACAATACATACAGCAAGACCCATAGGACTTAATATTGACCACAGTGTAGGCATAGCACCCTTTGTAGTTCCCTCCAATACAACCAGTAATAAAGCAAGCAAGATAGTTCAAGCCCATTATAAGAGTCTTCAAGAGAATCATGTCTATAAACAGAAAATGATAGTGGCATATTCAAAAAATAAGAACTTAAATGACAACCTTGTTCATAGCAAACTAAAAACAATCTGTACTTAACAGGTACTATACTTCTCTCCTATTGGGCGGGTTATTTTTCTAATTTCAGATATGAAGAGAAGAAAATCAATCCAACAGATCCAGATCCCCATCTCTCAATAAATTATTTGCTCCAACCTTGGCCTGTACATCTGGGAGATTCAATCCCTCCCTTCCCCGAAACCAAATATAACGGGTTCTTTTTATTTATCAGAAGGATGACCTTTTTGGAACAAAACTCCTACCCTATTTCATTCCAGCCTTCAGGGGCGGAAGTTGAACATCTCCATGACGAATCAGTAAGCACTCCATTACTAAATGAGCCTCGAATTCCCCCGATCACACCTACATCTAGACAATCGAATGCCAGGACATGTGATGTATCGGGAAAAGAAACAGGATAAGAGAATCTCCAACTGGATGTTCTTGTTTCAAGCTGACCATCAACAAAGAACTTTCCTATATTATCACATGTAACATCTCCAGTTATAACATCACCATTTACTATAAATATAAACAATATAGGTACATATATAGTGGTTTTCTGTGTTGCTGCACAACTTACCTTCTAAAAGATAAACAATCCCGCATCAATTCTCTGCTGCTGATTCACCCCAATCTGTGACAGATTCATCAAAAAGTATTCGAAATAATAAATAAGTTTCTGCATTCGCTTCACATCGTCTTTAGTAAAAAATGGACATACGAGTTGAAAACTTAGATTAGTATTTAGAATTATAAAAACTTACCTTGTGTTAGAAGAATAGCGCAAATGGTCACTATAATGAGATTCATCTTGAATAGTTTAATACCTCGTCACCTTGATTTGATCCAAGCCAGAATAGTTAATACTTAATGTGCATCGATATTTAAATGATTTAGTATGTCATAAAAATTTCAAAAACAGGGTTATAAATTCGGCGTTATAAAATAATATCCTTATTTAAAGATAAGGTGTAGCTCCTTTCATGTACTTGAATTTTTATAGGGTTGTTTTGTTTTGAATTCCTTATTAAGGATCTCCTCAAAGGACTGTAGAGGATTGTACTAAAAAAAAATCACCATGTGCGTATTATGGAATATATTATTACATAGATAGTACATATTTAGTAGCTAAATCCTAATTTAATTGTAATTTATTGTGTCAGATAAACATGGCCAATGCAATGTTATAGTCGTAAACAAATCTATATCAAAAGAAATGCTATATATATATAGCCTATAGCTACATGTATATATATATATATAAATATAACACCCCTATATTGTTTCAGCATTTTCAAATCGCCTTGTAACAGGTAATACTTTGTAGTCACATAGATTAACTACAGTCTTGATTTCCTTCTTAGAGTCCTTTCTACGGAGGCCGAGAGGGCTCATTCGAAATTCAAAATGTAAGATTCGACATTCGAATTTCAAGATTCAAAATGCGAATTTCGAGATTCAAAATATATAATATATTAGCCAAACATATGTCATTATATAATGATATTCAGTCAATGACATTGTACCTTATTTACACTTGCGAACATTATAGTGCTTTGGTAAGTATTTTTTTTTTCTCCTTTTGCGAAAAATTTATGAATGAAACAGTTACTGCCAGCAAGAAGAAAGCTCAAGTTCTATGTATATATTACATTTAACAGACTAACTACAGAATTAGACAACTTGTGTTGATAAATTAATAGAAATATATTGATAAATCAATATTTTGAATTCACGGTCACCTCATCTCATTGATAATTTTTTAGGAATATGGTTTTGCCGAATTACACAACTGCATTGGTAGTGATGCCACAAGAGATGAATTGATTGAAGAATATTTTAAGCAGACTTTGAGTAACAACGAGATCTTAATGTTCTTATTAATTATTCATGGGATAACCATAAGCTTAGCCCAACTCAAACGTATACTAAGACAGCGAGGTTTAAAGCGAAATCGCAGCATTGAAACCCCTCTGGAAGAAATTGTGGATGCCATTTTGAGGATCATTGAAAATAGTGGTCCATGTTTAGGATACAGGACAATTTGGAAAAGACTTCCGTCTTTAGGATTTCATACGCAGAAAAAGGAGACCGCTTTGTTACGACACGTTATGTAATAACGACGCGTTTTGTAATAAGTTATTACAAATCGTGTTATATTTCAAATCGCGTTAGTCTTGCGACACGTTTTGTAATAAATTTGCAAAATGTAATAAACTTTTAGCAATCATTCTTTTTCATTGCATTTACACTTGTAGAAATGAATTTGAACTTTTAAATGATGTTTTATGACCAAAGAGGGTTTAAAATGACAGAACCATAAAAAACATCATTTAAAAGTTCAAATTACATAACGTGTCGTAACACTGCTTCGCCGGAAATACTATTCTGCTGGTCCAAACGTTATTTGGCATATGGACGGATATGAGAAATTAAAACCATACGGGTTTGCTATCCAATTGCAATTGTGCAATTGACGGGTTCTCAAGACGTATTTTGTGGCTTGAAGTTTGACCTAGTATTAATAATCCTGCGATTATCGCTAATTATTTTTTGGAAACCGTAAATCAATTAGGAGAATGTCCAAAGTTTTGTCGATCAGATCATGGGACTGAAATGGTGTAGTAGCAGATTTACAAACCTTCCTTAACAAACTGAATGAAAATAATGACAACTCTTTTATTTACGGAAAAAGTACTTCAAATCAACGAATTGAAGCATGGTGGAGCATTTTACGTCGACAGGGTGCTGATTGGTGGATGGTTTCTTCAAGGCTATGCGTGATTGCAATGCATTTGTTGATGATGATCCACTCCATATTGAATGTATGCGATACTGCTTCATGAATGTTCTCCAGAGAGAACTTAATCAAGTAGCTATTCAATGGAACCAACACAACATTCAAGTTGCAAAATGTTCCGATTGCCCGAAAGGGAAGCCCGATGTAATGTTTTTTATTACTGATTCGTTTGACACTCAAGACTACAAGACACCATGTGACAGCCAACTAATACAGCATTCATTGTAAATCAGAATATGGAAAAGAAAAATCTCGATACGGTTGCTCAGAAGAATTCATCCAACTTTGTCCGACAGTCTCGGTACGTTATCAAGTAGATGAGGCAATAGATCTATATGGACGGTTAAACAATGAAATTGAAAAATATGAAACAACAGCATTTGAAGAAAACACTTCTAAATATAGGAAAATGTTATGTTGTCTCACACACTGTATCTTAAAGAGTAAAATAAAGCTTAACCAATGCAAAAAATTTGGTTTAATGTACCTTGGAAACAAAATTGAAGGAGCAGATATCCAAATTCAATTTATTGTATAAGTGATAGTGGTAAATCAACACTATTTCTTGTACAGTAACTAAATGAAAACTATATTTTATTTTTTATTTTAGCCATGTCAAAGGCAAATGATATGAAATGAAATGTATTAAAGTGCATCAGCACCAAAACGGGCTATATAGCATATGAATACTATTTAAAACAAAAACAAAAATTGATCAATACATTAAAATAAAAATTATCACAGAAATACCAGAAAAAGGCGACAAAACAATGCTAAAAACAATATTACAGAATGGTTGTAACCTAAAATGGGCTAAAAAAAAATTTAAAATTTAACTAGAACACAAAATTTAAGATTTAAAATCTAAAATACAGATTAGTCTCTTTTAAAAACGCGACAACCTTCTCATACATGTCGAAGGCAAAAGCAAGATGTGACACTGCATATTCACAGGGTACTATCAGATTTTTTCTTTCAATTTGCTGTCAAAAGCTGTTGTTTAGATTGGTTCCACAAACCACATGTCTGCAAAACTCGTCTAAAGCACATCCAATAAATATAATTCTTTGGCCAAAAAGCAAAATGACAACAATAGCATAGCATATGCAAATAAGAAAATACAAATAACTAAAGTAACTCCTTAAAGCTGTCGTAAAGGGACATGTAATTTGATTTTTTCAAAAATAATCTGACTTGTGTGGGGTCACAAAGTTGATCACCCACCGAGGTCAGAAGTCTGTGACTTGTCAAGTTAGTCAGGCGTGACAAGTTACCGTCCTCTGTGGTAGATCACCTTTGTGACCCCTACACAGGCCAGATTATGTTTAAAAACATCAAATGACGGCGTTTTAGTCCCTTTACGATAGCTTGAACAATCCAAAATTATTTCTTGTATTATGTAAGTACACACACATTAACTTATGTATGCAATTTCTTAGACTGACAAAAATTAAACAGATTCTAAAACAATTTCAAGTTTGCAGGATATGATCAGAAGTTTTTATCAGAATTGTTAAGCGTCGATTTATAATTTTGCTCTTTTTGTGAACAATCAAGACATCTGCTTATATACTGCATGAACTCCGTTGGCAGCGATAATTGAGAGATCCTCTTCCTTATTTTTGTCTTAATTTCTTTATAGCATCATTATCATCATCAACCAACCAAGCATCTTCTTCCGAAAGAAATTCAACAAAAGTGATTCCTAATGACCAAATATCCGAGGCTAGACCTGTTGTCGCATCATACAGTAAACAATCCGGAGCTATATATCCTGGTAAACCAAATCCAATTGCAGATTAAAGAAGTGCCTCCAGCGGCTACAGATTTGAATCTTACTCCAATATCACACAATTTTGTAGTAAGACATCCCTTTTTGATCAAAATGTTACTAGGTTTGGCGATGAACTTGTGGAACTAATGTATGTAAATAAGAATAAATTGCCTAATTTCTTTTTTAAATTCAAATTCATAATAATCTTTTTTTGCTCATCAAAAATCGCATCATCAATGTTACAGCCATTGATGTCCTTGTGAACAAGATATACAGCTGTTTCTGCCTTGGCAACAGCCATAAATTGAACAATGTGTGGATGCCGAAATTTCCGAAGTTTGGAACTTATCTCAATTTCTTTTTCGATCAGTCGTAGCATTGTCCTTTTAGTTCGTTTGCTTATTTGCAATGGACTTTACAGCAACATCAGAGCTAGCCCAATTACCTTTATAGACGGTGCCAAAAGCTCCGTGTCCTAAAGTTACTCAGTAGTCATTGTTTAGATCTTTTACCTCAATTTCACGAACTGCAAAACAAGCCACTTTTACACACGCACATTTTGGATTTTCAGTCACTGCGTCTTCTTTTTGCTTGAAAGAGTTTGGTAAGTCTTCATTTCCTTCAACAAGTGACAAAATCTGAATAGGTTTTGACGTTTCGCTGTAGGATGCAGAAGTAACTTTACAGAAGTACACCCCAGATCTGCAATAACTACTAGGCACACTTGCTCTCCACTCAAAAGGAATTCGTTATCTTTGTAGCATTCATAGAGCACTTTAGCATGGTTAGTTAAAATAGCCACGATAAGTTTGTCATCATCAAATTTCTTCTGGGCCATGAACGATGAGATCTTGATTTGAATTCGATGATGGGAAGCTTCGACCCACGAAAATTGATCAATCAAGGCATGTAGTTGGGATTTTCTGAACATAATGGGTCAACAAAAGAAGAGATATCTTGTTCCATAGAGAAACATTTGATAGCGCTAATCCCAGTGTACAGTGAAATTTTTCACTCAAATACTGAACATTGATAAGCCTGTTTTTGATAACCTGTCCATCGGTGCTAGCTGCATGTTAGGTTTAAGGATTTGATTCTTGTTCTCAAGATCTGAAAAACTCGTGTCTTCTACAGAAATGTAATTTTGTATTTTCATTATCTACAGGGTCTGTGAGTATGTTATTACCTGTTATTGAATCTGTACTAAATCGTCCGGAACAGTAAAAGACTTTGTCATTAAATAGAAAGTTGTCCTTGAAAGTTGCAAACCATTATGTCTTAGGTCCTGAAAAGATTCTATCTGCTCGCCTGTGCTATCAGCAAGGAAGATGTCCATTTCATCAGCGTTCCCGTGTTTACATTTTCCTTCTGGCAAAAATAATCGCACCCCCAGGTTTTACTTCAATATCAAAAAGTGTTTCCAATGGCATAGCTCGGATACCTCCACCATTCTTCTGGAATATCTATGGTATTTGCCGTGTTTTAAATGTTGCCAGTCTATTCTTATTTTTTGGATTTTTCTTCTTGTGAAAGATGTTTTGGTAGTAACCAACCATTGTTTCGTAACAATGAAATAGGTGATATAGTAGTAGTATGATATAAAATAATTTTCTATACAAATCTAATTTGTTACCTGTTTCCTTTCAGTGGAAGCTGTTTTCCTTTTTTGCCGATTTTTTTGTATTATATTCCTAATCTGGTTTCGTTTATCACATCCAGAAAGGCTGGAATTACTGACCCTTAACATAATACATATAAAATTCAACTCCAGTTTATGTGCTTATACTTTTAGACCGATGAAATTCTTGGCAATTGATAGCCAACATAAAAATAATAATTTTGCTTTCTAAAGTATCTCTCATAATCACGTCTCATTATACATGAAATTATTCGGTTAACAAATGGAAAAATATAACTTCCACAACATAATTCCTTCCTTTCTTTGTCCACCCACCTATCGGCGTATTTAAAAATCCCTCGTTTGATGTAATGATGATTTTTTCTCCCACATCGGAATATGCAAGTGAAGTTGCTCCGGGAAATGCCTGAGCTGAAAAATTGATAGATCAAATTTACAAATAAATGAAAATCAAATTTGTCTTTCCAATGTTAGACGAATGTCCTACCAAATGAAAATAATAAATTCAATACATTTTGATTTGAAAGGTGAAATCGACTATTTACAGTAAAAACTTATATCAATCTAGATCTATCCTACTGTAATCCGGACATAACATCAACAACAGTACACGGAAATTGTCTATTTAGAAAAAATTATTACAATGTTTATATCATCATCAGTTCGTTTGACGTAGCCTAAATTTTCAAAGCCCTGGCATACAGTACTACGGCAGTGTTTCCATAGCTGTTGAACAGAGACAAAAACGTCAAATTTTCCAATGTACCTTTGAAATTGAAATTTAATAGGCCTATCTCAGCTCGCGTCATGAAATTCGAATAGGTCATAAACAATGATAAATTTCTATTAGATATATGTTGATCCACGAAACTTTATAGTACTTAACATTTGCTTACCTAATTCAGACAATTTAAAGTCACCCTCGTTGAAAATAAAAGTAAATTCAATATTATTGCCATGAACTTTTATTTTTTCCGCCATTTTTAAGCCAAGTCTATTAAGTTATTTGCTTTCTGCAATCCAATTGTTTACTGTAAATTTTGAATTTCGTATCTCGAGTTTCGTATCTCGAATTTCGAATCTTTGTATTTCGCATGAGCCTTATCAGCTTTCCCTACATTTCAGAGCATTGACATAATCAGACAGAATTCATTTCAAAAAAAAAAAAAAAAAAAGAATTCATAAGGAAAATTATTATAATTTGCATCTGTGCACAAAATCTATTTTCATTTTAGCAACGACAAACCAAAAATGAAAAGATAAGTAGATGCAAATTTAGAGTTTCACAAAAGAAGACCTACAGAAACTACCGAGATCTGTTAACCTTTAAGAAAAACAAAAACACTTTAACCCGGCGTAAATAACGTACTTTCATTTAATAAAAACTTTATGGCTGATTTATTGCAATGTAAACATCGATGTTTAATGTAAAGTGAAATGTATATGTATACATTCTCATGATAAAGCCTAAAATGTAATACATGTTTTAATAATTCAGTATACCGAGATCTGTTAACCTTTAAGAAAAACAAAAACACTTTAACCCGGCGTAAATAACGTACTTTCATTTAATAAAAACTTTATGGCTGATTTATTGCAATGTAAACATCGATGTTTAATGTAAAGTGAAATGTATATGTATACATTCTCATGATAAAGCCTAAAATGTAATACATGTTTTAATAATTCAGTATACTTCAAGTATTTGATGAGAAATTCCATCACACTGAGTAGCTCTCCCTCTAGTCCGAAACTAGCTGACTTCTTAGCCTCTGATACCTATTTGGACAGATATGGCTGGGGGAGAGTCAGAAAAACTAGGCGCCAAAAACTTGGGGTTTTCCGCACCTCCGTAGGTGCGGGGGCTTTAAGCATATTAACATACCTCAAAAGCCACTAAACCTCGATATATTTGGAAAGATGGATGTTTTTTTGTTCAGTCATACCATCATTATCTCCTTACACCTTCCATGTCACGCTCGTGGTTGCGTTAATGTTTTTTTTTCAAGATTTTCAATCACTTAGCCGCATCTCAAATTGCGTGCGCATTAAACTCCGTCGTTAAACGGTCACGTGATAGAAACAAAAGAACCATCACTTTGAACTTTCATTTAATTTCAAAATAACGGAGTTTGTCTGCTACACTCTACATGATAAACTTTGATAACTCTAACTGGAGTTTTCATAATGTATGGAAGGAAATTATCATTCTTTACAGTTAACGTAAAATGACAAAAACAAATTTCGCCTTAACGACGAACAATATAATTATAAGTAGTTTTTATAAGACAGTTTTATGGTCGTACAAGATAAATTCATTATGACGCATACTTAGTTAATCGTCTAGGATTTCTTGCATGCACAAAATGATTCGTCGATTTCGCCGTACTTCATAGCTGCGTGTATCAGCGTGCTATAAATTTGTGAATAAATTTTAGACAATAGTAGTTGTCCAACGTTGGCATACTCTGAACAAATCTCCTGTACATCCGTGTGACATAATCTTTAAATAGTAAAAATGGTATACCACGGCCGTTATCTATAAGTTTAGTTTTCGAAACCTTATTGATAGCTGAATATCACGTTTTGCATACATGTAATTCATTAAAAATACGCAATGAATACGCCAAAATTAAAAAAGTAAACTGATACATCGCTTTACTCTTACTAAATAATGACTGTGCGACAGGGCCTTTAGTAATATCGAAACAAATCATATATATATTTACGCTTTATGTTTGTGTACCATTCATGACATAATACTTTTTTCTAAAATGTTACAGCATCGATCGCACTGTTCATTAAATTTTCATTCCAATATTGAAGTGTTTATTATATGAATTTATCCGATATTATGATTATTGAAAAGTAACTTTTGATGTTCTTTGCGCATAGTGTATACAGTAATAAGTGTACACCCTCCTGTGTTCAAACTCAACCCTTTCCCAGGATTTTCCAATTAGTTTCCCTCAAAAACACTTCATTATTAGCACCACTGAACGATTTTATACTCGCGTTGTGAAAAAACCTTCCATGTAAGATTTTGAAAAAGTTCTACACATTGTTGCATTTCTAGATTAACATTTATATTTAGATATATATTTATTAACCTTGAGCTATATTGTTTTCTACAAAAGAAGACAATATGGCCATTCAATTTGTTTAATACAACAGTATTGTTGTTACTAATTGTGTTTGTTCATAATAACATAAATAAAAACACCTTTCATTGGTAATTATATTACTTGTTTTAGTCCAAAATACTCATTAGACTGAGATCATATATTTGAAGGAACTCATACATATTTGTTAAAATAAAACCTCAGATAATTAATGTAATCTCATACATATTTGTTAAAATAAAACCTCAGATAATTAGTGTAATCTCATACATATTTGTTAAAATGAAACCTGAGATAATTAGTGTAATCTCATACATATTTGTTAAAATAAAATCTCAGATAATTAGTGTAATCTCATACATATTTGTTAAAATAAAACCTCAGATAATTAGTGTAATCTCATACATATTTGTTAAAATAAAACCTCAGATAATTAGTTTAATCTCATACATATTTGTTAAAATAAAACCTCAGATAATTAGTGTAATCTCATACATATTTGTTAAAATGAAACCTCAGATAATTAGTGCAATCTCATACATATTTGTTAAAATAAAATCTCAGATAATTAGTGTAATCTCATACATATTTGTTAAAATAAAACCTCAGATAATTAGTGTAATCTCATACATATTTGTTAAACAAATACTCAGATACACTTCTTAGAATCAACAACAGACATTTTTACTTACAAAGAAAGATATGATATATTTAATTACCTCATGTTTATTTGTTAGAATATAAACTCAGACATATTCGGTAGATTATAACCTCAAGGCATATTTGATGGGGCAAATAATAATACCATAGAATTAATTTTTTTTGATAGAGTGTTCTCTTGGACTAATTTCATAGAATTAAATTCCTACAGTTTTTTAATAGAATATATTTGATAGAATGAATCATTAGATATATTTAAAAGAGTTTAACTTAAGACTTATTCGATATAATCAAACCTCAAACATATTTGGTAGAATTAACCTCAGACTTATTTGTAGAATATAACCTTAGATTTATTTTATAAATATGACCTTAGATTTATATGATAGAATCAAACCTCGGATACATTTAATAGGATGTAACATGGAACATATTTGATGTAACATCGGACTTATTGAAAGAATGTAACCTAGGCAAATTTGATTACTTTCGAAATAATTCCATCTATTGGTTTAACAATAGATGAATTTATTGCAGAAAGACCCCATAGTTTTGGAAAAATGTAAATTAAGATAATATAAGCCTACAGATTTTGTCAACAAGTTATACTGACCTATTTCAATACCTAAACATAAATATAGACTTGATTAACACGCATAGTAAATGTTATTGCAGCTATAGGACTTAGCAGTTATCTCAGCATGTTTAGCCTAGTTATGAAATTGTAGCCTAGGTGGAGCACTGTACATACTTCCTCTTTAAAATTTTCATGGTCAAGCAAGGTTGGGATTTTTCATGCATAAAATTTATCTTTGAATAAACTCCAATTGTACTATTAAAAATATCTTCATAAAGGGTTATAATATCTTGAAAAGGCCTACAGAATAGTCAGGGATCAAATTTACTTATAATTGTTTAGTGATGTTTAAGATTTTAGTGGATAAAAAATTAGGTGTTAAAAAATTAACCATGCTTCCTTTTTGAATGATTGAATTTGAAGGTTGAAAAAAAAAAAAAAAAAAAAAATTTGGTTTTTCTATCATTCTGTGGCTTAATCTTGTCTAATTTTACAAATTTCAATAGTGAAATTTTGTTTTGGTTTTAATTTCATGAGTCAAATTCGTAACAACTGAGAAATAGAAGGTCAAAGCAGTTAAGGAAGTTAGATATGGGTCGTGGCCGAGGTAAAAATCAGTTGAATCGGTCTGCTGTACGAGTGTCTTCAAGAACAAGTTCGAGTCCATATACTCGTAATCTAGAAAGAAATAAATCAAGAAATAGTCAACGTCAAGATGAAAGTACTGGTAACACTAACACTAACAACAGCACAAATTCAAATGAAGAAAACACTCAGTCTCAAACTTCATCTACAAGGCAGGGTGAATCAGGTAATGTTGTTTTTGGATCCGATATAGAAAATCCAATCTTGGGCTTGGAACAGGTTAATCCATTCCCCTATGCAACAGATTTGCCTCTAAAAATCACTCAAGTCCACATATTATTGAGCAGAGCACTAATCCCCCAGTACCAGTTGTCAGTATACATTCCAAACTTGGTTCAAATGTTACAGCAGCTACAAGGCAAAAAATAGTCAATGGTGAATATGTTGACTTAGCAACATTATTGGTTGCACCCCATAAGCAAAAGGAAATGCACTTGACACTGACAGCCACGGGTGAATAAGTATCCAAACCAAAATCTGTATCAAAAATATTTGAAATAGAGAAATGGACTGATGCATTCATTATTTTCATAAGCGTCTATGTTTCAGCGCATCCAAATAAAGTACAAGATTTACTGAGTTATATGAAATCAGTAAGAATAGGTGCATCACGAGCTCAAAATTTGGGTTGGAAATCATATGACGAACAATTTCGCTTACGTAAATCTGATGACCCTGCAGGTTCATGGGATATTGATTATGAGTTATGGTTGTTGTATATGTCCAGCCCCAATACCAGTAATAGTAACTCCTAAACAACACATAATAATACATCTCGTGTAACCAACATGAAATATTCTACACTAGGCAAATGTTATGAGTTTAATAATAAGGGAGCGTGCAACAATACTCAATGCCATTATACTCAATGCCATTATACTCATGAATGTATATTTTGTAATGGGGATCATCCAAAGCTATATTGTAATAACAAACCTGGTCAAAATACATTTCGGAACACTAACACCCATTTCACAAACAAAACAGGCCTTGCCCAAAATTCATTCAATCAGACACAAACCTATAACAAGCAGCCATTCTATACCAACATACAGTCAAATTCCCAAAACCACAACAAACAATACAATCAGGGTAGACAACAATCACGACACAATTTCAATCAGGGCCAGTCCAATGACCGATATATGAGTTAGGCCATTCTCCAATTAATACTTCTAAAATTGTTCATTACTTGCAAATTTATCCAAATCTGAAGGATGCTTTAGAATTACAAAAGGGTTTGACTGAGGGGTTTAATTTACAATATAATGGACCAAGATTAAAAACTCCGCAAAACAAAGTCCGCAAAACAACATCAAAACGAATTACAGGCAAAATTGGAAAAAGAAATAAAATTAGGTAAAATAATGGGGCCATTCGATAAGGCACCTATATCGAACTTGCACACTTCCCCAATTGGTTTAGTTGAAAAATCGGATGGAGGGTGGCGCATGATTATGCACCTGTCATATCCAGAAAATGGTAGTATTAATGATTTTATCAATCCTGAACTAAGCTCAGTGTCATATACTTCTTTTGATGAAGTTATTCAAAAAATTTCTTTGCTAGGCAGAAATACTATGCCGGGGAATTTGTGTCAAAATTCGATGTTATGTAGTTGGCGCTTTTACATCACAGATGTTGCAAGCATTAAGTGAAAATACAAAAATCGGACAGGTCTGATGTTAAAAATCAGTTCACAAAGTACTTATATCTCATGTTTAATTCTTTTTATCAGACAACAAATTCAACAAATCATAATACATTTCACATTTTAACTTAAACTTTTCTTTTTTTACATTTTACTTTTATTCTTTTACAAATGTCTCACTACAATCAACATGTGACCATTCACTAGTTACTTTCAACATTTGCATTTTCTTTCCTGAAACGCGTATTATGCATTATGTCTTACTACATTTGTCTTTTGTATTCTAACATTTCTACTTAGCATCGCAACTCAGGGTCATATGCAAATTAGTTTCCCACAGCCTCTTAATGAAATCTCGCGTGATCTAATCATATCTTGTCACAATGAATTCTCCTGAACATGAGATAACTCTAGTCAGACTTTATTAGGAGTCAGACCACTATTATTCACCCTCAGACTTCATTAGGAGTCAGACCACTAATTATTCACCCATGTCCTCCAACTTTCCATTAAAGAAAAATCACTTTCCACATGAAAAAATATTTATTCCAAAGATAAATTATAAATATTTTGTATGGTCATGACCAATGAATTTTCGAGCTGTTGAAAGTGCAAGTACACCACCGCTACCTCATTGGACCATATGCATTGGGTCATCGGTAAAATCTGAAATCAAACATAAATTCAGTCCTTCAATTTCAAAGAAAAATTCAAAAGGTAAATATTGCAAAAAGTAGGGAGGCCCAAAATTGGAGAATTTTTAAATATATATGGCACATGAACTTTGAACTACAATCTTGAATTAGTGGTCAGTATACAGTTTTATGACTAGACCAACATGTTGATAATACTACGTATCTCTGCTGAAGGCAGTGAGAGACTAGATGATTCGGTCTATGCAGACACGTGCTTATTAAAAAACGGAATTCCGAAAATCGAAGTGTTTTACTTCTGAATTTTATTAAATGGTAAGTTGATCCAAAATAAGGATGTTGGTGAAATAAGTTAATTGATGTAGGCCAAGAATTTCAGAATCGAGAGTGAATTCCCATCCATTTATGTTTGTCTAAGCACAGGAGTATTGGTAGGCCTGGACTTTTTTTTCTATTTCCAAGTAAAGTAGGCCTATTGGATTGGACTGGGACGTGAAGCAAAGTGGAGGTCTGTCTGTTACAAATTTATTTAGTTTGTGCTTAATTTTCAGTACTTTTTTGATGGTCATAGTGGAAATCCCTACTCCTAAATCTTTTATATACGCCCACATTGTAATGTGGTCGTATATTGTCGTCACCCCTGTCCGTCGGTCTGTCGGTGCGTCGGTCCGTCCGTCCACAATTGCTTGTGAACGCGATAGAGACTACAGTTTTCATCGGATTTAAATGAAACTTGCTGTGATCATTTGTATTGGTGAGATCTCGGACAAGTTCAAGAACTTATCAATATAAATGATCACAGCAAATATCATTCAAATCCAATGAAAACTGTAGTCTTTATAGCGTTCACAAGCCAATTTTGATGTGTTTCTACTAAATCAAGGGCAATAACTCAAAAATCACCAATTTCAAACTTGTCCGAGATCTCATCCATATAAATGATCACAGCAAGTTTCATTTAAATCTGATGAAAACTGTAGTCTCTATCATATTCACAAGCCAATTTTGACGCGTTTTGACTAAGTCAAGTGCAAAACCCAAAAACCGTTCATCGAAAAATTGTCAATTAGGAACTTGTCCAAGAACTCATTAATATAATAAATCACAGCAAGTTTAATTCAGATCCGATGAAAACTGTAGTCTCTATCGCGTTCACAAGCCAATTTTGATGTGTTTTGACCAAATCAATTGCAATAACTCAAAAACTGTTCATCGAAAAATAGCCAATTTCGAACTTGTCCGAGATCTCACCAATACAAATGATCACAGCAAGTTTCATTTAAATCCGATGAAAACTGTAGTCTCTATCGCGTTCACAAGCAATTGTGGACGGACGGACCGACGGACCGACAGACCGACGGACCGACAGACCGACGGACAGGGGTGACGACAATATACGACCACATTACAATGTGGGCGTATATAAAAGATTTAGGAGTAGGGATTTCCACTATGACCATCAAAAAAGTACTGAAAATTAAGCACAAACTAAATAAATTTGTAACAGACAGACCTCCACTTTGCTTCACGTCGCAGTCCAATCCAATAGGCCTACTTTACTTGGAAATAGAAAAAAAAGTCCAGGCCTACCAATACTCCTGTGCTTAGACAAACATAAATGGATGGGAATTCACTCTCGATTCTGAAATTCTTGGCCTACATCAATTAACTTATTTCACCAACATCCTTATTTTGGATCAACTTACCATTTAATAAAATTCAGAAGTAAAACACTTCGATTTTCGGAATTCCGTTTTTTAATAAGCACGTGTCTGCATAGACCGAATCATCTAGTCTCTCACTGCCTTCAGCAGAGATACGTAGTATTATCAACATGTTGGTCTAGTCATAAAACTGTATACTGATTGTAGGGTTTAAAGTTCATGTGCCATATATATTTAAAAATTCTCCAATTTTGGGCCTCCCTACTTTTTGCAATATTTACCTTTTGAATTTTTCTTTGAAATTGAAGGACTGAATTTATGTTTGATTTCAGATTTTACCGATGACCCAATGCATATGGTCCAATGAGGTAGCGGTGGTGTACTTGCACTTTCAACAGCTCGAAAATTCATTGGTCATGACCATACAAAATATTTGTAATTTATCTTTGGAATAAATATTTTTTCATGTGGAAAGTGATTTTTCTTTAATGGAAAGTTGGAGGACATGGGTGAATAATTAGTGGTCTGACTCCTAATGAAGTCTGAGGGTGAATAATAGTGGTCTGACTCCTAATAAAGTCTGACTAGAGTTATCTCATGTTCAGGAGAATTCATTGTGACAAGATATGATTAGATCACGCGAGATTTCATTAAGAGGCTGTGGGAAACTAATTTGCATATGACCCTGAGTTGCGATGCTAAGTAGAAATGTTAGAATACAAAAGACAAATGTAGTAAGACATAATGCATAATACGCGTTTCAGGAAAGAAAATGCAAATGTTGAAAGTAACTAGTGAATGGTCACATGTTGATTGTAGTGAGACATTTGTAAAAGAATAAAAGTAAAATGTAAAAAAAGAAAAGTTTAAGTTAAAATGTGAAATGTATTATGATTTGTTGAATTTGTTGTCTGATAAAAAGAATTAAACATGAGATATAAGTACTTTGTGAACTGATTTTTAACATCAGACCTGTCCGATTTTTGTATTTTCACTTAATGCTTGCAACATCTGTGATGTAAAAGCGCCAACTACATAACATCGAATTTTGACACAAATTCCCCGGCATAGAAATACCTATTTAGGAAAAATGGATATAAAATCAGCATTTCGATTATTAAAAGTTAACCCAGGTGACTTTGATTTACTGGGTTTCACATTTGGTGATAAATATTATTTTGACAAATGCCTTCCAATGGGCTGCTCTATTTCATGTTCCATATTTGAAAAATTTTCAACTTTTTTAAACTGGTTGGTAAAATACAAATTAAAGCAAGAATTTAGGTGGAGTGGACCACTATTTAGATGATTTCATTTTCTTTGGTCATGACAAATATGATTGTCGGAAATTGATGAATACATTTAACAACATTTGCAAAGAGTTAGGCATTCCATTATCGGATGATAAAACAGCAGGTCCTTCGACCAAATTAGAATTCCTGGGTTTACAAATCGATACTGCGGAAATGCTGGTTAAAATAAAAAATTGAATGAATTAAAACAACTACTCCAATCATACATTGTAAGGCGTAAAGTGACATTAAAGTAACTTCAATCTTTGGTTGGAAAATTAAATTTTTGCAGTAAGGCAATTCAATCTGCTAGAGCATTTAACAGAAGATTTTATAATGCAATGTCTACAGTTAAAAAATCTTTTCATTATATCAGGTTAACAAGTGACATTAAAGAAGATATGACTGTTTGGTTGGCTTTTCTGTCAAACTTTAATGGATTGACTTATTTTCACCACAGCAGTTGGTTAAATACAAATGTACTCAATTTATATACGGACAGTGCTGGTAATATTGAATTTGGTTGTGCGGCATATTTTGATAAACATTGGGTTTTTTATCAATGGCCTAAGCAATGGGAAAACTCTCCTATCTTGAAAGACATCACATTACTTGAACTTATACCAATTGTCCTTGCTATACAAATATGGGGCTGTCACTTTAAAGATAAAAAAAAATCATATCTCATACAGACAACGAGGCATTAGTTTCAATAATTAACACACAGACATCAAAATCTAAACACGTTATGAATCTATTAAGACCATTTGTGCTTTCTTTGTTAGAAAATAATATCATTTTCAAAAGTAATCATATTAAGGGTTCAAAAAATAAAATAGCAGATTTTATTTCTCGTAAGGAATGGTGCAAATTTCGGGAAGTGGCTCCAGATGCCAAAATGGACCCAGAACCAATACCACAAAAGTTTCATGCATTGATATCCAAAATGAGGTTTCAAGACTATTAACAGAAGCATTAGCACCAAATACCCATAATACATACAAGACCAGTTTAACAGAATTTGACAATTTTTGTAACAAGATGAAATTCATACAAATTTGGCCACCAACACTTGATCAGTTGGCACACTTTATTTGGTACCTTTCATTAAAGAAATTAAAATATTCTACAATTCGTTCATATATATCTGGTATCGCATATAAATGTAAAATTAACAACTTGCCAGATCCAACTCTAAATATTATAATAACAAAAATATTAACAGGGTTAAGACGAAATAGAAACAACCCAGATACCAGGCTCCCAATTACTTATTCTCTACTATGTAAATTAGTCCAAACTCTTCCATGTGTTTGCTTGAACCAATATGAAACCCTATTATTTCAAACAGCATTTATTACTGCCTTTTTCGGTTTCTTTCGTGTTGGAGAAATTACATCATCCACAAGAAATAGTGACGATTCCAATATCAAAATACATGACATTAAAATCACTGACAATGAATTGCAGATACATATAAGGAAGTCTAAAACTGATCAGTTTGGTAAGGGTGTGGTACTAAATTTACAGAAAATTTCAGGATCGATATGTCCGATTAAATTCTTCTTGCAATATTTGAAATCACGACCAAAGGTTAATGACTGTCTCTTTTGTCATTTTGATGGGAGGCCATTAACAAGATTTCAATTTAGTACTATTTTAAATAAATGTCTTCAAAAGATGAGAATAGTGGATGTAAAAAATTACAAATCACATTCCTTTAGAATAGGCGCAGCAACAACAGCATCTATGATCGGGTATTCTCAGAATGAAATACAAATTGCTGGCAGATGGAAATCTCAATCTTTTAAGTCGTACATTAGAGTGCCCCTATTAGCGATGCCTAAAATACATTCCTAACCCATTTCAGATGGAAAACCTATAAGAGTATGGTGCCTTGGCTCATCCATCATTAAATGGGCAGCAACTCAAGCTCATACAAGATTTGGTGGTACAGGTATGAATTTAGGATTGGAGAGACTTAATATGTCCATATGGTGGCAGGGGTACGGAGGCCTATGTTTCACAGACCTTAAGAGAAAATTATGTTTTTTGGCTACAATCGAATTGTCAGTTCCAGATATATTAATTATCCATTGTGGGGGTAATGATATTGGGAAGCTTAAACTTGTTAATTTTCGGCATTTGATTAGAACTACATTAAAGTTCATAAGAAACAAATTTCCTGAAACACTTATAATTTGGTCACAAATATTGCCTCGCAAGCATCATAAAGATGGTGTGGCTTTATCAAAACAAAGAGCAAGAATAAATAGCTGTGCTGCGTCAGTCGTATTAAATATGGGTGGTGCCTATATTAAGTATCCAGAAATTAAATTTAATAGTAAAAGTCTTTTTAGGAAAGATGAAATTCACTTATCAAATGTGGGTAATAGTATTTTCTTGAATACCATTCAAGCTGCATTGGAATTCTTCCAAAAGGGGTTTGGCAAGGTATATCCTCCTTAAAAGTCAATATGGTAAAGAATGCCTTGTAACTCAATAGCCCTTTCTCAGAGTCCACATGGCGTCTCATGGTTTTGTTCAAACTTGGTTCAAATTTATACATGGTTTTATAAACTTGGTGGTATTATTATGGTTGACCTGCCATCATTAATTTCGGCGGTCAAAATATTGGTGGTGGTTTTTGGACATTTTAGACTTGCAATAAATAAAACAATTTATAAAAGCGCATATGGTTGTTTAAGGGCATTGATATTATATTGAGTCAAATTTGCCAGTACAGCGGCATAAGGTTTACTACTGTTATACTACTGTTTTAACGGTTTCAAACTTCGAAGTTCTTTAATATGAACAGCCTGTAGCACACGTGGGACCTCAGTTTATTATCCCAATGTGACTAGACACTCTTTAAATGTCAGTCCTCCAGACATGCATCAATGACAAGAGAAAACCGGGCTGAAAATGCCAAAGTTCACCTTGATTGCCGAGATTGAACCCTGGACCCTCGGGTTAACGACCATGCATCTTTCTCACTAAGCAATCGAGGCTGTCCAGATGATTTTTATTGAATACAACTTTAGATAATATTTGATAGAAAGCAACCAAAATAGAAATGTCAGAATATATCCAAAAATATAGTTGATACATTATTGCCTCAGATATATCTTATACGGTAACCATAGATATATTCTATGGTAATACAATATAACTTTAGTTATAATCGATAACCATGATATATTTAATAGAATGTAAATTTAGATGTATTTGATAACCTTTATACTAAGTCATTAGCAGCGAATAAAAACCTTTCATCAACACAACAATATGCTATTTAAATTGTTATCTTTACCATATTTATGGATATAATATATATCGATATGAATGGTTATTAATTTGAGGATGAAATCTGGCAATAGTCATGTTTGACAGTACGTTAACGAAAGTCTCAAAATTGAAATACGTAATATTGTACATATCATATAAAGAGGATCTGGTTTGAGTGAATTTGAACTAGGGATACGCTAACCAGCGAACATTTTGTCTGAAGCTGAAAAAATAGAGAATTGTCCTTGCCCGCCCTTTATAAAAAAAAATCAATCTAGCTCATGTGAAACGGCTATGATTGACTTGCATGTTTAGTGCTAAATCTCAGACAAATATCATTACTGTCAGATTTGCATTATTAATATATTTTAATGTTGTGTTTCCGATCAATGTACATCCTAACTATTTTAATATAAATAAGGTAAACACGAATAGTCGAGTGGAAATTATATCAATTAGAGAAAAGGGATATTCTTTATCATATTACCTTGGCTTCAAGAACAACCTGTATGTTTAAAGTTTATTATTTAAATGGAATATGGGAATCCATATGTAATCAGTGTAATGCAAAGCAATTTGCAATTGAAGTTAATATTTTGGACACAGTGATGACAAACACACGACGCACTGTAGGATCAAATGTAGGATTTCTGTGCACGTGTCCTCATTTTGGAATATATTGCAGTAACTAAATGTGAAATATCTTATAGTATAGAGATATATCTGAAACTATGCTCATCTCACTACAATTTGAATCATTAGGAAAATAAAAAATCAGAACCAAAACAGACAACAAACGTTTAATTGTGAATATTTAAAATTGAGTTTGTTTAAATTGAAGGTGAATTGATGAAATTTCAGTCTAACAAACGTATTTAACATTATTTATAATAGGAAAATGAGTAACATGTCGTCAATAAGTGTGGTATATTGGGCTCTGAATAACTATGGTGTAACTATATTTGATATTATTGTAAATATTATAGTTTTAACTATAGCATCATGGATTATTATCTTAAATGTTATAGTATTAAAAGTTTTATATGAAAAAAATAATAAAGAAGCATCTGAATATTTTATTATAAATTTAAGTGTAGCTGATCTCCTAACTGGAGTTTATCTGGTTTATAACACCGTGTATAATCTGGTCAACTTTCAAAATTTGGTGGAATGTTTAATACGATTTGGATTAGGCATCGGATTTAGTATCGTTTCCATTTGGCAGCTTGTTGCTTTATCAATGGATAGATATTTCAAGATCATTCACCCTTACAGGTAGGTTTCGGTTCACAGTCAATGTTTAGTGTTCCCAAATTCTAGTGAGGTATATTTCTTTTATATTGCAAATCACGTAATAATTATTATAATTAGCAGGAAAATTTCCTTTAATATATCTACGAAATTGTTATTGATAACTTATCATCGAAATGTCTAAATGTCTATAGAGCCAAGATTACAGTGCATCATGTCTTCCTATCTACGTTCCAATAGCCTCCGTGGCAGTTGTATGGTAGGAACGGAGGCGTAGGACAAGAGGGCAAAAGGGCAAGGGAACAACCAAGTAGAGTTGCCTATGAAACATGTAAAAATATTTCGCAGATTGAATTTGAATAAAATATGATATATCCTTACTGTATTTCAAGTCAGCGAATAGGTAAAAATAACGTTCCTTATTCGTTTTAGATATGTTGACAGATGTAATAAAGTATCCATTATAATGGTCAGTTTGATCACGTGGGTATTAAGTATGATGCTCGGTCTGCTTCCAGTATTTGGTTGGCAACATCCACAACCTTCTCAATCTACTTGTGGGTTCATGAAGATTCTCACTATTGGTTATTTCCAACTGCTGTTAGTGGTGTATTTAGTACCCTTCTTCGTGTTGTTGATCATATATTTACGGATTTTCAAAGAAGCTCATCGACATGCTGTAGCTATTAACTCAACTGCGCCCAAAGACAAAACAAACATCTCGAGTCATTCATTAAAGTTTACTAAAACTGTATTCATAGTGGTTGGAACATATATCTTGTGTTGGGCGCCAATGGGTGAGTTCATTAAATCTGTTTTTGGAAATGTTCCCAATTATATTAGCATTCTTTATGCTAAATAACTCATCTATGGACGCATGGTTTACGTTAGTAATGCCTTTAATTTCATAGTATAAGAGGCATGTACATCGTATATGATCGTGGTCATGTTCCATTTAAAACAAAGTATGGTTATAACATCTTATTTCTTGTTTTGATTTACAGGTATAGTTGTCATTCTACATGTCGAGGACGTTTTAGAAGGATATACTTTGCTTGAAAAAGGTAATCTCATAGTATATGCAACGGCATTTGCTTATACCAATAGTCTTTTGAATCCTATTATATACGCAATTAAAATATCAAGAATCAGAGATAGGTTCAGTGGGATATTTTGTAGACTTAAACACAAGTCTAGACCAACATCAAATAGTACACCAACAGACATTGTGACTGTAACATCATTAGAATAGTTGAATATTCTTCTAACAAATACTTTAATTCGATCTAACACATGTGCTAGCAAAACTCCTACGGAGAACGCAAAACCAATATCCATTACAACACCCTCTTATCAATTGACGCTCCGCCCTTGTGATGATACGGTTTATCTGTTTTGGTTGTGTCCATAAACAAACCATTGTTTTGGGATCAACTGTAAGCATGTGGTAGTTGGAATCGCATCAATCTAACGCTCAATAAATTGATATATAGCGTTGCTGATCTTGATAATTCAAGGGAAACGACTCTAGTTGTAATATACAACACAATAATAGTGTGGAGCAAAAATGATATAGGATTTCAATATCGTGATCTCTGTTGTTTGTTAATCGTGACATATGAAGGAATAAAATATAGATCGCATAACTTTGTTTCATTGTCTTGGTTGTTGCTTAATTGTCAATTATTTCTTATCTTAATTCTCAGACAGTCCGTAAAACCAAATAACAATGTGTGAAATGTCTGGATGAAAATATGCTTTAAGAAAAAAAAAAAAACACGACAATAATTTTATGGCAAATGGCACTCTCCAACATTTATATAGTGCATGAATTCGATAATAGAAATTGTTTGACGGAAGCAAGTTGCCTTGGAAACAAAAAAGTGTCTAAGGCGATATTGAATGCTATACTAGTAACAGAACTGGTTTGTTATTGGCAAACGCTTCAGTATTTTTTGAACAATTTAATATGAAGATCAAGTTAGAATAAAGGCTATCTTTTTATTATTCGATGCTAAAAGTCGAGTTGTAAGATTCGGCTAAGACACAGTTTTATGATTCACAGGATATATTTCTTTTAATTAATGCAAAAACATAAAATAACCTAGAAACCTCCCTGGTCCCTAGGGGTAAATAAAATACTGTAAACATTGAGTAAACTTGTTCAGAAAATTTAATGATTATATACAAAAGCCCGGAAACAATAAGAAATTGCACAAAGAAAAATCAATTACAAGTTCTAACAATAGTCCAAGAAAAAGAATGAAAGTTTAATAGAAATTTGCTCAAATGTAAATGTAGCATTAGAATTATTTTTACTTAATTGTAATTCTGCCTTTTAGATAAGCATTATTTAATTCAACAACCAGTGAATCTTTTAAGAGAAAGAGATTTTAAAAGGGATATGTTCCTGTGATATTTCCGTGTTATGAATTAATTCATGGCATAAAGGATTCGCTTAGATTTTAACAAATCAAAAGGTATCTTATCAGGGATATATAGAACAACTAAATTAAACTTCAAATTTGCCGTCGGATGTGTGGTTCTTTTTATTTCAGACAGACCAGGTCAGGTTATGAGGCAACATTAGTTTTGAATGGATCTACAAAAGTGTAATTTAACTCAACACAATTATATGGATAACAATTACTTTAATAAATAACTTGCGACGTTTATATAATTGTGTTGAGTTAATTATTACCCAGTTACTAAATGCCATTGAAAGAAGTTAAAAGTGTAATTTGTTTCTAATTTTAAGTATCCTTTTCTACTATCCTATTACAATGGAGTCCAAGTAGAATAAATATTGTACAATATTACTATTAGAGAGCCTCATCCCTTAACTCAACATGAATTAAAGTAGCACTTCAACGTAATGTTCTAATAACATTTTTCAACGCCTTACAATGGTACTCTATCAGGCATGCAATTTTCATTCTACTTCTCTAGACTTTAATGCAGGCATTTTAGTTGAGCAACAATAAACTGATTTTGTGACCAGAACTGTCAACCACTGAATTGTTAAAATTCATCATCAAAATAATCAGAGATGCAAAAAACTTCAGGTGTGATGCAACCGAACTGTTGTAGATAAACAAGTATAGGTTTCTATCCAGCAAGGACGAGGAAATTCGTTACCATTGTATTGAATATAAAATATTAAAGCAATTACTGTAGAATCTGTTGTTCAAATCTAAACCTATTTCACTATGTGAAGTGAAACGCGTAGACATACACGTCTTTTGTACGTTAATAAATGCGAAATTGTCAAGTTTGTATACTAAACATGTTGGATGTTTCACTGTATAGACAAACATACAAAAATATATTCTTACAATAATCAACGCTTCGCTCTTTTTCCCAAATCAGGATAAATTTGAAGATTTACGAACCATACTGCAAGACCGTGGATTATTATAGAGGCTGTGCATTCTGGACTAAAGCGTCAATGTTAAATATTATATGGAAGCATATTTCGTGGACGTTTTCGAGAATGACAGATATCATTCCGACCTTCACAATTTCGTACTCCACTATTCTCAAAACGCGACTTCAGATACGAAGGAAATTCCAATTTTAAGCCAGTTTTATTCTGTCATGTTATCGACAAGTGCTTTGTTTATTTTCTTTTAAAACTGCGATTAATCATAAATTTGTTAAATATTTAACTATCATAACGATATTTCATCCTTATCTGGCACCGATTTTCAGTCAGTGCCAGTTTGTGGTCACTCTTTGAAACTTTAAGTTCAGTAAAACATGTATACATTAACTTAACGCATTATAATGTTTATCGGTAGAAAATGAGTAACATATCGTCAACAAGTGTGGTATATTGGGCTCTGAATAACTATGGTGTAACTATATTTGATATTATTGTAAATATTATAGTTTTAACTATAGCATCATGGATTATTATCTTAAATGTTATAGTATTAAAAGTTTTATATGATAAAAATAATAAAGAACCATCTGAATATTTTATCATTAATTTGGCTAGTGCAGATTTATTAACTGGGCTGTACCTTATACATAATACGGTGTACAACTTCTCAAATTTTCAAAATCTCACAGAATGTTTGTTGCGTTTTGGATTCGGAATGAGTGTTACGATATCTTCTGTATTCCAGTTAGTAGCCTTGTCGATGGACAGGTATTTTAAAATCATGAAGCCATTCCGGTAAGTGATTTTTTTTTTATACAAAATGCGTTTGCTTCTTCTTGGAATGAGTCAAGAAACGGTTTGCATGATACTGCTATGGATGGGCGCAACGGGGCACATAATATCCAGAACCGAAGCCTACGTTCAACTTCCTGAGTTTGAGTATGAAATTAAATTGTTTATATTGTCATGCATGTAAAATGAGTTTCAAATCCTTCTTTAATCTAAATGAAGATCTTAATAACAGCAGAAAACTTTCTTGAGGATGGGTGAGAGAGATTAGGTCAGAATGTTTCGATTAACTTTTGGTTATCATAAATAGTCCACGGTCAAACTCCTTTCTTAAGTAATCCGGTTATGGAATAAGTCTTTTGATAATTGCATTTTACAATTTCTGTCATTGACAGTTCAATGATTTCTAATAGAGTAACAATTCCCTTGGGATGCAATTAAACTATCATACAATAGAGTAATCAATATTCACCCTTATTAGGCTAAGATCTCGAAATTTATTTTTGTTCTTTTTTGTTTTAATCACACATTTGCTTCTATGCCTAATACTCTTTGATGCTCCTCACAAGTGTTGCTAAAATGTGCAAAATGGGGTAATTAAATTTTCTATCAAAATTCAAATTCTGGGCTCGCTTGTGTAAAGCAGTTTCTCCTTAATTTTGTTTTAGGTATGGAAGAATTTGTAATAGAGGAGTCATAATTACAGTTACCATAACAAGTTGGAGTCTTGCCGTAATGATTGGACTATTGCCAGTTTGTGGTTGGCAGCAACCTTTGGACAATTCTAATTTCTGTGGTCTAATGAAGATCTTAACGACCGGTTACTTTGATTTATTAGTAGTTGTTTTTTTTGTGCCTTTTTTTCTCCTGCTCATTACTTACATAATCATTTTTAAAGAAGCTCGACGCCACGCTGCATCAATAAGTTGCTCGTATCCGGGCAGTGAATCCAAATCAATGAAACATTCCCTGAAATTCACAAAAACTGTTTTCATTGTAGTGGGTACATATTTCATCTGCTGGGTACCCATGGGTAAGTGACATATTCTTGAATTTGACGTTTGACAATAAGACTTTTAGGTTTCAATTCCAAGAATAGAAAGTCGTGTGGATGCAAAGTCGCAATAGGAGATATAAACTGCTTCGATTAGGATGATCACCACGTCATCTAATCGTTTGAATTTGTGACGAAGCTCATTTTGCGTGCAACCTTCAAAGGCGGAATATAACGGGTTTCGGTATATTCGAGGTAAATATATATGTGAATAAAAATATAAAAAAAACTACATGCTACTGGTTGGGGGCAATGCAGTAATAACAATTATGTTAATGACAGTAGAAAAATAAATACGATCGCTTATCTTCTTTATTTTAGGTACTGTGGTAGTACTTCACGTCCGAGACCAATTAAACCATTTGTCATACATTGAAAAGGGAAATTTACTCGTCTATGCTAGTGCAGTGGCCTTTATCAACAGTCTATTAAATCCCATTATCTATGCTTTTAAAATGCCTCTAATCAAAAGACGATTTAGACAGGTATTTTGTCGTAAAAGGGTACAGATTGAAGATGTAACAATGTTCGCTGAATGTGATAATAATGCTATTTCGAGAATGAATAGGATTTCTAGTGTGGCAGAGTACTAAACAGAAAGAATAGAATTTCTTGTGTCCGGAAAGTGGTAACTATGGTGATGATATACAAAAGACCAAACTTCGAGACTCAAATAACTCAAATAGTGATGATAATTTCCAGTTTAAACACTGGTAACCATTGTGATAATTATTCTTAGAAATGTCCTAAATAATGTTTGTGTGTTAGATTACTGATGATAATCCCAAAGAACAAACATGTTACATACAATTTACATACAAGTGATTGGTTGAACATTATAAAAGTGGATGTTTCTCTGTAAATATTTTATTTCGATGGTACAAAATACAGACGATGTTGATGGATACAAAAATTACATTCCGACCATTCTCGCCGACCAGCTTCGAGCACACTAGTTGTTTTCTGTGTCGTCATCAGCAGAGCCCATAATCTAAAATATTATTTTAATACGCCCACATGAATATGTGGACGTTATTGTCATCTGTCGGTCCGTCGGTCCGTCAGTCAACATTTGTTGTAGACACAATAGAAGCTACGATTTTCAATTGATTGGAATAAAACTATTTGTTGTAGACACAATAAAATCTACAATTTTCAATGTATTTACAAGCAACTTTGTGTGAGTATTGGAATTGATAAGACGGCGGTCAAGTTTTTCAAGCTTTTTGAATTCTTGCCCTTGACTTAGTAAATCAGGTCAAAATTTGATTGTGGGTGCAAAAAAAGCTATTGTCAATGGATTTAGAAACTTGGTGTGTATTTGAATTGATAGGACGGCGGTGAAGTTTGAATTTGACCTTTTTTTAATGAACGGTTTGAGAGTTATTGCTCTTGACTGAGTAAAATCGCGTCAAAATTTTATTATGGGTGCAATCGGAGTGACCATTTTTCTATGAACGATTTCTGAGTTATTGTCCTTGACTTAGTATAATCACGCCCAATTTTATTGTGGGTGCCATAGAAGCTGCAATTTTCAAAGAAAATCAAAGTGTGCCAAAATATTGGCTACCATGGTATGATGTGGGATAAGATGAAACTTCTATTCTCAAAATACTGAATCACGATGATAATGGTGTTGTAATTCCAGAGCGTTTCGGATTACGGTGTTACATCTCTGAGGTCGTACCTTTTCGGACTAAGGAAGTCACGTGATTCATCTTGGAAACGTGTAAACAGACTTGTATTTGATATTGGCCTGTGGTTCTCATACGACGAAAATCACGAATTTTGTGATTCCGTGAGGTTAAATATTCTTTTTTAGACTAGCAAATTAGAAATTTGTCACTCTTTGTTTCATTAATTGCATAACTTTGTTGCTAATTATCCGATCGCTTTGAAAATTACAGAATATAGAGTCGCCTATAGAAATAAAAAGACATCATACAAATTTTTCTACCACTTCCGGTTTTTGCGTGAGAATTTCCGGTTTTTCAGAACCACGTTGGGTGACCCAACCTCCGGTGTATGTAAGAAATGAGTACAAAAGCTATACATATAAACTATTAGGCATAATTAGAACCCAATTAGAGGAAAAAATTCTAACCGGAAGTGAAACTTTATGTGTTATCACAGAACGGTGACATTTAGCAAAATTTTAATAAGTCCGCTAATTTTTCTCCAAATTGTACGATTTTGGGTTTTTTGAAAGCTTGTTACTTTATCTAAAATTTGTT
Organism: Nipponacmea schrenckii; assembly: GCA_030562195.1. Lineage (NCBI taxonomy): Eukaryota > Metazoa > Mollusca > Gastropoda > Lottiidae > Nipponacmea > Nipponacmea schrenckii. The sequence continues at coordinate 32,834,904 of CM060200.1, read as the reverse complement.
TGGAACAGAATTTTCATTTTCAAATTTAATTTTTTTTAAGCCCGATTGATTTTTAAAAAAAAATTAAAAGGCTATATCAAATGACCTTGACCTTCACTGACCCTGAATTTTCTTGACATTAGCTATCCACACATAGGCCTATAATGGTCAACAACAATTTTTTTGTACCCGTTTTAGTATTTTTAAAAATTCAAAAGGCTATATCAAGTGACCTTGACCTTCAATTACCTTAATAATTTCAAGTAAAATGTATTTGACCTACGCTGTCCATACATATGCTTGTAATGGTTGTTAAAAAATTTGTTTTGAGTGTTTAAAAATTCAAAAGGCTATATCACGTGACCTTGTATCAAGTGGCCCCATAGGGGTTGTTTGCCACTCTCAGTACTGTTCACAGTTCTAGTTTTTTTTTTAATATTATTTCGATCAAATTTTTTGTGGAAATAAGAACAACTAAATTAATTAATATTACCATTGATAGACAACGTGTTGGTGGATGTCCACAATATTTTTGTATGGACAGGTTGTGGAATTAAATAATACTGCAAATATTAATCTGGAAACCATTTATCATTTTAGAGTTTTAATGAATTTATGAACTGTGTCATATTACTGTACATATTTAATAAGATCGACTACACAATACATGTTTAAGTTAACATAGCGTAAAACAATCAAAAATGATATTTGATCGATATTGTTATTTTCCACATATCATCAATAAAATTTGGACCTGAAACATATACTAATATTACTAAGAAACAAATACTGTTGGAAGGCAATTATTGTTAAAAGTCGGTTTGACAAAAATGGAAACATTTCGTGAATAAACCTAGTAATAATTAATGGAGTTTCGCGTCCTACTTTTATTTGAAATAATGAGGATGCTTTGTTTCATTAATTGCATAACTTTGTTGCTAATTATCCGATCGCTTTGAAAATTACAGAATGTAGAGTCGCCTATAGAAATAAAAAGACATCATACAAATTTTTCTACCACTTCCGGTTCAGAACCACGTTGGGTGACCCAACCTCCGGTGTATGTAAGAAATGAGTACAAAAGCTATACATATAAACTATTAGGCATAATTAGAACCCAATTAGAGGAAAAAATTCTAACCGGAAGTGAAACTTTATGTGTTATCACAGAACGGTGACATTTAGCAAAATTTTAATAAGTCCGCTAATTTTTCTCCAAATTGTACGATTTTGGGTTTTTTGAAAGCTTGTTACTTTATCTAAAATTTGTTTGGAACAGAATTTTCATTTTCAAATTTAATTTTTTTTAAGCCCGATTGATTTTTAAAAAAAAATTAAAAGGCTATATCAAATGACCTTGACCTTCACTGATCCTGAATTTTCTTGACATTAGCTATCCACACATAGGCCTATAATGGTCGACAACAATTTTTTTGTACCCGTTTTAGTATTTTTAAAAATTCAAAAGGCTATATCAAGTGACCTTGACCTTCAATTACCTTAATAATTTCAAGTAAAATGTATTTGACCTACGCTGTCCATACATATGCTTATAATGGTTGTTAAAAAATTTGTTTTGAGTGTTTAAAAATTCAAAAGGCTATATCACGTGACCTTGTATCAAGTGGCCCCATAGGGGTTGTTTGCCACTCTCAGTACTGTTCACAGTTCTAGTTTTTTTTTAAATATTATTTCGATCAAATTTTTTGTGGAAATAAGAACAACTAAATTAATTAATATTACCATTGATAGACAACGTGTTGGTGGATGTCCACAATATTTTTGTATGGACAGGTTGTGGAATTAAATAATACTGCAAATATTTATCTGGAAACCATTTATCATTTTAGAGTTTTAATGAATTTATGAACTGTGTCATATCACTGTACATATTTAATAAGATCGACTACACAATACATGTTTAAGTTAACATAGCGTAAAACAATCAAAAATGATATTTGATCGATATTGTTATTTTCCACATATCATCAATAAAATTTGGACCTGAAACATATACTAATATTACTAAGAAACAAATACTGTTGGAAGGCAATTATTGTTAAAAGTCGGTTTGACAAAAATGGAAACATTTCGTGAATAAACCTAGTAATAATTAATGGAGTTTCGCGTCCTACTTTTATTTGAAATAATGAGGATGCCTTACGAATTACGAAACGAGGGAAGTTTGACTATTGACTATTCGGTAGATCTTAAATGTTGACAGTCTGTAGCACTCAGAACCTCGGTTTATTTACATTATTTGTGTCGATTTTGCAATAATTTTAAGTTGATGAAAACAAATTCAGCTAAGTTATCTTCGAACTCTATACTTTGTATTAGCCTACATCTAAACCTGACAAATCAAGTGTTGATAAGGGGGCTCAAAGTTGAATGTCTTGCTATCAATAATACAGTGTGTAGCCACGACTCGTATAAAAGGAATATACAAACCATTACAATTAAATGTACAATTATTAATTGTTACCTTTTTTAGTAGTGTAGTGTTTTCACTCAGCATAATGATAATTACATTTGTTGTTTTCTTCATTAGTTCTAGTTTTATTTATCTATAATATTAATTTTTAGCAAGCGGAACATAAGTTTCTTCTTTGTCAGTAACTTCATGACGAAACTACAAAGTTATAATGATTCGACAAGTGTTGGATGACTTTAAACCATATCGGTCACCGAGATATGAAATTTTATATGCTGTCGCATGCACATAGGCCACTTCCATATAGCTATCTATTCATAAATTATTCATATGGTATCTAATTATTTGCTTTGATCGGCGATATTTCATTTGATTTACCAGAAGTATTTTGTGCAGGAAAAACCTATGAATACAGATCAATGTGGCTAAACAATATACCTGATTGTTCAGATAACCCTCTTTAACAAACTGTTCGTGTATCCTCAACATGGGTTATCATCGAACTAAATGCTATGATGAACTCTTCCCTATTCCCAGTAGGAGGTTATGTGCTCAATAGAACAATAAACGACTATAGTCGCATAGTACTGTAGCACGTTGAGGATATTTGTAATATATTTTTTTTTTTTTTTTTTTGACGTTTTTCAATGGTTTTAGAGCAGATGAACTGCAGAAAACAAGTATTGAAATTGGAGAATCCGACAAAAAATAGAAAGAATGGAGGGAAACAGAGAAACTTGAATTAAAAAGATGACACAAAATGCATAAAAATCACAAAAATAGAAATTATTTTCCACCGCGGTTGAAATTATTTTCCAGACGGCAGTCAAGTTCGAAATTGACGATTTTTCGATGCACTGTTTTTGTAGCTTCTATTTTAATAGATTTTGATGAAACTTGGTATGGCTTTTGCAATAGTTAAGATGGTGGTCAAGTTTGAATTATACGATTTTCCTTGAACTGTTTTTGAGTTATTGCCTTTGACTTAGTAATATTGCATCAAAATGGTATTGTGGTTTCATAGAAGCTGCAGGTTTCAAAAGATTTTGATGAAATTTGGTGCAAGCAATGGCATTGAAAAATATTCAACGCATGTCTTTTTAGTTATTGCCCAAATTATTATTCAAATTTATTCATTCTGTACCCTTCAATTCTCAATGGATCTTTTTAAATTTAAAAATAATTTCAACCGCGGTGATAATTTATTTTTGCGATTTCATTTGGAATTATTTGTTTTTTTCATAATATTTTGGAAAATATAACTTTTTCATGTTTTAAGTATTTTAACCATTTTGATTAATTATTGTTTTTACGAATTTTGTGATTTTTAATTTTTTGTGTCATCTTTCTAATTGAAGTTTCTCTATTTCCCTCCATTCTTTCTATTTTTTGTCGGTTCCTCGGATTTTCACAATTTCAATTCCTGTTTTCTGCAGTTCTTCTGCTCTCAAACCATTGAGAAACGTCGAAAAATAAAAATAATTGCAAATGTACCCAATGAGCCACGGTAGTATTGGCATATTTCAATAAACATTAATTAATATTACACCATTCTTGTTCATCTTTTACAATCGATGGATAAGACTTTTACCTGGTGGGATGGTCATTTTCCAATCTTTGCATGATAAATGGCAAAAATTACAGAAGATTTTAAAGATAGCTTGCCAGGCAAGGTAATATACGCCCACTAGCAGCATTGATTTTGAATAAAAACTTGACAGTATAGTAACAATCAGCGGACGGAAATATTCAACCTTCCGTACTTTTTTCTAGGGGGTTTAGTTCTATAAAAATCTGTCAAGAACTCATCAAATATTTTTCGGTATTTTTGTGATTTGTAATAGGGTTCTTCAATTTGTAATTTGGTGATAAAAAATTTCAACAAGTTTCATAAAAATCTGTAAAAAAATGTGCCTTTTAAAGTGTTTATGAGCCAAAAGACAAACGCGTTTTAAAGAACAAGGACAATAATTCATATTAAAATATTTTCGTATTTTTAATTTTCAATGGGGCACATCCTTGGATGATATTAACCAATTTTAGCAAGTTGTATCTTCTAGAGTGTTTACAGGAAAAACAAGGGCAATAACTGAAACTAAATATATTTCGATTTTTCTGATTTTCAATTGGGTTCATCCTGTGGGGAAAACAAATACTCAAGCCAAGTTTCCAAGTTTCATCAAAATCCATTAAGATTGTTCTTTCAGTAGAGTGTTTACGAGCCATTCAAGAACAAGGGCAATAACTCATACTAATTTTTTTCCGATTTCACTGATTTTCAACAGGGTTCATCCTTGCGTGATCATAAACACATTTCATGTGGGCGTATAAAAAGCGCTTGAAATGTCAAACTTTATCCTCTTTCATCAGCAGTCACAGGTAGCGGTATTTCAATTTTTATAATAAGCCGAACATCATCATATATTTCAAACAGAATTTTAACATATTATTCATATTGATAATAGAATATAGTTCACTATATTATACACAGGTAGCGGTATTTCAATTTTTATAATAAGCCGAACATCATCATAAATTTCAAACAGAATTTTAACATATTATTCATATTGATAATAGAATATAGTTCACTATATTATACATGGGTTTGTTCATAATCTAGGTTACTATGAAATACTATCTGCCCATTAAAATTATTTCAAACTACGCACAGTATCAGTGCAGTTTTAAAAGGCCTTAGAGGTAAGATGTATTTTTTATTTGTAGAATCAATGGCATGGAAATATTCTACAGCCAGAAAATATGTATAAATACATATAAATATCTGAAATGGCATAATTAAAATAAGATCCAAAACGTAAAAATTTGACTTCAGTCGTTGGTTAAATCTTCTGATGTTTGAGGTAATATTTGACAGAAAAACTATTGTAACTATCTGTTCAACCTTCATGGCTTCACCGGAATAAACTTTATATTCCGTTTTTTTTTTTGGAGCAGAAGCATTGTTTTGGCACTGATGTAGGTCAGATAAGAAGGATAAACATGAAAAAGCGTATAATCTTTCAGGTTGGACAATAAACCCGTGTGCTACAAGATGTGCACTTATAGATCCCTCGACAGTTGGATTGTAAAATGTCCTGGCAATATTTTTCTCACTGCACACTGCCTCTTCACATAAAATAAGATTTGATGAAACACTTTGTCAAGGCACTAAATTAAGAAACATTACATCATCACAGCTTTACTAGGGTTATCATTTGAGAAGATCAAAGCAGGTGTGTTTGATGGCCCACAGATTCGTGATGATCACGTTGCTGCTAAGATGAGCACCTTGAAGAGGGCAGCATGGTTATCTTTTATGACAGTCATTCAGAACATCTTTGGAAACAATAAGGTGGATAACTACGATGAACTTGTGAACAGAATGCTCCTCGCTTTTCGCTATCCTGGGTGCAACATCAGCATCAAGCTTCATTTTTTGAACATTCACCTCGATCAGTTGCCTGGCAAGTTCTCTTGGGTTGTGAGTAACGAACAAGGTGACCGATTCAATCAAGACCTAAAGGTCATGGAAGAACGCTTCCAAGGGCGCTGGGATAAAAGTATGCTGGCCAACTTCTGCTGGAGCGTTAAACGAGATTGCCCAGAGGAAGTGTACGAACGCAAAAAGTTACAAACGCATATTGTCTGACTAAAATACAGAAAGAAATTGATAACTTTTATCAGCTGTGGTAATGTTTTGAAAAACGCTTATCTAAATTTTTGATTTAAACTATTTCTGAGAAATGCTTCTAGAAAAATACGGCACAGCCAACAATGGCGTACTTAGATCTAAAATAACATTTGAATGTTCTTGTTTTGTTTTCTCGCAAACATTATTTTGATTTGTGGCTGTCAATGCATTGTTCTGTCAAAACGTTCGATTTTTCTTTAATAAAAATCTGAAATTGCATAAAATTTGTAGCTTGCAAAAAAAAAACACTTCAGATTTGAACTCAGCACACTGAAATTAGCTAAAATCACGTGTTTCTTTTAAAAAGTGTTCCCCAGTTTCATTTCGTCTAACATTAAGTTATTCAAGCTTACTAGAAAGCAACTCCATGTTGTTTTTCAATCAACTTTAGGCCTATAGTGGCCCCTTTAAAAAATGACTTCTAATAACTATATCTGTTATGGTAAATGTGACCTTTATCATGTTATCTTTCAGTTACAAAACATCAGCGTATTGCAACTATTAAAATCTCTATTCTGCCTTGATCTTTCAAAATGAAGGTAGCAAATGCTGTTGTATTTTTAACTGGTGGTGCTATGGGAGTTGGTGAAGGTATCGCTGAAGCCTTATTGAAAAATGGAGCTAAGGTGAGGATATGTAGATTCAGTATGATCAAAGGTAAAGGTCGTAAGTAGGACTATAACAAGTAAAGACATCGTTCAAGAAATACGTGTTCTTTTTCAAAAGCTCGAGTACCTTTGTGTAGGTTATTAAAGTTTGAATAAGACAGCCTATAAGATCGAATTTCTTGTACCATGTTTATGTAGTTAGATTGTATTTCTGGATTCGACAATCACTGTCTTTATTTTATTGCATAAAATTACATTAGCTATGAGATTTTACAAAAGTAACAGAGAGGGCATCGGGTGTAACAAGAAATGTGTATGGCCTAACAGTGTTAGAATATGTGTCCCAGTGCTCGCTTGGCCAGCTGTGTAATTGACGACCTGTTCGATAGGTATGGTCACCACCAAATGAAAATTTTTAACTTAACCTCAAGCCTTCAAACTTAGACTGCAGATTGATAGTCATAGAAGGTAATAAAATCAACTAAACATATGACTAAAATAATAATATTAGCATATTGGAATATTAGCAACCAAAGATAATATTACCAATGTATAATTTGTAGGTATGTATTGGTGATGTTAATAATGAACAAGGGAAGAAGGTCGAGTCCAGGCTTCAGACAACATACGCTCAGGATAAAGTAAAATTTGTTTATTGTGATGTTACAAAAGAAGACGTCTTTAAGGGTAGATATCTAAATTTACTTAAGGTGTACTTAAATAGTTTTTTTCTAAGTAAAAAGCATATATTCGAAAAGCATGATAATAAAAACAGAAGAAACACTCATGCATTTGATAAGGCATCTGAAAATCCCCTACTGAAATCAATTCTGATCAAGTTTTCAGAGCAGCAACAACTGTAATGATCAATTACACTTTCCGAACATAACTTCCTAAAAATCATTTTCAGAGGCATTTAAAGAAGCTATTGAGACCTTTGGACCTATAGATATTATGATCAACAACGCTGGAATGATACACGAAAGGAAATGGCAATATATGAATGACGTGAACGTGGTAAATAATTCAAGACATTCATAAATTTCCTTCTGTACTTATTTCCAGATTCAGTTCAGACACACCAAAGCGCAATTTTCCAGAATAGAGATTTACAGAGGAAATAACCCTAACACTGATCATCTGTCTAATTAAATTTCAGTCCGGTCAGTAAAAGACAAACAACCTGCCTCAAATATCTCATGGATTTTATAATTCTTTGTATTATCTGTTTTTCTCTACAGGGAGGTGTCGTGATTGGAACTAATCTAGCAGTAGAGCATATGAGGAAAGATAATGGTGGTAAAGGCGGAGTAATCATCAACACTGCTTCGTTTGCTGGTGAGAATATGAAATTTTTTTAGTTGGTCAAACCTTTGCATTTCATTATTTGGGTTTATTTTATTTTATTTGAATTAAGCTTCATATATTTTTACTCCAAGCGTAGTACAATGGTATACGGTGAGTTAGGATCTTTCCCGCTATCAGTAACAATAAATAGCAGAACGGTCAGTTTCTGGTTCAAATTAATAGTCTGGCTTTAATAACGATAATGTTTGTTCACAATTTTCTATAGCGAAATAAAAGAAAGAACAAATTTATATTTAGGATTATGCCAGATCAATGGCGTTACTCAGTGAATAAATAAAAATTAACAATTTTTCAATTTTTGTAGGTCTGGATGCTCGTTTTGTTTTCCCGATTTATGCCGCCTCGAAGGCAGCAGTAGTGCATTTTACTTCAAGTTGGGCGGTGAGTCGTAACGTTCACATATGAAAGAAAATTCTCTGGATGGAACATCTTTTCTTCTCTGAGCGCAGAACCGTCAGTAACCTTGGATACATGATTAAGTGTTCATTTGTTTGTGACGATATAAAGTCCATCGCAAATCTCCTAGACTTCAATAAGTATGCTATCTGCTTCCTCCGACCATTTGTCGGTATAAATGTCATCATGACGGTGTGCTGTTACACTAACAGCACACCATCATGATGACATTTATACCGACTAATGATTACTTAATAAATTGCTGCTGGAAGTTCTATTTGTTTAATTGAGTGGCAAATTAGAAATTTGTCACTCTTTGTTTTCATAAGACTTTTTTTTTCGGGAAGCTCCCTAGCTCAACCCGAAAATGGTATTGAAATTTGGTTTGAAAAATGCGATAAGATACGTACTGGAATAGAAAATGAATATTTATAACTAAAATCTATATGCATCGGAAGTGAGAAATTGCATAATAATAATTGAATAATTGCATCATAATCATAATAAAATGTCTACCACTTCCGGTTTTTTAGTGAGAACTTCCGGTTTTTCAGAACCACGTTGGGTGACCCAACCTCCGGTGTATGTAAGAAATGAGTACAAAAGCTATACATATAAACTATCAGGCATAATTAGAACCCAATTATAGGAAAAAATTCTAACCGGAAGTGAAATTTTATGTGTTATCACAGAACGGTGACATTTAGCAAAGACCGCTAATTTTTCTCCGGTTTGTACGATTTTGGTGTTTTTTGAAACCTTGTTACTTTATCTAAAATTTGTAGGGAACAGAATTTTCATTTTTAATTTTTTTTTTTTTAAGCCCGATTGAATTTTTAAAAAAATTAAAAGGCTATATCAAATGACCTTGACCTTCAATGACCCTGAATTTTTACAAGTAGAATGACCTTTGCTATCAACACATAGGCCTATAATGGTCGACAACAATTTTTTTGTACCCGTTTTAGTTCTTAAAAAAATCAAAAGGCTACATCAAGTGACCTTGACCTTCAATTACCTTAATAATTTTCAAGAAAAATGTACTTGACCTAAGCTGTCCATACATATGCTTATAATGGTTGTTAAAAAGTTTGTTTTGAGTGTTTAAATAAAGGCTATATTACGTGACCTTGTATCAAGTGTCCTCATAGGGGTTGTTTGCCATTCTCAGTACTGTTCACAGTTCTAGTTATATTTGTTATGTTGAAGTAGACTGTCGTTTGTTTATCATTCATTTGGATTTTACACAATAATGATGTATTGGATATCGGGTATTCTGCACATGATGTAATTTTTAACAATTTATCTTATTTATATCAAAATTAAAAAGTAAAAGAGCCTGTGAATAAAATACTGTGCTTTGGTAACCCCCCCCCCCCCTCCCCAAATTTCACATCAATGCAAGTGATATCTGCTTTTGTGGAATGTGTGAATAATAGGTAATTGCAAGCAAAACACAATTTGACAGCCGATTTGGTTTATAATTTGCCAACAATTACTTAATTTGTATTAGCTAGGCAGTAGTTTTAAACGCCAACTTTCACATATTACGCTATAAATAACGTAAAAAAACTATATATATTAAAACTGGTTGGAACATCTTCTATAGGAAACTTGTCTAGTTGGCACTAAACGACGTGGGAAAACAGCATATTCATCCAATGAACAGGGTGCATATCTAATGCATAATTAATGTCAATAATGTAGCATTTCAATCAAGATAGTGTATTGATAACCATTTCCTATAGTTGATAAATACCGCAACATTAATTTGATAAATTGATTGTAATATTGGATTAACATTCAATTCATTCGAGACTAGAATATGAGCCATTCTTCATATCATTGTCGTGCATATTATTAGGTGCCATATATTTAGTAACATCTCTGATTTTAGGCCAATCCACATTTAAAAGATATGGGTATTCGATTTGCTTCCGTTAATCCTACTGCTGTTGACACACCATTCCAGAAATTTAATGATGAACAAGTCTTATATCCTGATGATTTCAGAGAAATGCTTAAAACTTTATCCTTGTTGCCGTAAGTTTTTGCTTTGGTTCAGATTATTGAAATGTTACATAATGTTCAATAATTATCTCGACCGTTTAAAGATGTGCAAAACGATGATTTAGGGAGTGTAGGTTACACTTTTTGCCAATGGGATTTCTTCCATGTGGTCACACAAAGCCGAACGTCGGAAAAAGTCGTATATCCCGAATTTTTTGTGCGAGAAAAATGAGAATTTGTTTCATTTTTATACGCCCACATAAATATGTGGACGTATATTGTCGTCGCCCCTGTCCGTCGGTCCCTCGGTCCATCCGTCGGTCCGTCAACATTTGTTGTAGACACTATAGAAGCTACAATTTTATATTGATCTTAATGAAACTTGGTATGAGCATTGGAATTGATAAGACGACGGTCAAGTTCGATTTTGACGATTTTTCAATGAACGGTTTTTGAGTTATTGCCCCTGCCGCTATATTTGTTGTAGACACAATAGAATCTACAATTTTCAATGGATTTGAATGAAACTTGGTGTGAGCATTAAAGTGATAAGACAGCGGTCAAGTTTGAATTTGACGATTTTTCCATGAACGGTTTTTTAGTTATTGCCCTTGACCTAGTTACATCATGTCAAAATGTATTGTTGATGCTATAGAAACTACAATTTTCAATGGATTTGAATGAAACATGGTATGTGAATTGGAATTGATAAGGCGGTGGTCAAGAACGAATTTGACGATTTTTCGATAAACAGAGTTATTGCCCTTGACTAAGTAAAATCGCGTCAAAATTTTATTGTGAGTGCAATAGAAGCTGCAATATTTAATGGATTTCGATGAAATTTATTGTAAGGATTGGAATTGATAAAACGCTGGTCAAGTGCGAATATGAAAGTGCGTATGGTTTGCGAGTTATTGCCCTTGATTTAGTAATATAGCGTCAAAATTTTATTTATATTATTTCAATAGAGGCTACAATTTTAAATGGATTTTGATGAAACTTGGTGTTAGCATTGAAATTGATAAGGCAGTAGTCAAGTTTAATTTGACGACTTTTTGATGAACAGTTAATGAGTAATTGCCCTTGACTAAGTAAAATTGGGTAAAAATATTTATTGTGCGTGAAATAGAAGCCAATAACATGGCAGTCAAGTTCGAAATTGACGATTTTTCGATGAACATTTTTTAAGTTATTACCCTTGACTTAGTAAAATTGCGTCAAAATTTTATTGTTGATGCAATAAAACCTACAATTTTCAAAGGATTTTGATGAAACCTGGTGTGAGCATTTGAATTGATAAGACCTCAGTCAAGTTTGTATTTCACAATTTTTCAATGAACGGTTTTGAGTTATTACCCTTGACTTAGTAAAATTGCGTCAAAACTCTATTGAAGTTGCAATAAGAAGCTTCAATTTTCAAAGGATTTTGATAGAACTTGGTGTAAGCAATTGAATTGATAAGACAGTACTCAAGTTTGAATATGGCGACTTTTTTTAATGAATGGTTTTTTAGTTTTTGCCCTTGATTCTAATATTCAATTAATGTTTTTTGAGTTATTGCTCAATTTATTATTCAAATTCAATGCTGCCAGTGGGTGTATGTTAGGTTGCCTGGCAAGCTATCTTTTGACGTGTCAGAATTTGATTCACGTCAAATCCTGAATATTTCAATGTCAATGTTAGCACAAACCACAGACAAATCAATGTTTTGGTCTTGCAAATCTGCTGAATATATAGAGAATCTCTTACGAGTCTTTCTTGATATTAAAAATATTACCAAATATGACGCATATGACAACGCAAGAATGTGTGACCAGCCCTATTCTTACAGTTCCGTATGTATGACCACGGCCACATGAGAAAACTTTATCAGGTATTTCTTACTATACCTGCTAAATTTAACTACTCTTCAGGTAGGATATTGGTTGTTTATGACTTGCGAACGAAAGTACTTGGCCAAAAGACAGTATGTGACTATGTCCAGAAACATGCAAAATGGACTATATTTATACTTTGAACATCTGGGTTATAATCTAAACATTCTGCATGAAACATTGATGATGATGATGATGACTAAACAATTGATGACTATTTTATAGGGTTGAACGTTGTGTAGAGGGATTTATGAAAGTTATAGAAGATGATAACAGCAATGGTATGGTTCTAGTTATATCGTTAAAACATGGTATATGTCCTATGAAGCTAGATCTTGTCAAGGCTTAAATAGGATTTTTTAGCTGTTGTATTGAAATAAATTTTCAACTCATGTGAATTTTGGTATTCATACAACGCAAAATGATTACACGAAACGTAATAAAAACATGCTGTTGACATATTTCCATCTAAAGGGAGACAACTGAAATCTTGTTCAACATTTTCTGTGTTGAAGAATATGAAATTCATTGCCTTGAGTGTCAACTCTCTACCAACTAAGCTATCCATAGCATTATAAGATAAGTGTTTAAATCAAGGTTTAAATGGAAGCACTGATTATCCACATTCGTTGCCGCGGTAATGAATAGTATTTATGGGTATATTATAGCCAAAATATCACATCAATACAGTCATAGAATTCGTGTCTCGGCTGTTTCGAAATCCGTTTAAAATGCTTTCATCATCTATGGAGAGTCTCACAAAGTCACTGTCATCAGTATTACTAGGTCGAATATCCTTAGAAAAACGTCTCAATTTTACATTTTCTGGCTTAGATTTCCCTTTCTTCTTACACAAATGTCTCTCCTTTCTTTTCTTCGGTAACAACAATTCCAACCTTTTCCAGAATTTGTTAACATCACTCTCCTTTCTTTCACCAGGCCATGTTAAATATGAGATTGATTTCACAATTGATCTCAAAGTGTTGTCCATATAATTTATCTGATTTGACACATCTTCTAAGATAATTGGAATAATTTGCTGTTTTCTCTTCAACATTTCACTCTGTGCTCGTTGATATTCAAATTTACAGAATTCATTCTGTATATATTCAGGTGTCAATATTAGAATAGTTCGGCGACTGTTTTCTACTGCCCACATAGTATTATTGGAAATCGCTGAAATGATACAAGAAAGTGACGAAATTTTAAAAATAAAGCGTCAGGACATTAATATTGAAGCTCAATAAAAATCATTCATAATTATTTTATAAGTCATCTTATATATAACTGAATAATGACTGCAACTATAATGACCAATTTGTACTGAAAATCAAATGCAAAATGCATTACATATACTACACGAATATGATAAATAAATTATAATAGAATAGATTGGGTTTAGACTTCAAACGAAACCAGAATTGGATTTTCGGTTTGACCAGCTGAACTTGTTTGAGGACCATGTAAAAATATACATGTATTGATAAATAGAGAAATAATAAACTTACTTTCACCAGGTATAAAATCACGAAAATGAAGACAAAGTTTAAAATTATTTTCAGTTTCCAGGCGAGGAAATAATTGACGTAACACAAAATCTTCATCTTTTGCCGTTGATTTATACGAGATAAACGCATCGAACATCTTTTCATCTACAAATACAAAAAAATAAATTAATAAAAAATAAAATCATTTAAAGACTTAACTTATCAATTTACATTTGATTGTTGTATTCTTTGTCGTCTCGTGCAGAAATGAAATTTTGCTAGGAACTAATTTAGCATCTTTTATCACTGAGAAGGCTTCATATTCGCTTCCCATCTAAATGTTTATAACGGCTACATTAGCGTTAAGCGTGAAGATGTGAAAAAGTGAAAAGATGAAATGTGCACCAAGACATAACGTTAAATTTCAAAGTATTATAATCAGTATACAGGCCAGAGATATTCTCAACATAGTCTTTTCTATCTGAGCTAAAAAGCTAGTTGACGAACTATTTTGACGTCACCGGGATGCTCGTTAAAAGGACAATATCGGCTTTCTTAACCATCCAGAGTACACTTTGAGTTCAAATTATTTTAATACAGGGAATGTTGAACACATGATTTACTAGTTTATTAACCACATTAAAATATCTAAATGTCGTAATGCTATTTTAATGTTTTGTTCCTTCCGTCAAAATTTAAAAATGTGTTGATAATCATAAATAAAGGAGAAATAAATACCATCATCTTCATAAGGTTGAAACATGTACATAATTTTCATAATAAATATATCACGTCTTTTCCACATACAGTACGGTATAACAACTGCTAATATTAGCAATAATAAGAGTAATGCTAAACAGGAACCTATTAAATACCAATACATAGGTTCCTCTTGATCTTCTGTAAAGACAACAAATGAAAGTACAATTTACAGTCATGAAAATAAAGTCAAGTGGTTTTATACACGCCGATGACAGTAAAATTTGAATTTGGACTATTTGACAAAACTATAAACCAAATAATGCTCGGATTCTATTGGGACTAGAAAAATTGTTGGATAATGACTTTTAATGCAAATTCAGAACGTCCAATTCACCCGACAGCATGATTTAATGGTCGAAAACAATCTGGACATATCTAGCCGGTTATATTACAATTCTTGGTGGAAAGGAATAATAATTGTTGTGAGAGTTGTGGTTTCATTAAAGTACTGCAAAGGGATCAACAAACCACAATATCGCATTATATTATCAAGGCTATTGTCGGATAACAAGATTATTCGGACAAAAACGTAAAACCATTAAGCAATAAATTTTACCTTGTAATTCATCAGTGTCTGGTCGTAATTCTTTACAACCCCTACCAGTATGTGTCCGATTACAGTGACAAAAAAATGAACCATTACGGAGTTCGCAGATTTCGTTTATGCCACAAGTTATAGGGCATTTCTTGTCACAGTATAATCCCACGTATCCGTACTCACATATACAGCTCGGCGTAGTATCCGTTTTGTTACAAATTCCATTAAGGCAGGTAAACCCAGGCATACATCGTTCTAAGTTCGTTAGAACATTTTCTTGTGTTTTGGGTGATAATATGTGAGTTGTTGTTTTTTGGGATACAGTAATTGTAGGCAGTGTCGTAGACTCTGAAAATATTAGTATTTACATTGTCATTCGTTTTATTTCATTGTTAAAATAACCAACAAATCGCATACGCGGATTCATTATGCATCACATTTAATTTATCAAGTCACTGACTATGGTTTACCTTTGTGGGGGTATTCTGAATTACAAATTTGCAATGGAAAATATATTATGATATATAATTAGTTTAATATAATAGAATAAGTTTGCAAGCAGTTTATTTGATAATATATCAAAAAAGGGAGAACTAAATGCATTATGGCATCATGAGGATCAAATAATAAAACTGGTATATATTACCTGCGATTACAGTCTCTAAGATATCACAGTAAGTCCCCGTATACCCTGGTTTACAGTTACAAAATACACTGCCATCACTGTAACTGTTACAGTGACCATTGTCACCACAAGTCAAGTTACAGTGCCACTCACAGAAGGGACCAACCCATCCATCATCACAGATACATATCAATCTTCCTTCTGGACAGTGACCATGCTGGCAGACAAACCCTGGAAAACATTCTGTTATGTTAGGACTGTTGGTTGATGCCGTTGATGGTGTAATTGTTGATGATATTGACGCTGATATCGGATTTGTTGTTGATAATACTGATACTGTTATCGAGGATTCTGGTGCCAATGTTGTTGGTGTTAACGGTAATGAACTAGTAGATGGCCACGATGGTGTTTGTGAAGTATTTGGCGATGGTGATGACGTCATGGAACTGGTTAATTGATTCTGACCAGTAGATAATACACTCGTCGTTGTGTTTCTGGCCGGTTGCAAGGTAGTGGACATATTTTGAGGTTGTTCGGTTGATAAGGAATTTATATTGGCAATGGAAGTTGACACACTGACTGCTAGATTTGGTGGAAAAGAATATCAGTTAATTGTCATTATTTTTTCCAACATGATGGAAACTAAATTTACAGAATATGAAAACTATGAAGTATTGTATACAAGGGTCGTTGCCATAAGTATTCACGAAGTCAAACTTGATATCATGGCCTTGACTTTATAAAGTCAGATTTCAACATTACACAAGTACAAAATACACCTTTCTAAAAAATCAACAAGTCAATCCATTTATTTCGATGGCCATGCGAATGGTGTTTGGTCTACCAACTTACAATTACCTCGTCAACGAAGTGAGTTTACAACCTACAGTCGACTCGTCTTCAACCAACAGTCGACTCGTCTACAACGTACAGTCGACTCGTCTACAACCTACAGTCCACTAGTCTACAACCTACTGTTTACTCGTCTACGAATCCCAGAGGTGACTCGTCAACAACGAAATTAATATAAGAAGCTTGTATTGTATTTATTATTAATAGAGTTGGTTTATTTTTTTTATTTATAGGAATATTTTCAACATGGTTTCGGTAGTGAGCGATCATTCTATTCGTTATGTCTCCTGAAAGCGAATTTCCGCATTATGTAAATGCAGTAGGCCACATTACCTTATATTGTAAACGAAGAATGCATAAGTTGACTCTACAACTCAAATATATAGTGGTCGACCTTCCGTCTTTCAAAAATGCAAAATCGAGAAGACATGGTTGATTATGTGAATAATGCAAAGTTAAAAATTCATTTAAGAAAAGATAGTTTGAATGATGACTGTTGTGAAATAAACTTTGAAAAGTAAACTATGAATATCTCTGATTTCTAATTGAATTTTTTATTTCAGACAGGTGTAGTTTGTACTTTGTATTCTCTGTTAAGCGTTTTGTGATAATTTATGTAAAACGCTATAGTAAGAATAAATCATTATCATTACTTGTGTAATGTTAAAATATGGCTTTGAAAAGTCGAGGCCTTTAGTTCAAGTTTTACATAGCGAATACTTCTGGCACCGATCCACCTCCATAGCATTGTAAAGAGTTTTAATCATAAACTATTTTCTACTGTATCGATAATTACGTACCCCGTCTATTCTCACATAAAAATATATTTAATAAAAACAGTACTGTTGAAATAATGTTCATCTTGTGTGTTTGTGTTCTGAAAGTACGTCACGATGACATAGAGACACCCAATGATAGATGATCAAAAAGTGTCAATTTAAGAACGCTTGGAGCATTTTCAATATCTTAATGTTTGTCATTTCTTCTAATAACAAGATATAATAATTAGATAATTTCTTACCCGTTGTTGTTTGAAATTTTATTTTGTCACAAAATGAACCCGTATATCTCCAATCACAAACGCATGTAGGCTTCTCGTTATATATCATGCATTTTCCGTGTTGGCCACAATCAACAGGGCAATGCTTCTCACAGAAATCTCCTATCCACCCTGCATCACATACACATTCCAAGAAATTAGATTTAACACAATGGCCATGTCTGCAAACAAATCCTGGTACACAAGTTCTTTCGTCTATTGGTCTTAAAGTTGTTACTGGTTCTGTGGTATGGGTTAATACTCCAATGAAACAATGGGAAATGACACATAAAAGAAACGTGAACATTTCCAGAAATTAACTCTTATAAGAACATTACTCCATTTTGCGGTTTATGGCTTATCGTTTAGCAACAACCATCTTTATGTGCTAACTTATTTTATTTTAATTAATAAATCGCATAACTTTAGTTACACTTTACTGTACATTATTCACACATTAATGCATAGTTCATAACATTAAAGGTGACCACCTCCAGCTATAAAAGTTAAATATGTGAAAACAAACCGCTAAATATCACAATTTCACATACAGTTGTTACAAAATATTTCAAAAGAATGTACTTAAAATTTACGTATTTATCACACAAGTTTAAAAGATTTGAAAACATAAATTTCCGTCGTGTTATTATAAAGTATTTTCCAAATGACGATAGCGTAGTGAAAGGGTGTGTTTTATAGTCCGAACAGCCGATGTTCCGCAAAAAACAACTTCTTAGATTTGGATAAGCAATTTAAAGAGTTAATGGTCAATAAAATAAGTTGTCTTTAATTGTTCAAAAATGTATTGTCTTATTGTTTTCCTTGGGGTCATATCATATAACAGCTTTTTTCGACCAACGATCATTTTTTGGTTAATTTGCTGCGATGAAATATTTGCCCAAGGAGAGCTGAATGGTCGTGAAATGTATAGAAACATGTTCATTGTCCGTTAATACAGATATTGGCATCGGGGTGATTATAGATCAAATTATACAGTATCAAAAGAGCTGTTAAAAAGATCAGCGATTTGGACTAATTCGCAGAAAATAAAGGTTGACATTGACATATTGAATCCCGTTACATTTGCCCCGGGCCACACCATTAAATACTTTCTATGTAACCAAATGGTGGCTTATGAACAAGTGTGTCTTATAAAGAATGGATTACTGTTGGTGGTGACTAATTAATGCATGGTAATATCATGTAGTAGGTACTCATAAGCAAGTAAATGTTGTGGTCGATTGGTCACTCGTTTGATCTTAGAAAGAATTTTAAATTATTCCAGGACTAGTGCTGTCGCTTGTTTGAACAGCTGCAAACATATTTTAAGATAAGGCTATTAGAAATGTATGTACAAATCGTATTTCCAAGACAGAATAATTTTTGCACCTTATTGACTAACTAGGGAACTTTATTGCGTACTAATGATCCTCAAACTTGATGTTTAAAGTAATATAGTAACAAAGCCTTTAAAACATGTTACTTTGTTACTGCCAATTCTAGTAATATCGACATAAATTATTTTAAATTATTGTTGGTACTCTTCTACCGCAATACAATCATTATTATTTTCATTGTAATCTAAGTTGCTATTACACCTCGTCAAGGACAGGTTTGGAATATTTTTTTTAATTCAGACATTATAAGCTTTGTTAAATAAGTTAACCAATTTAACAACTATCATAGAAACTAAAATAAAAATCCTCTTAAACCTCAATAAACAATATCAGACCTAACAGTAATATACAATTTCAGATTGCAGTGTCAGTACATACCTTTTTTCCGGCACCATTAGGTATCACAATCACAAAAACAATAGGAATATAGAACCTTAACTCAACTCAACAAATCAATTTTTCCCAATGTTAGTTACATTGTAACCCTAGATCCATTTGCTAATGTTACCACCGAATTCCACGTTGCTAATAAACCCCATCAAGGACAGCTGCAGAATGAGGTGAATTATTATCTCGACTCTAACAACCTGTACCCATTGGGGTCCTAGAGGGTCACTCCCGAACCACAAAGCACACTAGTGTGAAAGCATGGCCGCTTGCGGGAAAAGAAAACCCCCACCAGACCGTTAGTTTGTTAAAACTGTAACTGTGATGAAACCACTAAAAAGTGATCTCAAAAACCAAGTAACCGTCATTTCCGTTGCATGAAAACACAGCGTTTATCCGAAGTAAACGTCATGACTGCTACACTGTGCAGCTTCCAGAGAATTTCCTCGACTGGTTGAGTGTATTTATACTATAATATATAAGCGTTGCTAAGCTGACTAAAGCTTTTCTGTATACTAATAATGTTTTCGATTTAGCTATAAGACAAAGGACTGAAAAGCGATTTCAAATAGAAAATGTAAATTGCAAAAGTAACCAGTTATATCTATCATAAAATATTCAGTGAGTTAGACGTTTACTCGCTTACCTGAAGGTCCAAGATTCAATCCCGGCAAAGGTCAAGATGAACTCTCTGACTTTTCATCCCGGTTTCCCTTTGTCAGTGATGCAGGTCGGACTAACTGACATGGAAAAAGCGTCTAGTCGTTCGGATGGGAGTCCCCGGGTGGTACAGGCTCACAGATCCCTCGACAGTTGGAAATCGCAAAAAGAGTAGGCTAATGTCGCTGTTCTGGCAAAATTTCCCCCATTGCACACTTGCCCGTAAGGTGCAGACGTGTAGGACGTAAAACTCAATGCACGTCATTCTTCATTTCCCATTTCTCCCAGTGTCGTCTGCTAGGCTTTTCGGAAAGAAATTGGGTGCTACTATAAGAGGCTTTATGGAAAAGGACCACTCTCCGATGTGAGTGTGATTTTTCAAAAATAACTTCTTATATCTGGCCATTTCAAATATAGCTAATTTAACACTTTTCTATTGCTAATATATCTACCTGTATCTTGTACTATACTTACGAGATAAAAAAGAAAGACTACATAACATACTAACAATGTTAAAGTTCTTTGTTATTGATAACATTAAGATTTTGCTGGCTTTGTACTATAAGTTCGTGAGATATAATCTTACCTAAATTAGTAACATATCATCATCACGTGATTTCATATATTAAACTGATTCAGTTATATTGATTTTCGAATGGGGACCTATTGAGGTGAACTAACTTATACCATCACTCTTAAGGTGTGTACAAATCCACGTATTTCCTTTATAGATCCCCTTGCTTGTTTCAAACTGTGGTGTAATACCTGAATACTGTCTACGTTAGCATTATTTGTATAAGATAAACACTCACTAGTATAGCAACGCTAATGGTATAAATACACTCAAACATTCATTCAACCTCACTGTTACCCTGAAAGCTGTAGAGAGGTCCACTCTTTACAGTGTAGCAGTCATGACGCTTACTTCGGATAAATCCTGTGTCTTAATGCAACGGAAATGATGCTTACTTCGTTTTTGAGATCACTTTCTAGTGTTTTCATCACAATTACAGTTTTAACAAACTAACGGTCTGACGGGGGTTTACTTCTCGCAAGCGGCCACGCTATCACACTGTAGTGTGCTATGTGGTTGAGGAGTGACCCTTAAGGACCCCAATGGGTACAGGTTGTTAGAGTCGAGATAATAATTCACCTCATTCTACACCTGTCCTTGATGGGGTTTATTAACAACGTAGAATTCGGTGGTAAAACTGGTAAATGGATCGAAGTTACAATGTAACTAACATTGGGAAAGAATTTATTCAAGAATTGAGTCTGTATACCTATTGTTTTTTTGTTACTTTATTTTACTGGTGGGTCTAATGATGTTTATTGAGGTATAAGAGTATTCTTTTTATTTTATATGGTAGTTGTTGAATTGATCGGCTTATCTAACGAAGCTTACAAAGTGGTGAGGTTTGATTACAGCTTAGATAATCTAAAATAATTTGAAATGTGTATATTACTGGTAGGTCTGGTGTTGTGTATTGAGGTTTGAGAGTTAGTTTGGTTTCTATGATAGTTGTTAAATTGATTGGCTAATATATGTTTCATGCTTAGACGCAGAATATCCCTTTCAATAAATTGGCTTATTTAATGAAGCTTTATTTTAAAAATTTCAGACATATAATAAGAGTTCCGTTGTGTCTTAGTATATAAGTAGCACTTTCCTGAACAAAATATCCGTACTTTTTTAACAACCCAGGGAGTCGGGTGATGAACGATGAGTTTTTTAGCAAATCATAAAAATCTGACTTGATGATTTCCGCTATTTTGATTTTTGGGTATTGAACGGATCGAGGAATCTTGAGAATTACTTTCAAGCAGAATCAGGGTGATAAGTTATGCAAGAGATTGACTTTTCCATCAATCAAATTTTCTTTTCGTGTTTAATAATTGAATTCAACCTTCTGTAACTTTTAACCAGAAATCTTGTTGATGTTCATATATGTTGTCTTCAACTTATTGTATTTGTCATGTCCATGAAAAGTTGAGTCAATAACCAACTCTATTGAAATAACAGTAGTCTTTTTGTGGTCCAGATCTTGTTGAACCAAAAAAAGGTTATCTCCCTTTCACTGAGATTTCATTTTGTTTATAGTAAGTTCATCTTGTTTTGCTAACTGAATTGGAATTCTAAAACTTGCAGCCAAGAACAATCGTGTGTGATGTCGAGATATGTTTCGGTGTACTTAGCATAGCAAGATTGTCAACATGTAAATGGTAATCCAATCTATACTGAACAATATTACCCAATATATTAAAAGTTTAAGGGCAAGGTAAACCTTGCAAGTTGGCAAAACCATGACACATTCTAAAAAATTCTCTGTTTATATGAACAAGCTATAACAAGTATCAATATGTGCTATAAGTCCAATAATCACTATAAATGATAATAAAAATTTGAAAAAAAAGTTTAGTAAAATGAACTTAGCAAATATATGTCCAAATTTGAGGTTTTCACTAACTCCCATAAAGCAAGAAAGCCTTCTTTAGTTCAGTATTGTTTTAACGATGAATAAAACCTTACATAAACAAACCGCAATAGCCCAATCATAGAATCTGCAAAAATAAATCCAATTGAACAGGAAACTCATCTAAAAATACACTAAATTTCTCAGTAGGTCGGCCATTTTTTTAAGGACTACTTTTTACACAAGGAGTATGGTGGTCTATACCTCTCGGATGAATGCTATCTTTGGATTTCAAAATCTTATAATCAACTGATTGTCCTCGTCTTCGAACCCCGAGGGATCTTTACGTTTTTGAACAGATTTAAATGAGAATAATAGAGTGAATAGGAACTTTTAAAAATGTAACTGTTGTTACATTTTTCCACTTAGCTGGGAAGGAGAAGTAGGCCTATGTAGGCTATGACTGGGATCAAAACAGTTAACAGAATACAATACACAAACTGGCACACGAAAAATGCTCGAAAAACAGCAATAATACTGTGCAGAGATAATACGATATAGATTTTGTTTATTACACTAAGAAGAGAGGCAACATCCGGTTCAAAAATACAGTTACTTCCCTTGTTGTCACTTCCTCCTAAACCTCAACGTACACAGTAGGTAGGCCTACCACATTGCACAAAAATGTACCCCCCATATATCCACGTTACACTTTCTCCACTTCATCGGCCATAAGGCTCTACTCCAAAGCTTGACACACCTTCGTTCTACCCTCGGCCACAAATCAAAAAGCCGAAAATTATAAATTATTGCCTTTGAACTTGGCAACAACAGTAGTGTAATTCTTTGTTGCCCAGATGGTAGCTCAACATCTTTCTGTGAAAGTATGTATCAATTTTCTTACCGTAGTGGCGCTTATTCTCTCGGTGTTCAAGAGTTAATAAAATGTCTGTTCTCGCCAGAATATAGCATGTAAAGAGCGAGAAAATGCGTTCTCAGCACCCCTGTGATGTTTGTCCGACATAATCTGACCATAGTTTCAGAGTCTAAGCCTATATACCTGCATTGAGTCTTTGCGTCTTCTTAAATTATATGTAGACTCATTTCTATTAAACATCACTACAAGGGTGCAAAAATTTGCAACTGTACAGCCTTTTCATATCATTATCATTAAACATGTGAGTTATTTTCTTCTTCCGTCCCATGCGTGAATTGGAATTTCTTACTAGGCCCACTCTCGACTCCGAGTCTATTTGGGAGCTATATATGACTAGCCTAGTAGTAAAAAGGAAGCCTTTGAGATTTATAGAAGGAGGTGCATAATGGTTTTACCTTTTAGTCGTGGATTTATATATTAAAGTAACTCTATGTATGGGCAGAAAGGCCAAGGCCTTAATTTTTTCAGGGTGTCTTGGACTAAAACAATACACAACTGTCCATCCATACAATAATGAAATATTTGTTTGGCACTCAAACAAATTTCAAGTTCAACATAATTAAAGATTTCCTTCCTAAAACGTTAAAAGAACGCAATCAGATAGATGGTATGAGAAAAAAAATTGTTTTTTTAAAACTATTTTGTCACTTATTTTTGGCTAGCAACCGGACCTTGTGGTCACGTGATGTTTTTGTCAGGTAATAGGGTGCTATTTTCGGACATCATCATTTTTTGGTATAAATAGATTATCAAATCGACAAATATTTTTTTGAATGACTAACAATACAAATTTTGCTCTTAACTTCAATGTACACATTGATAATTCTAGATTACTTGTATTTTTTGTAATGTCACAAATTTTAGCTCAGCAAGAGCCCCATCATTTCAGGGATGCACATACGCTGGAAATATAGTTCGCGATTTATTTATTTTTAGTCCACTGGTTTTTAATTGTTTCATCTTTACATTTGACTTTTATTTCTTTTTCTTAGTATTATACATCATATTTTCGAAAACAATTATCGAAATTGTCTTTTCTTGCAATTGCGTATTTGTACATGTGAACCCGACACGAAGGGTGAGTTTGAACCGAGTGTGCACGAAATAACATTGATTTTTAATGTTTATTTTCAATTTAAAAAATCAACAGCCATCAACATCAGAATCTTCTGATACCAAATGAGCAATAACACACATTTCCAGGTAAATAGGTCAATTTAGTAACTTGTGTTGTTTCTGCATTTCGGGGCATGTTTGTTTTGTTTGCGAATCCGCCATTTTGATTACAATGTAATGGATGGCTGCTAACTTTGTTCAATTGTGGTTCTATCTCAATGTATTTTGAAAAAATAAGCTTCGACTGTTGCGGTTGGATTATGTGCGAATATGTACAAGTAAGTTTGAGAGTGTTCAGTTTTGTCGTTATCGTTATCTATGGGAGTTAGTGATTTGAAATTTTGTACTATTTTGACTCAGAAAATTTGGGGTCATGAAGTGCACACTGAAGTTTAAAGGAATTGCTTCCTCAAATTTTGATTTTGATGTTCATCTGCCCATTTTGGAAATTTGTATCCATGGACCCCGTGTCTTGGTTAGAAATACAAGACGACTTCTGGTGGGTTGGTGTTTTGCATCGATAAATGTATATATATATATTATATATTCAAAAGTTTATATTTATTTATTTTCTGCAGTACGACAAGTAGGCCACTACATACGAAACAACTATTTTTAGAACATCTTTATTCATCTCACAAACACTATTCAAAAATAGACATAGACCCGAAAAGGAATGGAGAAAAGAGGATTTCTAAATATAACCTATGACTTATACAATCATTAGCATTTTGATTTTTTTGATGGTGTCCATACATGAAAAACTTTCTAGTGGAAAAAGCCACATTACTTAAAAGGTATCTGGACTTAGTCCACTAATTCATTTGCCATCTATTTCCATGTTAAATCACAAAATTCAACCTTCTAGAACTTTTTCCAGAAATCTCGTTGAAAACTTTCTTATATGTCACATGAAAGCCAGGCCAATACTTGGTTTCTGTACAAAAATCCAATATAGCATGACCATGAAAATTTTGAACTAAACAAAATGAAAGTAAACCACTACATTTTATCAACATCCGCTTGACTGTCACTGCACACAAAACCACTATTTTTAGAAATAACCTTCCGCCAATTAAACTTCTCATTATCTCCGAAATTCTGAAATAAAATGCAATTTCAGACATCAAATTTCAAATCTAGACCAAAAATTAGTCAAAAACCGGCATGCAAAAACACCCAAAGGAAGGGAGAAAGAGGATTTCTAAAAGTAGAACGGACTAAAACACCCAAAGGAAGGAAGAAAGAGGATTTCTAAAAATAGAACGGACTAAATTCGTATATGCAAATAAACCTAAAAGTATGCAAATGACAGCGTTTTTACTGATGCACCCCTACCTCTATTTAGCCCTCTATAAAATATCATTGATGGCGCGTCTTACACTAAATCAATCATAACTTTCTTATTTCTCTAAATAAATGAAATTTGTAAGGACATAATTCCAGCCTACAAACCCCAAAAAGGCAGAAAAAATAGCAACATTTGTTACCTAGTTGGCCTCCAATGTCTTTACACTCATTCTGACTGTTCCTGTTGAAATCTTCATAATTATCATAAATTTGAGTTTGAAATTGCTCCAGAGATAATTCAGGCTGTTTTTACTGTCCAAAAAGCATTCTACAGTCTCCTGGTTCCAAGAAAAAGGTTTACCATACATTGAAGTGGACTTTCAGGGCAGCTATAGAAACTGTATTCTTGAGGTCTGAAAAATACATAAGAAAAACCAAATTTAAATGGTTGAAAGAAGGAATATCTGCATTAGGTATTTTAATAGGACTTTATAGCCTCTTCAAAATGGCTTGTTTTACTAGATATTTCAAGTAGAATGTGCAAAAAAGGGAAAAAAGGAATTTTTGAAAACTCAATACAATGTACTATGATAGACCTATTGGCCATAGGCCCCAAAATGCCGATTTCCAATATATGACCCTAAAATTCTAAATTTTCACAGAACTTGAGAGATACCAACCTTTTTTGTAGTTTCCATTCATAAAATGCCAAAATTATCAACAAGCATGTTTGTTTTTTGAATATCAGCTCCAATATTCAGGACATAGTCCACTAATTCATTTGTTATCTATTTCCATGTTAAATCACAAAATTCAACCTTCTAGAACTTTTTCCAGAAATCTCGATGAAAACTTTTTTATATGCCACATGAAAGCCAGGCCAATACTTGGTTTCTGTACAAAAATCCAATATAGCATGACCATGAAAATTTTGAACTAAACAAAATGAAAGTAAACCACTACATTTTATCAACATCCGCTTGACTGTCACTGCACACAAAACCACTATTTTTAGAAATAACCTTCCGCCAATTAAATTTCTCATTATCTCAGAAATTCTGAAATAAAATGCAATTTCAGACATCAAATTTCAAATCTAGACCAAAAATTAGTCAAAAACCGGCATGCAAAAACCCCCAAAGGAAGGGAGAAAGAGGATTTCTAAAAATAGAACGGACTATACAATCATTAGCGTAAAATGTTTTACTGGACTGAGTCCATCTGTATATCATTATTTAGTATGAGTTATTTCCCATTATTCAAAAATTCGGACTCACATTTGTTTCCATGTTAAATCAAATTAAAATTTAAACTTCTATAATTTTTTCTAGAAATCTCGTTGAAAACTTTCCAAATGTCACATGCACGCCCAGCCAATACTTAGTTTCTGTACAAAAATTCAATATACCATGAACATGAATTTTTTTAAATAGTCAAAATAAATGTAGATCACTATCGGATGACGATGAAATTCCGTGGGTAAAGGTGAAGGTCGCAGTCGTAGTTATCAGTTCTCGACACGCTTCGCTTTTGCATTAGGCCTACAACAATTTATCGAGTCCGGTCTATGAACCGTTCCGAGATTCAGAATAGGATCCGCTCTGAGAACGCTCGACTGCTTACATTACACAAAATTCACCCGTATCCTGAGAACGGATAAATTTTGAACGGAACGCTTTATAGTGGCCGGGTGTAAACAGGTCTATAAGCCTTCAGACGCATTCTAATGGAACTCTTCATGAAAGACGTAAAGATGGAAATAAAAATGGCTCCTGATAATGATCAAATTCCGTGGGAAAAGGTGAAGATCGTTCCATGCGCACTCGCAGTAATCCGTTCTCGGCACGCTTCGCGAGACCACCTCTTCGAGAACGCTCAAACGTTTACATTACACAAAATTCACCCGTACCATTCTGTGAACCGTTCTGTGAACCGTTCCGAGAACGGGTAAATTTTTTAGTGTAACGGGGTTTGTCGAAGAACTGCTCTCGGTACGCTCGTTACCCTACTATCAGACCAAATTCCACGACTGCTAAGACAACCCGATTTTATATTTTTAGGAAAATTTGTATGATTCGGAGCCATTTGTGGTACAATCGTGGCAATCGTGGGGAGAGTCTACCCCGTTTATGGAATTTTGCCAAAATATAGAATCCGGGTTGACAGGACGGTCTTAACAGTCATGGAGTTTTTTGTGATATATAAAGTCGGTAGAAGTAAGACTGCTCTACAACTGATTGTAACTCGACTATGACAATCGCGCCCCTTCCTCATACGTTTTAACAACGATTTGGGAGAATCGTGATAGTCACCCGATTATGAAGCTCGGTCTAAAAGATCGTGTCACTCTACCTGGTCGTTCCCAACCCAAAAGAACATGCCACGAACCAATCCGATCACGCCACGACCTTCCCGACGTTAGCCACGAAGTCTCACCCGATTTTCTCATATTGTGAGTCGGGTCGGTCGTGACACGGTCCTGGAGCCCGGTGTGATACTAGACTTATATTGTTGGTGTAAACGTGGTAAATTAATGATTTTATCGCGGCCTGGTTCCAGAAGAAATGGACATAAAACTCCATTCATTTCATGAAGAGTTCCAAATAGAACGCGTCTGAGATCACCGTTTACATTATTATTTTGGAACAGTTCTCGACACTCTTGTTATATTTTTGGTGTAAACGGTGTAGATTTGTAATATTATCGCGGCCTAGTCCGGACCTAAAACAGAATGCAGGTCTGGTGTAAACGAAGCTTTGTGTGTATGTCCATCCAGTCCATGTAGATAATCCCTTTTGATTGTAACAATTGTAACCTTAACTTGGCGAGCAATTTATTTTTAATTCCTTGGTCCCAATAAGTAGGAAAAGAGCAAAACATAAGCCAAATTGTTTTTTGTTTCTTTTGTTTTTGCAAGGAATGGTTTTTTCATACGTTATAGATTTATTAAAATATATTCTGTCGCATAGTTTTGACACTATTTATAAACAATGGCTATAAATTCCGATTTTTAGCCATGTGATAAATAATATAGAAGATTCTTTATCTTTAATGACTATGCTTTAAAATTCACAGAGACCTAATTGAATTGATAGGATCTACATAGATGGATGTAATTGATTAAAAAAGTAAACGATTAAAGATATAAAAGATCATTGATTCTATCCTAAGTCAATCAAAAAAAAATCATTGACTTTACAAACAACATAACTCAATCATTGAAGAAATACAAATAGATTAAAATATGTCATGACGCTAATGTTCGGATGGGACTAAATACCGATTTCATCCATTTTATGTTTCTGTAGCAAACCATACAATAACCTGAAATAAGAAAGTATTAAACAATTTCTATTGATGATAAAAAGTTTGTTTCATCAAATACAAGTTTTAATTGTCGAGTTACACATTGAGTCAAATTCGATACATTCATTGCCATTTTGTGACTAAATTCAAATTAACAGGCAATGAATAAATGGAACTATTACAATACGCCACAAGTAGATCATACATCATATAAAACCATTGATTTTTATTGTTACAAATTATTTTACATGCCAGTTCGTAATAAAAATAGAAAAATAGACGCAATAAAAAGATGACGATATAATTATCCATTCTATTTCAATTAAGCAAACACTTGAAATTTTATTTCTCAAATATGTCTGATTTTATAATTATTATTCAATAATTTTAAACAGTTGTTCGGCTGATGTTTACCCCTTCAGCTATTGACATAATATCATTTTCTATGGCAATATCTCCAAGGCTTTTACGGTAAAAACATTTAGAAAAAGTTTGCTTTCAACACCTCGCTGATCGATTTACAGGTAGGATGGTGTAATTGCTGTTGAGTAACTATAATTCGATAGTTGAACAATCAGTATTTCTAACATATCATCGTCCACCTTTACTGAGTTATTGATGTGTTCATAGCACTCGTTATTTCCGCATTCTATTCCTTGCTTAGTTGAATGATATACTTTGCATGAATATATAGAGATTTGTTATTGTAAAAAAATTGCATTATATTTTAGATATGTATTTCCTTATTTGTATTGTTTTCTATTTTATTGATGTGAAATTTCAAACGAAATATATTTTAAGAGATTTGTTATCCATTTTGTATGAATTTGCTGCTGTAGAGAGAGTGAAAATTTCCCCTTTTTTGTTTTTAAAGAACCTCACTCCAGATATTTATTTGGAGTAGTATTTGAAGGAGTGACTTTGGTATATAAAAATATAAAAGATACAAGCTGAAATTAAGTTTTTCTGGGTGGTAGAATATACATAAGAATAATAATCTTCAGTTAAAATACATTTCGTAGTTAACCACATGAAAATAATATATATTTCAAGCCGTTTTTAGAATAAGATTATAATAATATCATTTCATTGAAATAATGCTTTTGGGTTGGAATTTTTATAATTTATGTTGGTCAATATTTTGGGTATTACTATTACACTTTATTACATGTATTAAGGAAATACACTTTATTGACAAGCAAATACATGCTATAGAAAATACAGAAAAATATAGCCTCCATAATTAAATTTACATACATTCAAGTTACAATATGGAAAAACATATAAACATAAATAGTATAGCTTTCCTAAAAGGAAAATAATACATGAAATATATACACGGTATACAATAAACGCAAGATAAGACAAGACAAGGTATTAATAAACATTGTTGTGGATGAGTAATAAATTGGAAATAAAATAATTCTAGTTTCAGATAATATTACTTTTAATGTTCAGATTTAGTAATTGCATTCTAAATTTATACTATACATGTATTTATATTTTTTACGGTTGTATTTTTCTTCTTCTAGACAGTGTCCTCATATAAATAATTTAACTCAGCCCATAATTCGACATGACATTTAAACATTCCATTATTTTATTTTTAAAATTATTTATTTTAGAAAAATACGCCACAGAATTAAATATTTAATCGGTGTGTTTATACTTGAACATACGCTGGTATATATCAATCTTGAACCATCCTAAAATAATTTTTCAAGTAAAGCTAACTTCGAAAAATAAGACCCCGAATAAATCAATACCGGCATCAAAACTTGTCTGATATTTGTGACAACGAATCTGTCAGTAAATTTTATCATCAGATTAACAAGTGAATTATCAAATCTGGTGAAAAGGGTAAAAGGTTCGTTAACGGTTCAAATACTGACAAATTTTAAATGTCACACGCCTCATGTTGCCATATTCTTTATCAGTCGTCGATCGAGAGAATCAGTATTTCCGACATTTTAGATATTTACACACAAAGAATAACGTTAGCAATAAACAGGAGATGTGGAAATAGATGTGTCTAAATGCTCGTCTAGTGTGTCAATCAAATTCGCCAATTTTGGTCAAGCGTTATTATCATTAATTGGTCATTAATTGTAGACATTTAAGACATTCCCTACTTTCAATCCAGCCATTGTATTGTCTAATCGTTTTCTATTCATCTTGCTACAACAAATTACATTTTCTACATCACGTGATGGTAATAGGGTTGTATTCGATGTGAAATATAGTAAAAACGATTTTCTGCTTTCCAGAACTATTAGTGCCACAATTAAAAGGAACATACTAAGGGGAGATAATTGAGAATACTCACTAAATCAATATGAATAACTTGTAAATCCATGTATTCAAATGTGATGTAAATATTTAGTTCATAAACACACATATCAAATATATTTATTATGTTTACAAATTCATATTGTAAGTGTCCAATGACACCTGAATACTAAATCAACTTTTTATTCATGACGTATTTCATATCAGTTATAAAACAAACAACCTTTTCATATTTAAATCATTTTCGAGTAAATAGTTTATTTACATCATCTCCATACAGGCAGAGATAACACCAAAATACTTTCAGCGAATTATCTCTCTTTTAACTTAACGTATATTTATCTTCGTTTAAATCTAACACAATTTTCATATATGATGCGATTAATTCCTTGGATAAATATTGACCTACCATTACCCTCTTTTCTCCATCAATTTACCCCAAAATATCAATTTTCTTTTCAACCACATTATGCCCTAGTAAATATAATATAATGTCCGAACACACGGTTTACAGATTCGAATTTTGCTTATCTTTTTTGTTCGAATTGAAATATCAATTCAATAATAATGAGAGCTTCCGATGGTCCTTGGGTTGATGAAAATGTCAATGGCTAAACTATGTACTAACGATCCGATGCCCAAATTAAAAAAAAAACAATACCAACAATGACAGAATTCTTTTAAAGCGACATTAAGGGATAGAGATCACATTAAATCATGGAACACAATTTTATGGCACCATTTCTTTTATTGCACACAACGTTTCAATAATCTGTATTGTCATCATCAGGTTATATGAGGAAATATAAGAGGGTACATAATACGTGACAGAATTATAGTTTGGAAATATGAATTTTCAGAAAGGAATTAACAGTTTCGAATAATAGTCATTTTCTGGAATGTTCTACGAGGATATGTTAATGTAAAATCATCGAACTGTATATTTTTTGGGTCCGGAAAACAATATATTTCAAATGGGTGCAATTGAAATCAATTTGTGTTTCGCTCTTTTTTTTATTTTTTTTTTATTTATTAATTTTTTGAAAATTTCTCTCATTTCTTTCGTCTATCTTTGTATCGTTCAATCTTTTTACCGGTTTTTTAACAGATTATGATGGAGTTCAAAGTTATCTAATAGAGTTATAAAGAAAACATATTTCCGATTGAGAATTATAATTCAGCCTGGAAAGTAAACGTGACCTTCTCCATTTTCTATAAAAAAAAAAGTCCAGTTCCAATGTGTAATTTAGATTGGACGAAAAGTGAACAGAAGGCGAATTCCCAACGTCATTCAAATTTATCATTTTCGGACTGAGATTCATCTGTCGAATGATAATGTTCTAGTGAACCTCCAACCGTGTTTCGGTGTAAGACCGAAATCTTGAAAAGATTATAAGCAGTCAAATTACATTATCCAAGCTCAGTTGGACATTTTTGGATACTTGCACTTCGTCAATAGCTAGCTTTATATTGTTTACTTTCTTTAACAATGAATGACACCGCCCTCTACTTGTCCTTTTGTTTCCGTTTGACAGCCATGTCGCGGCCCATTAGCTACCATTATAACGTTTGCCAAAACAGACTGTAGAATTTTGCCTACCACGTTGAATAGACTAAGGGTTCTAGGCAGAATAATTTGCTGCTGTATTGTCATCTATTTACACACAGCATTTAATCATGTATATTGGAGATGAATATTTGTCACAAAGACCTTTCTAAGTGTCATTAGGGCTCATGTCTAAACTACAAATTGCGTGTCTGAAAATCCCCTCTTAATTCTATTGGTGAAAATGTCCTCGTGGATTTCTCGTGATTACCAATACGCTTATTCAAATACTATTATCATAACGAGGCTTTTACAAAACAAAATGAAAATGGAAATGCGAGAAGAAGACGGAAAATAATTGTTGATAAAGCGTGATTTTTGGCTATAGAGTGGTTGATAAATACAAGACTTGCATGCAATTGGCGCCTGCACCAATCACGAGAAGCTATTCCTTCTTACAATAGAAACCAGTAGAGGGCGATTACCAAATGTACACAATTTCTGAGAACCTTGCGTCATTGAAATTCAATAGACATCGATATAATATTTAATCAGAGTTTGCCTGACTTTTTCTAATTCTATTTGCCTTGAAGAATATCATCTGGATAATCGAAATTCAATTCACAATTGACAACTAAATAAATACATGGAACTTGTGAGCTTAAGAAACGATTGGATCCTGCTATTCGTGATTTCATTCGTCAACAGCGTACTTGTCTTGATCAAATGGGCAAATAGGCGAGAAAATAGTAGCTTTTCAAGTCTGGATAAATATTTTCACACTATCTCATCCAAGTCTTATTATGAGTTGAGTGATATATGAAATAACTAAAATCAGTGTCAATATGAACAAGCAATGTTTACCAAAATTTCTTTTGTTCAATATAGAAGCTTTAATGGCTATTTTCCTCCCAATTTTCAATGGATGTATTGAGAGAAATCGTTGAAACATCATGGAAACATTATTATAACATCATTGGAAACATTTTCAAAGCTTAAATCGATATTGTCAATAGAGAATATTAAATCTTCAATTTTTACTCATTAAATCGGCATTATGAGGCTCCTGTTACTAGTTTACCTCGTGATGTCCCATATTAAAGCTCAAGAAAATTAATACAAGTGTGTAAGTTGGATTGAGATTGGAATTTTAGTTTAGATCTGAAAGCGAAGGAAAAAACAAACATTTGACAAGTAATTTTATATATATAGAACCATAAGTTATACCCGAAAGTCGCCTATTAGTGGTTAATTATGGATTTCTATCTTTTTAAATGTGCTTGCCTGTGTATTCTCTTCAGGTTGATGTTTCTCATTGCTGATAGGGATACCTTTTCCCAGCGAAAACCTAGAATATCAATCACAGACCAACCCATAGTCTGGGGTAACAGGAAAAAAATAGCTGCTTTATTACTATTTTCTAATGTTTACCAGCTCCTCTTTTTCTTCATTTCACACAGTAAAATTAAACACAATTGTTCCAATTGAATTTTCAAATTCACATTCAATATAAAGCTTAAAATTGAGGAAAATACTGCCAATTGGTTAATATTGCCAATATCAAAAGTTTAGATTGAAATTGGGTCTCCTGTTGATATTTCAAGATTCACTATGAAAGATTCTGTCATAGAAAGAATCTATTGGCCAGTCAAGTACCATTAAGTCGTGCAACCGTAATGATGCAATATGATGCAAAATGTATCTGTACATTACCTCCACAAAAATTGTTATGAAACAAACCAAAGAATAATATTCTGCAACCGAATGATGGAAGCTGTGAATAAGACCATGATGCTGAAGTTACATTCAGATATAAAAAAAATACATTTACAAATTATTTTCACCTTGTATTTAAATATGCAGTGTATATGTTTAACAACATCTAAAACAAACCCGTAGAAATGCCAGAGATCTTGATTAAGAATCCGATTTTGCCAACTTTCTTCAAATATTCAAACAAATGTGACCCAAAATCAGATTAAGAATTTTCCGTTACATAGACGAAACATTCAGACGCATTTAGGTTATAAGCGAATGAATGAATGAATATCCTGTAAAGGGCACTGAATGGTTTCGAGGATGTTTTTGTGAACTTATAAAATGTCGAGTTATGTGGACTGTATAGAAATATTGATAATGTAGTATTATATAACAACTAGAATAATGAATGAATGTTTAAATTATATTGAACCAGAAATAGAATAATAACCAGTTAATTAGATGTATTGTTTAAAATGGTTGACCATCATTTATCAAATATTTTATAAATTAACATCCTGAATATAATTCCTCTGTTTCCATTTTCCACTCGTCATAGATTATGTGATAACAAAATAAAAAAAAATACTATTTCATATTATTTGTCATCTGGAGCTGTTTACTTATAGAACAACATCAAACATCACTATAAATGACTATGATGGATGTTCATCCGTAATATATAATTATAAAAAGATAATGCATACCTATTGTAAATATGGCCCTCTCAAAGAAAAAGTGTTACCTTAGCTTATAAATATGGAATCTAGGGAATGGGTCACTTCACATAACGTATTGACACAATATCCCTTTTTTTTCAATATAGCAACTTGTATCTACATACGCGATCTGGAAACATTCATCAACGCCGTCAAAGTTTGTATTGTTTATAAAAGACACCCTATAAATTCATCTATTATTCTATTCGGGAAGTAAAGATTAAATGATTTAAAAAATCTGATAATTCTGGGTGGGCAATATTCGTTATGTCACTTATATTACGTTTATTAACAGACAACAAAACGCACCGATTGTCACATATACTCGTATGTCGCCGCGAAGAGATTTTATGCCATCTAAGTCTGCTTTGAGGGTCCCCACCCACGCGACATGAATGGGTGTCAAGTGTGACGTTATTTGTTTTGGCAGCCTTTCCAATTTTCTGCTCTGTAATTTCAGCGACGAGTAGCAGTATTGTTGATGAAGAGCTCTTATTCCGACCAGGCTTTAGGTAGAACCGTGAAGTGAAAAGTGAAAAAAGGGACATTTAAAGGGTAATTTGCTCGAGGACTATCTCAAATTATGAATATTTCATTATTCCCAATGCATAATTATTACTTTTCATCAAACAAATACACTGAATTCAAAACCGAAATATTATTTGGTTATGCCCATATTTTTGTATGTTGCATTCTATTAAAAACTAAATGCACACTTCATAAAGGTGTCGCGAAATTTAAGTGTAAATATCTTGAAAAAAAGGATTGACAAATTTAATTCATTGTGACTCTTAAACGAATCAAAATATTTTCTATAACAATCTATGTATTTAAAGGCCTTTATTGCACGGTGATGTATATTGAAGATATGTTATTCAGTTTTCGGAAGGTATTTTGTGTGAAGTGGGCAATGACATGTTTTGAGCTATATCTATATGTAAAAGGATTATATTTGGTAAATATACAATGTATATATGAAGAGTTTAGATCAAGTGTTTGTATTTCAATGTTAAGTATATTACAACATTTGCTTCTGTATTTATTTTCACACGATATTGTCACATGGAGAAAAACACAGGACTGACCCGAGTGTCTGTACATCACAAATACCCACAAAGGTCTAAAACAACCTGAAACTACACTAAAAGCTAACATATTATTGTTGCTTTTGTTTGGATTTTTAAAGAATACCACTAACCTGATTAAGAATTCTTCAAATTGGCAACCTTTATATGCCATAGTTTTAAGGATTTTACACAATGGATATTTCAGTTAAGGTTTAAATCTGTTTCCATAATTCTAATCCAATGTACAAGATCGAATGACTAAAGTGAACCCTTCACTATCGACACCCATCGTCAGAACCTGCTGATAGTGGTTTCATTTCTATATTTTTAATGCAATTTGAACTTTAACATAGTCGGTTAATAACAAACTTTAAGTTCATAATAGCTTTATAAAAATAAAGTAAGTTTATAATTTTTTTTAAAGTATTTTCTTTTTAAAAAGATAAAAGCAAATTGTTAATATACCAGTTGATATGACAAACACATGTGATAAAGGAACGCACAAAAAAGTTATTTGACAAATATTATGAGCGCAAATATTTAAAAATGAACTTTTTGAAGTTATAAATGAATTAAGACCCCCTTCAAAATGCATTTTCATAAGTGACTATCTCCAATGTCTCCAATGATCAAATAAAACATCACACATTATGTATATGAGCATAAAAGGCCAACTGCAATATTCTGACATTTATTTATATGATAAAGCACGACAGAAATATGTTTGATCTGATTAATAAATCGACAAGGATTTGCTCATATTGAATCACTGAGCATCATTTCTGCAGAATAACATCTATATGTACATATATATAGAATGGCCTTCTAGAATCACAATTTTCTAGACCACAACTATGGAGTTTAAGTTTTGTAGTGTAAGTCCTGCTGATACAGTTTCGTGCACATAGTATCCAGTATCGTATTAGGTCGTTATCGGTCTTAGTTGCTCTAAAAAAAAGTATTTCTTTATAAATCTTAATTTGATAGGGCACGTTACGATTTTGAAAAGAATCTAGGTATCTGGTTTCTGTTAATAGGTACAATAAGACTAGTGTATTTAGACATAGTGCGCCATCACATTACCCTTTATCCTCTGATTACGTGCCTCATATCCCTTATTAGAAATTGGCGTTATGCGCTGCCGAAAACATCTGGCAAAATGTGTCCGTGTATGTTCAGTATATATAAAGTGCTAAGGCAGTCCTAGAATGGATCGTGATACAAGTAGGTAAAATTAAACCCTGTCAAATGTACTTCAGTTTTTACGATTACAACAAAACCTTCTTCTCATACTCTCTGAACCGTAAATGTTTGTGCTTAACTTAATGCTATAGACTAATAATATTTGATTTTATTCGAAGACTAGGTTTGCAACTAAACAATACAGGACTTTCTCAGTTATTCCGAAGACAAACTCCAAGACGAGACATACTCTTATCAACAAATTCAACAAAGCAAATCTTTATAAATTTTGGGTATAGTTTCTATTGACAACTGAAGAATAAGGAACGAATTTTCATTAATATGATACATAGTATTTTTCTATATTCCCATCAATATTTACTTTGTTTTATTGTTTAATTGAGCCAGATGTGTCAGTATAAGGTGTTATTCTTCTCACTCCTCCCCCATATTAAGTCTCTACTTAACTCGGTTCATTTCTTCTGCGTCATATTCAAATATTTATTAATAATAATAATCATCCCCACTGTATTCATTTTAATTAATAGCGCAGGCGACACCCACTTACATTTTACACTCTCCAGTATTGGAGGAGGGAAAGTGTAACATTCTCTGGTGAAGAAGGAGGGAAAGTCGTCGATCCCCTACTGTTGGGCAGACGATATCAATATCTGACAGGAGATTTGAGAACGGAAAGGTCAAATTCGTTTCAAGAAATGACCACTTCAATGGAAGAAATCGCATTATTTTTCATAATACATTATTTGTGCTGCTCGCCATGGGGATGTATTGTTGTGTACAATGTGTACCAAAACAGCGACATTATCTACTGCTGCCATTTTGATTCTTTTATTGACGCTTGGACCAATAGGGGTCGAACAAGGGACTTGAACCATGTCATTTGAACAATAATGTTAATAGTATTGCCTGTGTGGTCAAATTGTTTATAATTAACGTCTCCTTGAAAAAAGAATAAAAACATATTTTTATCAATTATAGTTATTTCTAAATAGTTCATACATATTCCTCTCCACAGGCGACCCTCATACAGTATCAGAGAGAATAAAGAAGGGGAGAGACTATACACTCAAATGTTTAGCTGACACAAGTCAAGTCTGTATTTGAAATAAAGGAGTATCTAAGAGCCCATTCTGTAAAGCACTCAATCAAAGTTGGAGACCCTTACTTTAGATGACACGTTAAGTTTGGTAATTATTTTCGGGGCTGTTCAAAAATTTAAATTTCGAGGTTATGTGATTTTTGGAATATCTGTACTCTTCAGCCTGTTTGTATTGTAAGATGGTTCAATTTTTTTAGGGAAGTTGATGGTGAATTAACCCTTACATGCACTTTCTCACTATTTTTCATTAACTTATGAGTTGAGTGTAAAACTAAGAAAAGTCGATTTTGATTGTAATGGATCTGTAGTATAAATGACATACCGTCAATGGTTCCTTCATGATGTGTGGTGCCTATAAAACAATAAAATTAATAACAATTAATGGTAAGAGTTTTATTTAATAATATTTTTCTATTTATTTATTTATTTGGGAGCCTAGCTTACTAGTTCCAATGTTTAGAAGAAATTGCAATACGGTGCTATGGGCTGAAATGTTTTATTTCTCTACAAAAGGTTTAAGGAGTGAAAGTTTTATGAATATGTCGCGATGATAAGACAGATAGACAATTAATAACACACTTTGTGAAATTCAACGCATTTCAAATCAGAAATATTTGATTATCTCATATAACAGTGCAGACATAATAAAAAAAATTCAAGATCCTCTTAACATATCAGAAACACAATCTACAATTAAACTTGAGCAGAGATGTGTCATTGCGCATGCGTACAGATGGGTTTAACTAATTCAATTTGTGTGTTTTTATATGAAACGTTGCAAATAGCCTGGTAAAATGACCTATTTGCTTGGTAAACGAGTAAAGAGTGAGAAAATGTTTGACATACGTTGATTAGGGGAATTAGGTAAGGAACATTGAAAGGCTTTCACGTGGAAGAAAGAATGAAAGAACTAATAGTTATTAATAGATTTCTAATGGATGTGATTAGCTTGCTTGTCCAACTTCCACTTTTATTAGAAACGGACATATCGGATCTTTTGTCTTGTTAAATCTCGCAATTGTATTTCGACATATCTAAAAAATGACCACCGCTATTTTGTGAAATTCATTCCGAGAGTTTGACCTCAAACGTACACCATAATCCTGAATATATGACAATTTGGTTGACTTACAGGAACGTATTGCAGAAACACAATCTTAATCAGGAACTAGTTTTATTTTTTTTTTTTTTTTAAATAAGGAGTAACCTTCCTACATAGAATAAGTGTCAATTGAACAGGTGAATTTATATATGTTTTTCAGTGGCACAGGAATTATATTTTCTTATTTTGAAGAATATCCTATCCTAGGAGATATACATGTATCTCCATTCCAATTCTTGCTATTAGATTAGATTCCGTTGAATTCATCTACAAGGTAAAATCATTCTGATACGACCAGTGCATCTAAAGGTTAATGAAAACGTCAGGACGTATACATAACCTTTTAAAAAAGAAACAATTATATTATATAAGCGTACGGAATCCTGCTTATTTTTACCGTTATTTCATATTTGAAGAAAATGAATTGTGCCATATGAAACGGGAGCATATGGCGAGTCAAGGAGTCAGGATTGAAGTTTAATTTAATTAAGATAATTTGACAAGATGAGGTTCAGTTAAGATTAGTCTTTTCCTGAGGTCAGACGACAATTTTACACGGATATGTTACTCGGGGAGTCACAAATTATCCAACACCGTTGACACCGGGGAATCACAGTCAAAGCTATTTGTAAATATTTAGTTGATGAAATTTAAGCAGTAGAATGAACAGACTGGTTTCATTTCATATAAATTATAGTTTCACACCCATTTCGACATATTTAGACACTTTAACAGTCTGCTTCCATTCCCATAAGGTTCTGGTCTAATCTCGCGATATTATCACGTTATGAAGAGAGAAGAAAACATCAAATTTGTTGTATCTATCTTGTTTCAAATGTGTAAATGTAGCCTACATTTGCTTCTTGTTAAATCTTTTAATAAAACTTTCAATTTCACTTTTAAAAGCACTAAATGATATTTTAATAGGAAAAATACTAGATTATATTTGACAGTATCTAAAAAATTAGTCACATCTTCCTCTATTCCGGTCGTCTGGAGTCGAGTCAGAAAAATATGCATCATCCACTCATATCAACATTGGGACAAGAATACTGCTTGTTACCCTTGATGGCAACGGAGACTATCATATATAGTAGGGAAGATAACTACGTTATGTCCGTTCAAATGACGCTATGTTAACAACGTAGGCTATGTCATCCAGTTCGTCAATCCTTATTTATTTAGAGGTTAAGGCATTATTTATATTTTCCCTTTTCTATAATAAAACAACAAATTATAATTCATAAAATATTGTTGATTGAGAAGACTAATTTTTTTTTAAATGAAACATTTTTCGTCCTGCGATATAGTTTTAGTTACATCAATATGGTTTAAATTTAAGTCAATTAAAACAATCTTCGCACAGAGTTATCAGCCTTTCCTAGCCGATTTAACGTTCACCCCATGGAAACTAGCGAACATTGGCGAAGGTTAAGCCGAATGGGGCATCAAAATTACTTTCGTTATGTAAGTATCACGTAATCACGTGACTCTTGAGCAATTGGTTGCACACGCAAACGGCGAGTGTAAGGTTTTGTTTTGTTTTTGTTTTGGTAGAACCGAAGGCATGAAATACATGGTGATAGAGAATAATGAATAATGCTGGTATGACTTCAAAATTATCCATCTCTTCGAATATATATGAGTTAGGCGGCTTCGATTTAAGTAAATAGCTTTTAAAAAACCGCACAAAACAGGGCCTAGTTTTTCTGTTCCGACACCAGCCGACAACTGTCAAAATATCTATCACAGACTGGAATAAAGCAGCAGATGTTTCGATCTACTAAAAATCATGTAAATTTGAAGAAATGGAAAATATCTACTAGGGTATCGAATTTACAGGAACAGATTAGCCATGCATTTGACGTACCATAGTCTCGGAAAGTACCTATGTTAATAAGTAAAAGTTTCCACAGCTTACCGTCGAAGTTTGAGCCTTCCATGTGTGTCCAGAATAATCTGCGTTTGAAAGATATAAATTGAGAAAAGATAATATGTATAAAATATTTTATGAAATCTAGTACATAAATACCAAATTAAATATTTTGAAGATTTCAATAAACCACGAAAATAGCCAACCATGGTCTTTAATGCCTTAGGGAAAAGTTTAGTTTAATTTGTGTTGTAAGTTTATCTGATATTAGAGACATAATCACAAGTTGGACAGTTAAAGAACATGAGGTGGTTTCTGAAGAAACAATAGCAGGCCGTCTGTCGCTACATTTCTGTCGTGTTAGAACTAATTAGGAAGTCGTTGATACAAGTGGAGGTTGACCTATCGACAGAATCTTAATTATATCCATTTTCTCGTGTAAAACAGAAGTAAATGGCGGTTAATATCCTTGTCAGATAGAAAACATCTCAAAAGAACAACACTTGATTCCCTGCTACAACTTGATTATGGAGGGAGATAACCGTGATTCCGAGTATATTTACAAAGTGCTCGAGTATAAAATGGATTGGACTAAAAATTGAAAAAGGATACGTTAAGTTCAACATTGTTTCTCAATAAAATGATTGTATACCAGAATGTTGCTTCTGAATAGACTTGCGCATATAAATATATTATATTAAGGGCGAATAAAATTTTATTGTATCATTTCCAATATAAACAATACATTTTTACGAAAGCATTATTTAGGCAGAATGATTGATTAATTCGGTATATAAGAGATTTAATGGGTCAACAATGAATTACATTTACATTGATGTAAAGTGGCAGAAGCAAGATCAACCTTGTATATAAATAGCGTATTTGTCATATGGTAATTAGTGGAATTGCAAGTCCATGTTAAAATGGTTATCGTTTTACCTATGATTTCCATACATTTACAATAATTTTTAGCTACATTTGAAACTGGAATTTGGTATCTACGGCAAAAGTATTTCTGAATACTCTGGGAAGATATTTGCTTTCTCCGAATACGTTCGGTCGTGTCGTATTAAATTAGCGGAGACGTTCGTATATTCATTACTCACAAAACAAAATTGCTTCACAAGTATTAATGAAAAGGGGGATAATTCAACAAAAGAATTCAATATCCTGTCAATGAGTACAATAAATGTTTACTAAATATTACATGATAAATAATGGTCAATATAATTGAAATGATAATCCATTATCACTCAATTCAAACAATATATAATACCTTTATTATAGGCTATAATAATTATTTGACAATTGAATATAACGAGCATATTCTCTGCTTAATAGACAGATAAAAACACGTGAATTTCACACTATATCTTATCCAATATATATCTAATGACGTGTGAATCACAGGATGAACTATAATAACATTCCGATATTTATCTTGTTATCGGTATGTCTTCAGACTATTACCTAATTTGTAATACCTAGGAAATGAACAAATTTGACAGGGATTAGGAAATATTTTTACAAATTTCTGACGATGTCAACGTTTGTCGTTAAAACCGAAAAGTTGGTTCATTATCACATTTTTAAGATGCAACAAAACACCTATCATAATTCAAGTTAAAACCTGCTCTAATAATTGATGACAGACACCGAGATGATGAAAACTTGTTTCTGTGTTGCAAATAAGCTCCGAATAGCATGGCGTTCATTTTATTTTCATTTTTTTTCTCTACTGCCACAGTTATAAACTTACACATCCGAAATTCTATGCTATAAGCCACCTCACAGACCAACTATCAATAAAACCTATTTGGTGGTTTGTGACAAGTTAACTAAAAAATGGATCGAGGTTCATTTTTCAGTGAATAAATGAACTCATTCCTCAAGAGTGGACCTTAGTGAAAATATCCAAATTCATTCAGTAGTATACTATGAATTGAAGCCTTCTGAAAAAACATCAAGTAGACAAATCTATTTGGTACCTGCTGGTATGTGTACGGAAAATGAAAAGAAAATACCTAAAATAATGGTGAACTGCCAGAAACAATTGGTGCTAAACCACTTCACACCTTTTTGTTAATGGAGAATTATTATATCTAATGAAAACCTTTTAATATCTTGTCTTTTATAGTTTGTATTTTAAAACTGTATTAATATACTGACAGACGGATGCGAATGTCCATTATGAAATAATACCAGTTTCAATTGATGTTCATTTATATACAACATTCTTTATGAAAACATTACATATCTTCACACAATTGGGGATAATCCTATTAAATTAAAACTGCTATGTTTCAGTATGGATATTTAAATAATGCAATGGTTATATTAGATCATCTTCATTTTAGAAGAGTTGTGAGAATTTGAATAAAGAATTTATATGTATCTGATATTCAAAAAATTATATAATATCTAGTAATTAACTGTCAAGGTGGCGCCTATCGTAATCAGTAATGGACCATACAACGATAGATATTATCAGACGGGAATTCTTTAAATTTATATCAGGGAGACATTTTAAAATAAATGTACCACTACTAATAAAAACGATCAGGTGAAAATTAAGATTCGCATTCATTATTAAATAAATCAAATTTTACGTACAACTGAGAGTTTTACCCATTTTTGTAGATAAAATAATAGATATGTAATAAAACTATGACTAATTAATAAAACGTCAACTCAACTCTGAAATGTTCGCAAAAATAATATATTGTCGGTATCCTTTCAGTGAAAGGTAGTGTTTTATGTTATAAAAGCTAGTCGATTGACTAAAATGTATTTTAACTATAATGCAACCCCATTTTTGAATGACGTCTATCCTTCTGTCCTGTAACTAAAATGCACATTATCTTCAAACAAAACTTAATAATATGACGTCAAATCAGAAAAAAAATCAGACAAAGATATTAAAATACGACGAAAATTACTCGATAAGTAATGAATAAAAAATGTTTTTGGTAAGTCCGTATGAAATTTGTTTGTACGATATGAAGTAGATGGTGTAAATAAAGAGGATTATTTGGTGATTATATGAGGACCTC
This sequence comes from Nipponacmea schrenckii, assembly GCA_030562195.1. Classification (NCBI taxonomy): domain Eukaryota; kingdom Metazoa; phylum Mollusca; class Gastropoda; family Lottiidae; genus Nipponacmea; species Nipponacmea schrenckii. Next base: position 32,790,025 of record CM060200.1, on the reverse strand, counting down.
TTGTATGATTCTCACCTTTTACAAAGAGCTCGTCAATTTCCGCGAATTTGAACAATTCAACTTGATCTTCCAGTCGTTAACTCAGTTGACTCTCGAAGGCATTGATCATAACACGTAATTGTCAAATAGACAGTAACCAATATGCTGCACAACAGTATAAAAATGAATGAATTTAAAAATTCATAGATACGTCAAAGTCAGTTTATATAATTGCCATTAACCATTATAAAGATGTGGCGAGAACAGAACAATAGATTTTTGGAGAAAAAAATAGATCTAAATTACACAGAGATCAGTTTCCCATGGAAAAGATCCTGACTGAAGATTTAAACCATGATTGCAACAAAAAATGCAATTGAAGAGCAATTTAGTCGATGGGATTGCTCTCTGTCACCCAATAATGCGCAACTCCGAATTAATTACCCTTTGATATAATCGTACTTGATGCTATTTTAAAATGCTAAAATTTGAAATATGCACTTTGCATATTTGTCAAGAGCGATAAAATTCGAAAGATCTTTAAGAAATGATGTATTGGACTGCTTAAACTGGTAAGAGTTCTGGATATTAATAATGATTGTATACTAACATGTCCACCCTGTCAATATCACGGTAATTTACCACTTCTAGTCGTACTTAAAACTCTCTACCCACTTTCTACTGTATACAACATCTCTACTTCATCAAACTCTAGTATTTATTTTACTAGTATTTTATTTAAATATCGGTAAATAGAAATAAACCACACTCCTGTCTCCACTGAAAAGAGTGTTAATCTGTGAAAATTGTAAAATAGACTCGGCAAGTTGATATCTTATAATTGTGAAGATATTTTATATATGTTTCACTGATTAGATCCTGCAAACCACATAAAGCATATATGTACAACTAAATGTTGCCCATTAAAATATTGTAAGGTAATGGTATAAGCAGTATAATTGATCCTGGTGAAATTTGAGAGCAACATATTTTACTATTTAAGGTTTAAGTCTCATCAAAAATACCGAACACCCAAGACGATAATTCTGTGAACTGCTCTTTGGGTTTATATTCACATTGTTCTATGCTGGTATTTTCATCTGACCATTTAGTGAAAAAATATCTAGTTGTTTATGTCTAAACGGTTGGACATTAAAAATACATTTTAAAGGGAGATAATAAACTCCGTAAAATAATAGCTACATGGACTCGGTCCACCAATTCATTTGATATCTGCTTCAATGTTAAATCATAAAATTCAACCTTCCATAACTTTGTCCAGAAATCATTTTGAAAACTTTCCTATATGTCACAGTAAAGCCTGGCCAATACTTGGTTTCTGTACAAAATTTCAATATAGCATGACCATGAAAATTTTGAACTAAACAAAATGAAAGTAAACCATTACATTTTATCAACATCCGCTTGACTGTCATTGCACACAAAACCACTATTTTTAGAAATAACCTTCCGCCAATTAAATTTCTCATTATCTCAGAAATTCTGAAAGAAAATGCAATTTCAGACATCAAATTTCAAATCTAGACCAAAAAATTAGTCAAAAACCGGCATGCAAAAACCATCAAAAGGAAGGGAGCAAGAGGGTTTCTAAAAATAGCTCAGGCTAAATTTGTATACAATTATTAGCATAAAATGTTTTTGTGGTCCGAGTCCACATGGAAAGGAAATTCATTTGCCATCTATTTCCATATTAAATCACGAAATTCAACTTTCTATAACTTCTTCCAGAGGTCTTGTTGAAAACTTTCCAATATGTCACATGAAAGCCTGACTCATACTTGGTTTCTGTTTAAAAAAAAAATCAATATATCATGACCATGAAAAATTTATGTAGACCACTACATTTTATCAACATCCATTTGACTGTCACTGCACACAAAACCACTATTTTTATACTTAAAGTCTCTCATTATCTCAAAATTCTGAAAGAAAGAAACACATTTACAGACATCAAATTCCAAATCTTAACTTAAAATTTGCCTTTAAATATAGGCATGCAGAAACCCAAAAAGAGAGGTAGAAAGAGGATTTCTAAAGATAGCACAATACAATTATTAGCATAAAATGTCCTATATGTAATTATTTATTTATCAATGAGTGGTCTTATAAAACTTCATTTGCTTATAATTATATCTTAAATTTAAATTATTAATTATATAAATAAAGTGTATATTCAACAATTGATTATTAAATACCCCAAGATGTGTTATACTACAATAATCTAATGAAATAACGGAAAAAATAACATATATAAACAGATTCTCTCTCGCGTCTCTCTTCCTAATACTTGCTCATTTTACACTTAATAGAACAGCCCCGAGGGAAATTCCCTATCAATCAACTAAAGGTGTCGCCACTTTTTGTTCTTCATCTAGAAGAGGTTGATCAAAGAAAGTGCGAGCAGCTCGTACGGATTGTCGCGAGCCTAGGGCGTGTTGGGGTTGTTCTTTATGCTATCAGATTTCTCAGAACGTATAAATCACCAACACTTTCCTTATAAACGATGTCGTCTAATTGATGTTCTTGTGTCGTCCCTCGATTCTCTGGTGAAATACTTCACACTCGCTTAGTTAGATTTAATTTACTTCTTTATATCCTTCTTTTGTGTTGGTTGGTGAAATTGTCCGACTTGAATAAGAGATATCTGCAGACCCACTTTTGCACTGTTCTGTGTGTCTCTGTATTCGCATTTTGCATTGTATTTATCACTTTTATGTGCGTTCATTTTATCAACTACCACGAAATCCATCCAAATCAAGCTTATTTTAAATGAAAATTACAATATACAAAACATTTCCTGTGAAGACAAGGTTTTGAGATGGGTTGCAATTCGCTTGGATTATTTTACCAGCCTTTATTAAGATATCTAATGTATTATAAAGAAGTAAGCTTGAGAAAAATGTCCAGATGTCCCCAGATCTTCCCTACGTTATTATTCACTCTTGCCTCCCCTTTAAAAATCTCTAAATTAATTTGTAATTTATATGTTTTAAATATCTTATATTTGTCGTGAATTATTCTCTTATATCAATATCCGATTTCCTTGGAAACAGTTCAGTCCAAACCGCAATGTTAGCCTTGTCATTTAGACGAAGGTTGGATTTTATGCTATGAAGTACTTGTCTATTGTTTAATTTTCTTGAAGCTAACTAATTTAGGTTAAAACAAATGATAAAATGAAAGAAGATAATGATTTATAGCTGTAAATCTGATTTCACAGATACCAATAGCAGCTTTATGCAACTTTACAAACTTACAATAATAAGATTTAAAAATAAGATGCATATCCAGTACCAAATATTACTTCAAATGAATTAATGAAAATTGTAGAAGATGGTAAATATAAATAAAAATTATATACAAAAAAGAACAAATTGGAAACGTTCAAATATAAAATAGATTCTGAAGAAGACAACTTTGTTAGCTGCATGTTGACTTCATCAATTTGTACTGAAATGATACCTCCTCAATTAGAGAAAATCCTTAGAATTCAAATATAAAAACATTTATTAAACTGATTTGACGTTAAGAAGTAAATATAAAGTAAAGAAAGGCACACTATAAATTATCCCTCGTCAAAGAATATCGCCGGTTTTTCTTTATTATTTCTAAGCATTCATTTTACGGAAATCAAGCGAAAATTGCACGTGTTGAAAGCCCGAGGCAGTTACCTTTAAACTAAATATTTCTGCCTGATTGAAATGAAGAGCTATCATTTGTGCCTGATTGGTCGCTAACAGACTGTTACAATAGAATTTATTGATATGGGGTCTAATTCATCTTGATTGCCTGAAGCATTTTAAAAAGGGGCTTGAAAACCTCCGCCATTTCTCCGGATAAATGTCAAAATATTAGCCATATCATTTTTATACGCCCACATTATAATGTGGTCGTATATTGTCGTCACCCCTGTCCGTCCGTCCGTCTGTCCGTCCGTCCGTCCGTCTGTCCACAATTGCTTGTGAACGCGATAGAGACTACAGTTTTTGTCGGATTTGAATGAAACTTGCTGTGATCATTTATACTGATGAAATCTCGGACAAGTTCGAAATTGGCGATTTTTCGACGAACGGTTTTTGAGTAATTGCACTTGACTTAGTCAAAACGCGTAAAAATTGGCTTGTGAACGTGATAAAGACAACGGTTTTTGTCGGATTTGAATGAAACTTGCTGTGATTATTTATATTGATGAGATCTTGGACAAGTTCGAAATTGGTGATTTTTCGACAAACGGTTTTTGAGTTATTGCACCTGACTTAGTCAAAACGCATCAAAATTGGCTTGTGAACACGATAGAGACTACAGTTTTTGTCGGATTTGAATGAAACTTGCTGTGATTATTTATATTGAAGAGATCTCGGACAAATTCGAATTGGCGATTTTTTGATTTACAGTTTTTGACTTATTGCCCTTGACTTAGTCAAAACGCGTTAAAATTTGCTTGTCAAAGCTATAGAGACTACATTTTTTATTGGACTTGAATGAAACTTGCAGTGATCATTTATATTGATGAGATCTTGGACTAATTCGAAATAGGCCATTTTTCGATGAACTGTTTTTGAGTTATTGCACTTGACTTCGTTTAAACCTGTCAAAATTGGCTTGTGAATGCGATAGAGATCACAATTCCCATTGGATTTGATTGAAATTTTGTGTCATTATTTATATTGATAAGATCTTAAGTTTGATAGTGACGATTTTTTGGTGAACGTTTTTTGAGTTATTGCCCTTGTCTCAGTCAAAAGGCGTCAAAACAGACTTGTGAACACCACAGAGACAACAGTTTTCATCTGATTTGAATGAAATTTAGTGTGATCATTTAAGTTGATGAGATCTTGGTCAAGTACAAAATTGATGATTTTTTGATAAACTGTTTTTGAGTTATTGCACTTGACTTAGTCAAAACACAGCGAAATAGGCTTGTGATTGCGAATGATAATACAGTTTTCATCTGATTTAAATGAAATTTGATGTGATCATTTTTATTGCTGAGATCTTGAACAAGTTCAATATTTACTAATTTTCGATGAACTATATTTTAGTTATTGCCCTTGACTTAATCCAAACTCATGAAAATTAGCTAGTGAATACAATAGAGACTAGGTTTCATTTGATTTGTATCAAATTTGGTGTGAACATTTATATTGATGAGAACTTGGATTAGACCTAAATAATGTTGGAGTTACTGCCTGCGTTAAAACAGAAAATATATTTTAAAGTGGGCGTATCTTGCTAGGCAACCGCTTTTTATTTGTTTAAAATATACTTCGGTTGAAATGAATCGGAAAATGGGAGATGATATTTCCCATTTCATATAAATATGAAAAGATAGCTTGCCAGGCAAGGTAACATACGCCCACTGGCAGCATTGAATTAGAAAAATAAATTGAGCAATGACTCAAAAACATTCAATGGATATTGAATTCAAGGGCAAAAACTCAAAAACTGTTCATGGAAAATAGTCAAATTAAAACTTGACCACCATCTTATCTATTTCAATTCTCATACCAAGTTTAATCAAATCTATTAAAAAATTGTAGATTATTTTGCACCCACAAATATTTTTGACGCATTTTACTAAGTCAAGGGCAAAAAATCAAAAACCATTCGTTAAAAAAATCGGAAATTCAAACTTGACTAATGTCTTATCTATTCTGATGCTTACACCAATTTCCATCAAAATCTTTTGAAAATTAAAGCTTTTTATTGAAACCACAATAGAGTCTTGACGCAATTTCAAGAAGTCAAGGGCAATAACTCAAAACAGTTCATTGAAAAACTGTCAAATTCAAACTTGACTGAGGTCTAATCAATTCCAATGCTCACACCAAGTTTTATGAAAATCCTCTTAAAATTGGAGGATTTATTGCATCGAAACTAAAATTTTGACAAGATTTTACTACGTCAAGGGCAATAACTCAAAAACTGTTCATCAAAAAAATTGCCAAATTCAAACTCGACTGTTGTCTTATCAATTCCAATGCTCACACCAAGTTTCATCAAAATCCATTGAAAATTATAGCTTCTATTGTGTCTACAACAAATATAGAGGCAGGGGCAATAACTCAAAAACCATTTATTGAAAAATCGCCCAAATCGAACTTGACTGTCGTCTTATCAATACCAATGCTCATACCATGTTTCATTAAAATCCATAGAAAATAGTAGCTTCTATAGTGTCTACAACAAATGTTGACAGACCGACAGACCGACAGACCAACGGAAAGGGGCAACGACAATATACGTCCACATATTCATGTGGGCATATAAAAATCTGTTCATTCGATAATTTCCATACATGCATACCAAGTTTCATTAAGATTGGATAAAAACTTTAGCCTCTATCGTGGATACAACCCAAATTTGACGCGTTTTTACTAAGTCAAGGGCAATAACTCAAAACCCGTTCAGTCGATATTTCCATTTTCGAACTTGACTGAGATCTGATCAATATATACATGTATACCAAGTTTCATTAAGATCGGATAAAAACTGTAGCCTCTATCGTGGATACAACCCAAATTTGACATGTTTTTACTAAGTCAAGGGCAATAACTAAAAATCCGTTCATTCGCTAATTTCCATTTTTGAACTTGACCGAGATATCATCAATATATACATGTATACCAAGTTTCATTAAGATCGGATAAAAACTGTAGCCTCTATTGTGGATACAACCCAAATTTGACGCGTTTTTACTAAGTCAAGGGCAATAACTCAAAAACCGTTCATGCGATAATTTCCATTTTCGAACTAGACCGAGATATCATCAATATATACAAGTATACCAAGTTTCATTAATATCGGATAAAAACTGTAGCCTCTATTGTGGATAAAAACCAAATTTGACGCGTTTTACTAAGTCAAGTGCAATAACTCAAAAACCGTTCATGCGATAATTTCCATTTTCGAACTTGACCGAGAGATCATCAATATATACATGTATACCAAGTTTCATAAAGATCGGATAAAAACTGTAGCCTCTACGGACGAACGGACCGACGGACGTACGGACGGACGGACAGGGGCGACGGCAATATACGTCCACATTTCCATGTGGGCGTATAAAAAATAATATGATAATCGTGACACTTTTTCCCCATAAAGAATTAAATAAATTAGAAGTTTTACATCCCACATTATGCTGCAAATAGATTGGCATCACCATACAGTGTATTATGAGTGGTATTCCAAACACTGAATTCCATGTCAGTACCCGACCCCTCCCCAGCCTTTTCTCCCCCACGGAAGGATAATCACGTTCTTTGACTGAATCTGAACATCCTTCTCATGTTTCTTCACAAACGCCGTTTGACCCTTTTTATCTCCTTAGTAATGATAAAATCTCTTGCAGTTAACAGATCTAGAGCCAATGGTGCCAATAACAATAGCTGCGACTCATTATCCATTAGACCAATCATTATTCAAATGCAAGTTTTATGAATTTCTTTAAATTAATAAAGAAAGGAATTGTTCAACTATTTGTTATAATAATGAGAAGCGTGAAATCGTTTATTGACAAAAGAGAGAATAATCTCACTTCATTAACCGCCATCTTGAATTGAGACCCTTGTGAATTCTGTCTTTACAGCTTTGTGACTACTTCTTGAAACAAATTTACAAACACTGATCAAATTTGTGCTATTTAAGACAAAGGGTAGAGACTCCCTGCTGAGTGATCATCAATATGTTGATGGAAGTAAATGACCATCATTATATCAGCTCACACCACTACAGCCAATACTGGACACCAAATCACATCAAGCGGGAGTTTAAGTCGCGAATTACAAGTCTCTCACAGGAAAACACTCGACAAGCGATCAGTAACTGTAATATTTGTCACATTATCGAAGGTACAAAGATCATTACGTAGGCTGCTTCTATCATTACTTCGTTATAATTTGTACCGTTATTAAACAGTTGATCAAACGTTCGGTCAATATTAAAGACCTCTTTATACTTTACTTCCGGTCAACTGGTTTCCTCTGACCTAATAGTTGCACTGTTATCTTTTCAAGACAGTTATTATCATGTGGTATCCAAAGTTAGTACTCGACAATGAAGATTTGCAATATAGATTTGAAAGAATCGGCGTAAATCTGATTTCACTTTGTATCATACCACACTATTAAATGGCATGTTTCTTATACATCTTACGGGGAATGGCCATTTTTTTCCAAACGTACACTTTTTCATGGTCTAGTTTGAGAATGGTTATATTTGACCAACTAATTACAATTTCATCCCGTTCCTTAACAAAACCAACATACAGATCAGAAATCGTAACTTTAAGGAAAATGTCTGCCTGGATGATCACGTCTAAATTACGTTAAGCTCTTTAAGTTGCCTATTGATAAAATAGCACAGTAGCGAGGCTTGCAAATGTTTTGAGAAAGTTTCTGTCTCATTGAATTTATCGGTGAATTAGACACCGATTCTTTCTCTATTAAATTACCGTTAACCATCGTCTCAATCTTCTACTCTCATCATTCTACATCATTCTACCTATTACATTCTAACTCAGCACCAAATATCAATCTTTTTATGTCCAAACTCTTGGTCATAATTTACCCATAATTCAATATGCTTCAATTCTTCCCGGAAAACAGAAACAGTGGTGACTAAAATATGGTTCTTTTTTCCATTACCATCAATTTACATCTGTTTACGATTGGAATTAAATGTTCGATGAGAAAAATAACACCAAATTATTTAGACATTTTACAATTTTTACCGTTAATAAATCGAATTACGTTCTTCTAAGTTCCTTTCCGTGTCTCTATATCTTTTTATGTTATTTGTGTAAAACCTTTTTCGTGTTTATTTTAAGCGTCTAAAATAACGACAAATTCATTTATATTCAATATCGCTCTACAGTCCATCTTTAACAAAATAATTATCAAAGAATAATAAACCATAGCTGTACTGGTGTGGTTATCTGCTTCGATGTATTTAGAAATACTCAAAAAGTAAATTCAATTTCACAATTTCTGTATTGTTAATTTCTTTCAAACACTTAATAAATCTTGGAAACGAAGCCCCACATAATTCTGTTTCACTAGGCAATTTCTTAAGCTGAAAGCCTTTCAAAATTCATGGTCATGGTATTCAAATATTAGATAGCCACCCTGACCACAGCTAGGCGGCAATCTTGCTGTTATTGGACTGTTACGATTTCAATATGTTAATTTTCGTGTTGAAAGTTAATACGACAATGATGAAATATATTGATATTTAATTATGATGGTTATATCACAGAGTTATGTAGATTATTTATAATACTGTGATGAAATCAAACAGGTGTCCATTTCTCTTGAAAGTTACGCTAAATCATCTAAATCCCTTTTTTCCTTCCAATCATAACAAATTAAATGTTGGTTTCACAGCCATGTTATACATACAAAAGCAATTAAAATGTTTTATCATGTTTTCTTTCTAGGTATGATTTACCTATTTTTTAATACTCTACCAGTACTTACGTCAAACTTGAAAAAGACGCCAGAAAAATGAAATACTAACGAAAGAGAAATGAAGGGTCTAAAGCTGCATTAATATCAGGTTGAACATCATGTTTAATAAAATTAAAATTAAAATTCGTTTTGAATTGCGCTAAAGACATATGTAGAAAAATAAGTATCTTTCAAACCAAAAACGCATGTATTTCGAGTCTATAAATATCTACCAATTTCATACTGAAGTTCAGACTTTACATAAAAAAAGTTTGTATTCAAGAAAGATGAATTGAGAATATTAAGATGACGATGTGGATTAAAGAAACCGACATGTTGTGAGGTTGATTAAATATTTCTACTATTGATATTATGACAGAAAGCCAAGGGTATTGTGTTAGATTCTCACATGCTGAGTCTAATATGTCATCATTTATAAACTCACTTCTCCTTCGTTCCTTCTATTGGAAAAATCTTTACAACTGTTTTCAATGCTTGACTCTTTGCTAATGGCTAATATTTATATCGACTCAGTTAGGCGCCGACCATGCAGAATCAATCTGAGTAAAGTACAGACGCGCCATGATTCTACTTCCGGTCTTAGGGGCATCAGAGAACATCTTCTTAGAGACTAACTCACACGCAACTTCCGGCGATATTTTTGAACCTATCTATATGTCCACTTTCCTGTTTCATTTGCTTTATTCTGTTTAACTAAATTATAATTATTCGCTCTTCCAATTGTCAATGGGTCGACAGGAAAATTATTTCCGCAATATGGGAAACACGCTTTTAAGATGGAGCAAAACAGGAACGGCGTTAAATTGGTAATTACTTAGTGAATGAGAACGTTCGGCGAGCCTCTAGACGAAGCTAATTATACGCTTAAAACTAACAAAGAAGTTTTTACTAATCAAAGTTGCCGTAGAGTGAGAAGACAATAATCAGGATTTCTAGAAAAGACTTGATCTACTTTCTCTATTTCCTTTTTTCAGTTAGTAATCACATAATAATTTATTAACTATTATATCGCTTTCACATTACATTTTCAGGTGAGCTTTTTATATTTGATATCTCTAGGCTTAACCTTCAGAGACTTTATGCTGGCTTTTTTTGAAGATTGAATCTAATTTGACACGTGTTTTAGAGGAATACCCCGTTGTATTATTATAAGGTACACCCAGACTTAGAAATTAATCGCAGTAAATTTGTTGTTCGTTTTATTTACACATTGGGGCGTCGACAATGGTACCATCAATGGACTATTGGATAACTAAAAATTATATATACTGTACATATTAGATGTCATCTGCATACATATTTTTTAGCCAGTTAACTGGGCGAGGTAACAACTATAGATGAGGAAGCTATGTAAAATAAGTATGAAAAGAAAAAGTAAATATTTCTGTATTTTTGTACAACTGTAGTACTTTGGAGGCAGGGTCGAGTAAAAACACAACTCACGTAACGTTCAGCACTTGAGTTAAAAATTTACACGTTCAACCTCTTCTTAACTTAATGTTATTTCTTCAACCTTCGATCTGAACAACTCTCAATCTGACAGCCACCATTCACGTTTATTTCTAGATACGTTCAACATGAAGTGAAGAGTTTTCAAACCGAGAGAGAACAGAGCTAAGTAGAAGACACTGGTGCCCCTATACGCTAATTAGTTGTGTCAAGAATGAAAATGTCCATTTCGATGTGATTGTGAAGCTTCCACCTTATGACATTAGAATCGGAATTGGTACTCGAGCATCTCATTGAAGAAGACATGTTTTAAACTAACTACAAATTGTCCCATTATGTACGCGTTCAGTTTCTTTGAAAGAGATTCCGCTGTTGTCGACCCTTCAATGTCACTAGAATGATGCTTAATGCTAATCAACTCCTTAACAGCCTATAATTGGATATGTTTTCCTCGTCAAGTTTTATGTGGGTAAAATATGTTGTTTCCACGGCTTCCTGGGACGAGAGAATTGAACCACTGCCATCACAACAGCCCACGTCATCTTAACATCGTGCTACATCAAGCACGTGATTTGGCATTTCAAATTTAACTTCCGGGTTATCAATGTGACCTTATTGTGATTTTTGTGTCATTTCCGGCTCCGGGTCTCCTCGAGGTCATATTTATTTTAACAATTAATTCAAGCAATTTTCTATATGATACAGGATTCGCGATACTGATAATGCTACAAATTTGATATATTACTTGATTGTACCAAATATTATCTCTGTTTTATAATAGGGTACACAAAATGAGTTAGGAGATGTTAGAACCATACGTAGTCACTTGTCCATGTGAAGACCGGACCATATTAATAGTATCATTTGCATAAATGGTAATAGAATTCACATGTTATCAAAGGAAATGTTTGATATGGGAAGTTACGTTTAGATATTAGATCGTAGAATATCTACCAAAATATACAGTAGTTTATTGTACGGAAGTTCTCTTGAAAAAATTAGAAAACACACACGCCAAATTTCCTTTCAACCTGTTCCTCTTGTTCATCGCACATTTCAATTCTTTCTGTTAAAAAGCCCTTTGACTGTCTTGAATTATTATAAGTACTATTTTGACCTAAGTTGTATCATTTTCTGACTAAATTATCGATACATTTATCTACTCAAAACGAATAGTTCATGTTATTTTTTAAGATTTCACAATTAAATGATTGGTTTAAGTGTCATGTTTAAGTTATAGAATTAGCGTTAAGTCCAATTTTAGATCTAACAAATGGTTTAAACCTAAACTGTTTCCAAACACATAAATAACCTCTGCTAGTAACATAATGTTTATATTATTCTTTTAATCTTAAATAATGATTAATATCTGAATCAAGTGGATTTCATTGTGCATAAAACCTATAACAATATCTACTCAAACATACACAAGTATTCTGCAAGATTTGATTGCGTAAGTAAGCATAGAACTAGTCAAACAAAACTGTAATTGTAAGGAACAAGAAATAATGCTGAAGGCTGCTATATTGAGTGTTCTCGACATGGAATTCCTCTAATAATTAACTCTAATTACCTTGTTTTATATCTTCAAGTATTTTCTAATATCTTGTTAATTTCTTTCAACACATTTCAAGTATTTTTTCAATACAAATTAAGAATCAGTGATTAGCGATCTTGAAAACTTTTAAAAGGGTCCTAAACAAGCTATGTGTTGATGTGTTTTAGTGTAAATGTATATAAAACACTTGGTTCTTAATAGTCCAAAACAAAACATATACCAAGATGATATTTCAGTTGATTTTATATTCAGATCGAATCTTGTTCTAAATATTGATTCATTATGATAAGAACCGCGAATAAAGAACCTTCTTTTCACAACAATTTCTAAGCTCTTCCTAAGTGCTCAGTAACAATCAACAATTAGTACTCAAATTCTTTCTTGTCTATTTCTCGACAATTGTTTGATAGGAATGGTGGACTAATGGTAGAGATTGTTCTGATAATTTTAGATGAAAGACTAATCGTTGAATGTATTAATGTTTAAATTAAATGAAACTATGAAATTTGCAATATATTTTCCAAAAAAGACTTATATTCGTACGATTTATAAATTATAGCATGTTGAAATAATAATCCACGATGGCGATACTTTGACCAAATTCATGATGGATATCGTTTATCGAGGTCAAGTTTTCTAGTTGTTTCTTATTATAATTATTATTTTTATTTTTTATTTGTTATTTTTTTTTTCTTTTTTGGATCTTTAAAGTATTTTTTCTTACTCTCGATAGCTTACTCACACTGACTGTGGATCACTAGCAATATTTGAAGCGAAATCTATTGTTATGACTTCAAGTTACCTTCGGCCATGTTGTTATATCAATTACAGCCACCCATTCAATCTGATTTTTAAAGTATCAACACTGGGTCTTCGGGCAAATAGATGAATTATTTTAAACTAACATGGAATAAAAACGAAGAAGAATATTGGTGATTTAAGGACGTTGATAAGACACTTAGCCTTATTATCTCGTTACCATCGTATTAGTTTTACATGCCGTAGGCAACACGCGAGTAACATCGTCAATTACACGTGCGAATTGGCGCGGATTACAATACACGCGGTGGCTAAATCTAATGAGCAAGTAATGACTACCGTTTGTAATCATTTGAACACTAGCCTTAGGCGTTTGTATCACGTCTTACATTTTGACGTCACGGCACGCGAGGCATTGACAAAAGCACGTGATATCGGTTGGATGAAAAATACACGATAATAGTGTAAAGAAACGAAATAATGTCTAATTTAATATTGACAAATTAATTCTACGTTTTTACACCAATACGTAAAGAAGATTGGGAAGTAATTTATTCAATTCTCGTCAAAGACTTGTGTCAAGCTTACAACATAGATTGAGAATCCGTGATCTGGTGAAATTAATTGAAGGTTTCGTGGTAAAATAGGATTAAATGAGCCTATTACCGACAGACATATTTATCAAAAGCTTATAAAGCACCGGTGATTGTCACTTCTCATTTGTTGATATATAGTAAATGAACATCTGCAGAGAAAAATGTTGTCAATAACAAGATGGAATAAGTGGATCTAAAGATTTATAGATTAATGAAGTAGGCGATGTTTTTGCTTCTGTGTTAAGAACTCATTCACATAGAGGCAAATGGATGCGATGTTACGAAAGCACAGGAACGGGTATGTTGGCAAACCTCCAATGGGTGACCTATGAGGGTAAACTTGTTGCGTGAGTGTATCAAAGATACAATTTAAAGCAGATTAAGTCAGGGTATCTGGTAAGGTATTCAGAAGATAGTGTGCAGCCGCTGGAGTAAAGTCCAATCAATTAGCTATCTGAAGATGATTTAGATTATTAGTCAATCACCTTCTGACCTGCTAGATACTGAAAACATATTTAATAGCTGCCAATATAGCTTTTGATGTTATTTACTTCATGATACTTCAGTACTTAAATTTATTTATTTATTAAATTAAATTTTAGGACGCAAAATGTATTATATCTTGATTTTCTTTACCAGTTGACAATAATTGACTTTTTCTGTTCCACAAAAAGCAAATATCTAACTGCCGGGCCAATTGCAAAACCACAAGCCGTGTCCTAAATAAAAAAAATATGTTGTGGTAAAGTACATTCTAGACTTGTCCTATACGGTTCCATCTTTAATCTGACTACCACCTGCACAATTTATATTGTTATACAGCCTGACAGGATAAAGGTTAATCAAGATAGAAATCGCCAACACGCGTTCTGGATTATATACTCTCAAAAGTTAATCCCTCGGAGAATGGTCTAATGAACGTCAGTTATTATCTACAGTTTCCACGGTATCCATTACGTATTCTTATATTATGTAAAGTTTCGTTTTTGGCTCTTAAAAACTTGACAAACTACATAAAAATTAATTACTTTGATAGCTAGAGGGACAATTCAATAATCACGTGCAGGTGGGGAAAGACAGAACTATATATGGGACCGCAATTCGTGTCCGATTGTTATCTGTCCAGAATTTCAAAAACACGTCTGGTTTGTGTTGCCTCAATGCCTGTATTACATGTATTATCTTTATCACTTGTGAACTGTGTGTATCAACCAATTACACAATTTAAACACAAATCGTGTTGTACAAATCTAGAACAGAAGATAGTAATTCTGGTTCAGATTCCATATCTTGCCTATTTGGACGTTACCGCAGACTTTATACACTGGATGTCCTTAAAACCATTAATGAGTTTCATGACATAGTTTTACAGAAAGTGATACAGATACCATTGTATATAGCAAGGTATTGTTTACAAATTAAAAAGTTCATGAAACGAATTTCCAATTCTAAGCAAACAAACATGTTTTTCACGATTAACCTCATGAGTAGAAAATGATATGTGTGAAAAATGTAATTAACCTTTGACACAAATATTAGGGCATGATGGCCTCCAAGGACTGGAGACGGGCAGTCGACATTTCACATCAGTAGGAGGGAGAGTTTAACCCAGCACTGTTCCCATATTGTTTATAATAACAGAGTTAGATTACATTGTGGCCACAACTAGAGCGATTACTTGTCATCGCAGTGTCATCATCATCGCCATGGGTGCTCTACCTTTCCTACTGATGACATTGTTAGGACATCTCCCCCTATTTTAGTCCAACAAGGTGTTAAAACTTCATTATTTTTGTGTAAAGGGGGGACAATAAAGGAGGTATTTAGGGGTTCTAATGTTGTATTTAGGTTGATTGAGACGGTATGAAAGGACTAAAGAGATGGGGTTATTGTTAAGAAGAGTTAGTTTAGGGATGGATGATAAAACATATTACAAAACCTCTGATAGATGGAGATAGATAGGTTTATAGATATATATCAGTATTTACTTGATATTATCAACCAGAACTCTCGTTAGCCCCAATATTCAATATACGTTTCTTTGGTAACCGATTTCCGCAATAAAAGGATAATTTGGTAGTTAATGAAATTAAGTACTTTGAGATGTAACAATGAAGCTATAGTGATCTTGTAATTAGAGAGTACATTTTCTAATGAACTCTTTATTATTGAACTAGCGTGTTTCTATATTCCACCAATATCATCTTAATCGGTGGTTTTTCTTCTATTTACCAAAGATATTATTTTATTGACTTCAAAAATCAATCTACCATAATATTTTTGCTTCAAGCCATTTGCATTATTTTTTTTGTTGATAGAACTTGTCTATTAATATTCTATATTTGTTCATTTCATATGATCTTGTTGGAACACTTGTCTGCATGAAAAGTAATACAATAGAACTGCAGTTTCTGTCCTTTGATATACTATTCATGGCACTCATTGGTGATACTGTGAATCAAACAAGATCAGATCAGTTAATCGTTATTCTACATTTCCCTTAAACAATTTATATTTCAATCATAGCCTTTTTTCACATTATCACATTACAACTCAAAAAAGAATTTGAGTTTTCCTTTATCTCTTAAATCTCCAAATAGCTTCATCACAGAACAAATGGTATGAACAAATGCACAACAAGTATAAAATTACCATCTGAACATCTTAACACCTGCCCACAAAACTTGAATTCACTTTTCAAGTCCGTCTTAATGTCAAGCATCTATGAGAATCTGGGATGATGGTTTCGATAGAGAATGTTAAAGAATAAATCAATAATTGATTGCTAATTAATAGATTAAAATGTCATAATAATCTTCCATAATGTCCGATTGTAGACACGTCATCATTCATAACGAGGCAGCAAGGGTAAAAGTTCTTGACATGATTCTATCTGCGCTACCTGTAACACCTTATGTTGTATATTACTGTCATGTTATGTCAAACCCGGGAGGTGGCGCTACATTTAAAAATATAGATGTCATATCGACCAGCAATTGAACATTCCAGCCTCGATTTAAAGTGGTTGTAGAGTGGTTGTACACAAGAAGGATTTTAGCTGTCAAAACTGACATAGCTTTCCGTCGTCGGCCACACAGATTTATTTTATTAAGAACAATATGTAACAGTTTGAATGAAAAAGACAGGTGAAATACTCGTCACTTCAACCGAGTTGCTTCCCTTTACAATTTTTTTGGCAGGAAGTAGCAACACAGCAGGTAGACAATTGTTACTATAATAGAGATTGTATCATGACACATATTTAAAATCTTTCCTATACAAAACCAAACAAGATTAAATTTTCTCTTCAACATAAATGGGTTACTTAACTCAATTTTCGATCGACATTTTCGTAAAATTTCAGCACATTTAGGTTATTCAATTATTGCAAATTTTAACTACAAATTATTGGCAAGAAGAACACGAGATTGTGTAGTATAGTTTGACTAAAGGAACGTTAACAATATCTTTTTTAAGAGACATTTTACATTTGCCACAGTTAGAGCTTTTTACTTTGCAATGGTAAAAATTTTGGTTTTCAGACAACAGTTGATTATTGTTTATTAATTTCTTGTAAGACAAGACAACGATTTACCGTGTTTGAACGTGTTTAGTTATAGGGTGTTGAAGGTAAGGTTGGTTGAATAACGAAAGGCTGTAAGGTCTTTGTAAATCACGACAGTGTAGAAGATTGAACGTGGTAGAGTTACCATGAAATTGCTTTCACTTTAAGACAAAAGATTGGATATATGTTTTGAACTTTTTTCATCTCCAATGTATTTTTTTTTTTAAATATTGTAACACCTGTGAGAGTAAATAGTATAAATGACAATAATGTTTCAATATTTTCAATACAACACTATTTGAATGGGTATATTTTATACCCAGAATATATCCCGAACAATAGGCTAATCATTTGGACACAGATGTGTGTACACACAATTTATGTAAGAGCTGGAATAATTTTACCTTGACCCCATCGTTATAAAGCACATGGGGTACTTTACTAATTTCAAACTATATATTCAATAGAGATAGAGGTATAATCACAGTATCAAGTAGTTTGTTTTTAGCTACCTTTCTTTAGTCAGTTACCTATCTATGTCAATCACAGGATACAGGGACTAAAGAAATTACCAGACAACTGGAGACTGACGCTTCAGTGTAGGGACTGTTACCCCCACCTCTCCATCAAACCACAAACATTTCACTGTCGAATGAAGTAGAAAGAAACTAGTTAGCCAGCGGTGAATCCATTGTTATAAAGAATAATGTAAATACCCACATTTCAAAATACGAAGTAGAAAAATACAAGTGTTACATTTAAATAGAATCTAGCTGTCAAAGTAAAACTTTTCACTCAAACGAATAAATATTATCAAGTTAGCTGACTATTTGAGAGTTTGACAGTGATGAAATAATTCGTATTTACAAACAATTTTGGCCTATAAATGTTCTTCCTTTGTACTATGACGCTCTATAGAATGGCTGTCACACTATGTAAATAGGTGTATCTGAAATATGTGCAATATATTATTAATATTATTTTGTTAATAAGCATATAATCTTCATATTATACAGGGTGTGTTTATATACTTATTTTATTTCAAGTATATAATTTATCACGTGTAATTCTATTCATTAGCTTGTGTATTTAGTTAATTACTTGTACTTGAAAAACACTATTTTACATGCAGGTGAGATGGGACCAAACAAGAGATTTCTGACGATCATTTAGCTGGTTTGTTTGTGAAAAAAAGGGTTGAAGTTGATATGTATTTTGTAGTAATTACCACTTAATAATAGCAGGTGCGTCTAATTCCATCCCATCAAACCACATTGAGATTATGGCACTTATTGAACCGTTTTAATAAATAGTAATGTAAGAGTTATCTATAAGTGAACATAAATTTTTTCGACAAAAAAAAAATCCAGATAAGTTACCAATGTACCCTGGATACACAAAAAGTGCACCAAACGCTTTTCAAGGCCTTAGTTTACAAATTTTTTGCTTTTTTGTCGAAAATAAATTACCTTATCTTTTTGGCTGTTTTACCCCATCTTCAAATTGTCAAGCGGTAACGAAGTTAGAACTTATACCATGACTGCTATGACCACCATTTGTATCATGGAAGTTTGTAAATAAAGAGAATTGATTGGTTTGTACGCCAGCAACGACCTCGACATAAAGTCTGTAAACACAGAAGTGATTTGTTAGTTCAAGTCAAGATGGAAATACTAGAATATACCTTACAGGTGTGACTATCAGATACCATAGATATAAGGTAAATATTATCGGTGAATTCTTCTGATGACCAATATTTTACACCTTTTAAAACTAAACGGTAAAGAGAAAAACTGAGACACAAGCAAAGAGAATTCAGCAAACAAGAATATATCCAAAGATGTTGGATAGCACTGTGGTTTCTGTGTACCTGATTACAAACAATCACGTCGAGGTATCGAGGTATATCCAAAATGTATCAGGAAGTACATGTTGAATGTTAACGAATCCTGACTACAACTATTAATAGGGGAATTTGCAGGTTCTAAAAAGACCAGAGATATGCTGACCAAAATGGGTCAACAATAATGATAAGGCTGAGAAGGGCAATAGTGACCGAAACACATACATTGTACTTATTACACTTAATCGTATCGCTTAAAGTACTATTTAAAATAAATACTTTCATCTGTTATCAAACTTGAGCGAATCAGCGTCAGGTATTTCACATTGTCCGACATCTTGAATATGTCACGTGATATGATGGATATAATTAGAAATATAAATGGTGGATTAACATGCTTGTGTGAATAACGTGTATGAACATTTGTATGGAGGGCTGAAAAAGACCACCGTCATTCTGTTTCTGTGATGACAATAGACTGTGATAAAGTATGATATTACGGGATATGGTTTTGTAAATTGATGTAGTCCGCAAGACTTTACGTATCAACGCAAATGAAAGCGAATAAGATGGAATTTGACGCAGTCCCAAAAGCAAAGAACCGACCTAGACCTAATTCTTAAGAAATAATAATCACGGAACATTTTATTTTATATCTGTTGTCTCTATTTCTATCTCTAGCTACTTGTATCTAAAAATACAGAGGCGCAGATCATGAATCGTAATAAATCATAAATTCAGTAATATATAGCAAATTTTGTACGAAACCGTGATTGAAGTTTTGAGAAGTTACTCTCTGTTGCTACTAACCCCTTGACGTCTTCAATTAAAATTAGTGTCTCGGGCTATTAGAAAATATCTTCTCTTAAAGTAAGACTTTAGTAATGTTTTGGTCAACAGTATCATCATATATAACACCTCAGTATTATAAAAATATTATTAAAGTGGAACTTTAGATGTTTATAATGTCTCTTTCTTTTCATGTATCATCCCCTGTAATTTTGTATAACATAAAAGAGCTCTGTGATGATATGAACATTGGTTAATTTATAACATGTGTATTCTTTATTTATCAACCGACATTGGTTGTTATTGCTGTTGATCACCATAATGTATATAAAATACCAATATGCCCTCAAATCGTCAGGCTGATACCTCATTAGATTTTCAGCGAATTAAGGAATAAATAATTCGTTGTTTTTCGTATTGCAAAACAGTATTGACAATACAGATATTATTCGAAAATTTGAAAATATACTGATGGATATGGATTAAGGAGGTTGATATTGATATGTTAACTCAATTATAGATCACTTCTCTAATTACTGAAAGGTTGACAGTACAAAATATTTGAAAACTTAGCATTTTATTCCGAATACTTATCATAAAAATCAACCCAGTTCTTTATGGCTTGATTCAGTTTAAACTTAACAATAGATTTTGATGTCCGTTTGAAAACATAATACATGACCAAATCTTTTCTATTATAAATACTTTATCTTTAATTCAAATGATCTTATTGACAAAATACAGCCTACAATCCTGGAATTTATCTATTAACTCTAATTGTGTGGTCGTTTTATACGGATTGAGACCTTTTATTGCCAAATAACAAACTCTAATCCTTCTAATTTCCTTCAAATGCTGCTCATGTTTCTAGGCCTTTTCATTAAGTCAGCCTCACCCGAATCTCTCATATCCAGTATAAAATTGCCAACTAATCTGTTTCTAGTTACAGTTACTAATGCGTTTCATTCACTACATTTCAACAAGAAGACAATTTAATCACTAATGCTCCAGGTTGTCGCCAATGTTAAAATCTTAGGTTGCCTTCAAACCTTCTAACACACATGTATTTCAAAACTAGATGCTCTTAATATTAGTTTCTGTGATTGTGATTTTGATCTTGAAATAATT
Source organism: Nipponacmea schrenckii (assembly GCA_030562195.1). Taxonomy (NCBI): domain Eukaryota; kingdom Metazoa; phylum Mollusca; class Gastropoda; family Lottiidae; genus Nipponacmea; species Nipponacmea schrenckii. The sequence continues at coordinate 32,768,868 of CM060200.1, read as the reverse complement.
TTTGAAACAAATTTGTATGAAACATTTGAGAAAGATCTATTAACGCATTGTTGTTGTAATTTCTACTTGCAATATCATACCGCTACAATCAACCGCGTTTTTCTGTCAATAAAATATATGCTGATTTCATTTCATCAACTGCCGAAATTAATTAAAGCCATATTACGAAAACTTTATTCTACATTATTTTTGTAATCTGTGGGGATCCCTAGGTTCAAGATTTTTCAAGATTTTATGCGCAAATATTGATACTTTTACCAGGTTTTCATAATAATTAGAAATTGGTTCAGATTGATTTTAAACTTTAATAAACTCAAGACTAAAGTAATTTCCAGAAAAGATTGAATCAATGAAATTCAGAATATTTTTATTTTCGAGAATATTGAATATATATGTCTTTGGTGATGAAATGTTTGTTTCAAGAATATTGATATCCGTAGAATACAATTTCTTGCAGGTGTCGTTTTTTAAATTTGGACACTCTTTGTAGGCATATCGTTGCAAATTTTCAATGTTTTATGTGAAATTTTCGGACTGACCAGATTCTTTAAAAATTATGCCACTTTTTGACAATATTAACGTTTTATGTCGCATTTTCTTTATAAGATTTATATGTATTACAATTACTGAAAGGAAAGAATGCAAAGATTTCCATTAATGTGAAATAATGAGCGATCATATAGTAATAAAACATCCCTTTAAATCCCTAGAATATACAGATTTAGGAATTTGAAACCACTTGTGTCACAAATTCACTCCCAAATAAGCTGAAAATATAATATTCTTGTTGACAGGCGTAAAGTTTACCTCAAATTTACAATACTTGATGGTAGGTGGGGGACACATCAAGCCAATCAGCCCTACCTCACACACACAAATCATAATACTTGAAATCACAACAGGAGTTCCATTTATCTTGTTTTCTATTTGCATTTCTTTCAAGTTCTGACATTTTTCTCTTACGTTTTGTATATTTTTTGTTAGAAATAGCGAATATTCAGTGATGTCTTGAAAAAACTTGTGTTAACTGCGATTGATATGGCATTTTATCCTTTATTTTCTATTTATATCAAATGTAGGCAGGATAATGGGAGGCTTCCATTGCATTTCGTATTGTTTTATAACTGTTCTTTATAAAATTTTATATTTGTTTAATATCAGATTACTATCATCTTTGATATTTAAAATTATAAATTCCAAATACTGACAACTTGTGATGATTTTGTTTTCGGATGCCCAGGCAAACAAAATATAAATAAAAGAGATACGCTGAAAAAATCGTGTTGCTATATTTTACATTGTTTCACATAAGGTGCCGAAAACAAAATCTCTACCAGAAAACAATTAGGTGTGTTAATACGATCCGACTTGCAATTGGTGATCAACAAATCTGCAAACTGTAGAAAAGTTTGTAGAAAGCCGTGGAAAACGTCGATCTGCTATTGGCTTAGAGGTGATTATTGACTGATATCAGGGTATTGTAAAGGATGAGTAATCGCCTGATAAAGTTTGAATACAAGCCATTATAATACACCATTCACGTTTATTATCAAACAGAATAGACCAATGATAAACTAGCGATTCAACACGCACCGTCAACTTCTATAGAATTCAATGTGAATATTCAGTGATTGGGCGGGACGTACTGGGCATTCGTATAGCTGACAGTCCTAATTATCTAACGCTTCATGAAGTTTATAAGCAGTGTACTAATATTAGAAAAACGACAGTAGTTGTCAGTGAGCTTGGGTCCTCTAACAATCGCCATCTTCAACATGTGTAGTTCGAATTCAGGGACAATTTTACCTTATGGTTTGAAGATACCAACGCCATCACCGTATTTTCCGTTTGCACCAGGAGTTGGAAATTTGCCACTAGATGTTCAACGATCTCAACTTTGCGACTACGCAGCTAGATTACAGTATGGATTACGAGGATATCCAGGACTTGGAATTTCGCCGTATCATGCCCATCTTCCAGACCCTTACACTCAGGCGTACCTGTACAAACATGATCTTAGAGCTCGGTACATTCAAGAGGAACCAAAACCAAGTCAGAGTTATATAGGACTTATTTCCATGGCTATTCTCGGCTCTAAAGAGAAGAAATTAATATTAAGTGACATTTACCAATGGATATTAGACAGTTATGCCTACTTTAGAACTCGTGGTCCCGGGTGGAGGAACAGTATTCGTCATAATTTATCCTTAAATGACTGTTTTATTAAATCTGGGAGAAGTGCTAATGGTAAAGGACATTATTGGGCAATTCATCCAGCCAATTTAGATGATTTCTCCAGGGGTGATTTCCGGAGACGACGAGCTCAGAGAAAAGTGAGAAAACATATGGGTTTAGCTGTACCTGATGATGAAGATAGCCCCAGTCCATCACCCTCATCCACGCCTGTAAATTGGCAAGGTTCGTACCAAGATGATAAAGTCGACGAAATAAAATTAAGCGAGGTCGTAGAGAACACGTCAAAAATTGAAACTGGGTGTTCAACCGCTACTGGTACGGGAAATGGACCGCCAGCTAAGAAGCGTCTGTTTGATATGGAAAGTATATTAGCACCCGACAATCATCGAGGGTCTCAAATAACACTACAAAATGAAAACGATAACTTAGAAGATGGCGAATCCGAGATCGAGATTGACACAGATAGAGAAACAGTTGACGTGTGTGAAATTGACAGTCAACACTCTAACGAAGAGGCTCCCTTGTCACCAAATTCAACCCCTTCTTCTCCAAGAGATGACGGAAAACATTCACCTCGAGTTAATTCTCAAGACGACGCAGAACCCGGTGAAATAAAACCTGAATCGTTTTCGTCAACGTCAAAATCCGAACTCTGGTCTATCGGAAATGTGTTACATGGTCGACAAAATGCTTCCCACCACCATCTACCAACACAAGCTCCGTGGGATGCTTATGCTACCTATATCTACCCAATGTTATCGTCATCTTACTCCGTCGTACTACCAGGAACTACGTCTATTTCCGCAGAAGCTGCGTCAAGGTGGCGAGAAGCTATGTATGGAACTGCATCTCAACGACCAAAGTCGCCAACAGAAGACAAAGGCGAATAATAAAAACGTTTCCTAACTTAAAATGTGTTTTAAAAAACTGAAAACTAGTGAGATTTATTATTTAATTTAACTGAAAATCTGTGATAAATTTAACACTATATATAAAAACACAAGCACATTCTACTGTCTCAAATGATTTCAATGTAAGAAATGAGATGTTTATTTCTTTGTGAATTATTTCCTGAAGGACATTGTTCAAGGTAGGCTAAATGTTGAGATTTTTGTCTTTAATTTAATTAATTTTAAAATAGAACTTAATTTAGTGCGATTGATTAAGAGTTTTAGTTCAAGTTGGATTCCCGTATTTTTAAATTGAAATATGAAATCAATTTGATTTTCAATAAAAAAGTAAATATATATTTATTTTCAAACAAGGACCAAATTATTTTAATAATGTTACCATTATTTTAATTTACAAACTATATCATACTATGTTAATCTATTCAGTGTCCTTAATTTTCTGGTATTTTCTAAAAATATACATTTATTGTCAAAAATTCGGGAATCCACATTTAAATGTTAAATATTATATCATATAAATAAATATTATGTATATTTATTATTAAGCATTAGTGTGCTATTTATAATATTAATAAATAGTTGTGAAATTTATCCAAGTCTTTTTTATATTTATTTCAAAAATATAATTTGAATATTTATTTATTTCTGCAAAATTTCAAGTTCTATAAAAAAGGAAAGAACTGTTTGCACCTGCAGGGAAATCTTGCAATTTTACTTAAAAAGCAGATTTGTTTGTATTTAACTTGAAGAAGAATGGATGAAACTACTAATGAAAACATTCATAATGTATTTATGATGTCGCATGATTTAATTGCAAAGAATACAAGAGAATAGTTTTATTCTGAATGACGGAAATTACACGATCAATAAATACGCCGAGTGTTTTAAGTAAACAATGAAAACTACTGAATAAGCTGAATATACTATATGCTTCAATGATGCAACATAATTCTTTATTCAAGTTGTTACAAAACGTGTATTATAGATCGGTTTGGGTTCAATTCAGGGGGTTGGGCATGTAGGCCATTTATCGTACAATTTATTAAATATTTGTTACATGAATATTATTTCATTCTTTGCATTTGATTCACTCTTTATAATAAACAAATTCGGATTGATTTAGATGTTCAAGAATAGTTGAATAAGCAATACTTCCTAAGTTAAAGTAGAATTCTGTTTTATTGAAATTACATTTTTATATGAACATACCAAAAAGCGATACTGATATTTAAAAATAATTCCGACTTTTATTGACTTCTCTAAGGCTTTAAAAACGGAAAACGGCAAGTACCTAATGAAAAAGTATTTTTATGTGTATGGGACATTTTATTTCATATTTCAATAACGAAACCGTTACAATTTGGACACAGTTTTATAGTGCTTAACAAAATATAGAACTGATATTTCCTTTTGGGTTGTAATCAAATTCTATGATATCGATTTTTAAAAAATATTTTTTTCCGTCTTCGAGATCAAAGAGATCAAATCTCATTATCAGTACTTTGTTGTGTAGGATTAATTAATGAAATAAACTAATTAGTAAATTAATACTGAATATACAAACTGTGAAATATATAATATGAAAATTATTTATCATATTTTTCTATTTCCAATCAACAACTGGTGTGTGTCTCACTAGTGTATTCAATACTAATTAATTTTCATATTTTAATCAGTAACTTTCATTGGATATTCGCCGCATGTTAACTAGCTATTTTTCACGGATATTTTGTAATTTTTGCATACAATAATTTCCTTTTCAGCTTAAGTTATCTTAAAACGAAACCGTTGCTATAGAGAAGTAGAAGGATATGAATTTCAATGACTTTTGAAAAGAATAAAAATTAGATAAATGTGATAATATAATATGAATTTAATGTAGAAAATTTCATATTAGGGCGATAGTCGGATATTATAAGATTTGCCATTTAATTTACATACATGTATTTAAAAACAGTATGAAAATATAAAAATGCCCAGAAAAGAAAAATACGCTTAAAATATCAAGCATTCATGGATACATCAAGTGTAAAAATTAACAATAAAACTTTTAACGTTTAACATAAGTTTTATGTAATACTTTAATAAAAATTAATTTATACTTTGTAAAATACATAATAATAGAAATTTTGAATATTTTTGAACACTACTAAGAAAGTAATATCTTCAAAATGACACATTAAAGCGCAATAGCCATAATTAGATTTGGTTATTTGGTATGGACTATTAGAAAAATTGTTAACTGACTGACAAGTTCCTATAATTTACTAAACAATAATCAAAATAGCATCCAAAATTATCTTTATTTTGACCTTTTCAGAAAACTTGTCTTATTAGTGTCAGCTAGACACGCGACAGAAAAACATCGTTTATTTTGTCAACTTTCAATTATGTTCACGCAATAATGTTTCTGTAAATTTAGGAATTCACGACCGATAAGGATGGTTTCATGTAGCATTTTTCTTTCTTATTCAGTTAATATTTTCTTATTACTAAATACTAAACATAATAAAAAGACCTTTTTTGCCAATCAACCAAATTAATAACATAAATATTTCATTTTTGCAAGTTAAACAAAAGAACACGAAGACAGTTGAGTACAAACTAATGCCAGACTACCAAATATTATGCCCATCGGGGGCATGATTCAATATGTGTTGAACAGGGAAATAAATTATACGGATATGTAAATCATGTTTATGTGAATTCTAAACAGTTTATAAACTGTAACAAACCATCGATTGAAAGTTTAGAAATGTGTATTATAGCAACGAATACAAAACATACGATTATCAATTCAATTTCAATATGACTATTTGCGCTTTTGAGGGAAATATTATGACACACATCGATTTGCAAAATTGACGTGATTCATAAACAATATCTACGTATATTAAGAACCAAAATTATAATACTCGTCTAATACATACTTGTAACACATTAAACGAATATTTAATAAAATATAAACATGTATTCTCTTCAATTACTGAACAAATTCCCGAGCATCATGTTTGATGTGACTTTATTATATCCTTTGCAATATAGAGATTTGTAATTATTAAATTCCGTACAATAATAATTTTTATTTTCGAATTCAACATGTTTAGTTTTAAACATGCCTTTTAATTAATTCAGTCTTTGGAATAATTCATATATTAAACAGACAACTAAAATGACAAGAATATATTGAATTTATATGTTTAGATATTTAAAATCTATAATTGTTTATCGAGAAATATTTGAAGTCTAGAAATAATCTCAAACATAGTGTTAAATTTATAAAATTGTTTAAACCTTTATTAATTTCAAATTGATTATGCTATGAATCTGAAACGTCAACCAGTAGGCCCTACGTATCTAAACTACCTATCTGTATAAATATTCTATAATTTGTAACATGCATTTAAAATTTAAACATTCAATTCAAATCAAATTCAAACTCCAAGGCATAAACATTCTATAAGTTTTAATATCATATAGATTGTTTCGGCCAAATTCTAATTGTGTTTGAACTTATTTTAATCATTGTTTACAAATTTTCATCAACCATTAACCAACTGCAAATTAATGACGTTTTGCTGTTCACTAATGGTGGTAGGAAATATTTAATGACGCTCAATAATTAACAACAATTTATAGGCTGTTTTATCAATATTTAGAGGGTGTGTAAATCATATTATATTCACTGAACTGTAATAAAGTATCTGTCTATCTATATATATATAAATATTATTGATTAGTCATAAGTGTTTATGTATATTTATATATATTAAATTTACACATAAGCTAAGTATGAGTTTATTCAGAGATCAGAAAAACGGTCTTTTTTCAACATATTAAACATCACGAACTAAGTATTAGAATGTATTAGTCTGTAAATGCAGTTTGGTTCTCTATAAATGTAATTATGTCTAAAAAATACCTGAATGTTTCATTTCTGCGCTTGACTACAATCACTAACCATGACCCGAAGAACTTATTTAACTCTCGCTCAGTCGATTGTGTCACAATTTATACTAACAAACTCCCTGTTAAAATTTTCTTGAAAAAGGGGAAATATTACATTTTACTACATTTATATCACAGAATTCCTCATTTTAAAATCCTTGGAAACAACCGCATATTATATTATGTTATTTATATGAATTATTATAAAAATAGTAGAAACATGTAAGGTAATATGAAAACAAACTACACCTTTACACCAAACTATAAGGTGCTATATCAGTTTCTAGATATTTCCAAATGTAAATGGGTAGAATGGTGCCTTGTCGGGCAAATTTTAATCGGCACGCCGGAAAACATGATCCCGGTCTGAATCTGGCCCTTCTACTCTGTGTAAATTGAAAAGTGAAACGCCCAGATTACAAAATCCTCTGTGCGCACGTGTACGACATCATTTCCTCGTATTATATAAACAAGATAATAACGTCCGACGAGAGATGGGGTGATGAGCTTCCGGTCTCAGCTGGATGGAAGCCATCATAACTACAAGGTATATGGTAATCTCTAAGATTTAGCAGAAATAGGCTACAGTCAACGAACTGAATATTATCATGGTTTGTCATTTTGACGAGAGCGATAGCTTACTTCCTTTCTGGGCAACTAGTAATGGTCATTCCGTTATGAACCCGGTACCGTAAAAGGTACGGTTTACTAAATCGTGCACATGTGTAAAAGGGTTTTTTTTTATTGGGAATTCATTAGATTTGTACCAACAGAAGAATCATATAATATTGTCTGAGAAAAAGTTTAAGTTGGCATTGTTATATATTGAATCATATATTCTACTTTGCAGGTTGTGAATATTAAAAGTTTACATAGCTATACTTTGTGTATGTTTGTTCCGCGGCGACTTACTTCAACAAAACAAGCTACAAATTGATGACAAATATCATTAAATCATTCACAAGAGCGGGATAAATATTAAAATAATATTCCCTCAGCATCAGAAATTAACAATATAGAGCTAAAAGTATGATATGATAAATGATTTCAACTTGTCAATCAACACATAGACTGTTTCTTTTTGTGTGTGTGTGTTGACATATATTAATTGAATGAAATCATTTTTAATCTATTTATTGTACTAACTATATCAAGCTTATCATTCTCCAGGGATTTCGTCTTGATTTGTTTATAAAGTATTTATATAGATTGACTTTAATCCCATAGTATTTCTTTTTGTTCCTCTCCCACTTTTGAAACGCCATCACTGCTAAACTACACGATTATCTTGACAATTCCCAGATTGATACGGCAGTAGCAAAATTTTGAAAATTATATAATTAAGGAATTGTGGTGTTTCTATCCCGGTAAACCAAGCGTCATCGTAATTAAGGGACACAGATATTGTGTAGCCAAATAAAAGTTTTTTTCAATAAATGGATGTATATTTAAATTTTAGATACCCTCTCTTCGATAAAATTTCGAACAAAGATAATTTTAAATTGGAATATTGAAATGGTCTTTCTAAGATTTTTATGGACATTCGCCGTACACTATAAAGTTTTACATCATTATACTACAATTTGTGAAAATTACCGATAGTTTGAAAGAGAACCCTGGCAACTCCACCAGAACTCAACGAATCAAACTTCATATCCGTCCGTCAAATAGAAAGGTGCGTCCTCACAAAAAAACTGTTGATTTATAGTAGTGTAATAACCACATTATATCAATATGGTGTAAAAGTTAACAAAGTTTAGAAAATCATTTGAGATCAAACAAAGTTATCTGATGTAGAGTTCAGTTTATATATGATCCGTAATCTAGATTTCATTAAAAATTCATAAACCCGTCTCTTATCAACTTATTGGACTTGTGACAAATGTCATTTCTATTCTCTATCCAAATTCTCTGTAACGTTCAGTAACTGTCCGTGCGATTGATTTTATCTGATTTTAAATCATATTTATTATATATTTATATCAACAATCACTTCACAGCTGTAATAATTACACTCTGATATAATCTCAATTCTAGGCTCTCTCATCTCGGTTGGTCAAATTTGCCTCACTTCTAAAGTAGCTACAAAGCAAAAACAACAACTTTATTTTCAAACAAGGACCTTCCTCGTGCCGGTTCAGAGTAGAAGAATATGACGACATTGTTTTAAAACATATTTTCAAATGATATTCTATAAATGTATAATCGACAGTATTTGATATTTTTAGTAGTTTACAATCTTACAATAAAACAACTAGGATAAATATATACACTCACAAAATTATCTCACTTGTGGTATCAGCTATATATTCGTCCATGTCGTATTATACTTTATGTCGTATCAATGAAATGGATTAGATTCACTTCACCTCGGAATTTAAATCTTTTAATCAGGACAATTTGTTTCCTTGAAAAAAAAAAGAAATTTTACTGAACAATCGAGGCATCTGGCACTTTACACCAATTAGTTTCACATCAATGTCCATTTCGTTCATTATTGTGTGTATTGTATATTCAATGTGCAATAAATATTAAATAAAACGTCTGATAATAGTTTCAATTTTTCAAAAATTGATCGGGAAAAAAAAACCATAGTTAACACTTTCTTTCAGAAAAATCATTAAAAATGATTTTCAAGATAGCAAATAAGTAAGAAAGAAACACGTACCATTTACCGAATTCTCTTACTGTTCATTGGGTGCAGAATAAAAGACATACATTACCATTAATAAACATACTGAAAGTAAAATTGTGAAAGTACATTATGGGTGTAATATATTCATTCATATTTTTGGTATAAAAGACAATTTTTATATCCTTACAAATTTATACTTTAGACTATTTTTTTCTCTAAGGCCAAAGTTGAGGAATCAGTGTACGTCTTTGATAACAATATATTCTCATAAAAGCAATGTCTAGCTCACACCGCATATGATTTATGATTTAAAACAAAGTGAAACTTGCAGATTAAAAGGTATTGAAAGGTAAATTATAAAGATAATATAGATGTTAATTACGATAAATTTAAATACATTCTGTGATAGTTTACGTTTGAATATCCTTTTTTCATTTCCTCACGGTAAGACAATCTATAATTTCTGAAAAATAAATTGCCGGTTAGTTTTTGCGTATCCGCTGTATTAAAAAAAATAAAGCATTCATTAAACGAACAAACATTGTAATGGAAATGACAGAAATATTCCTAATAAATGATGGCGTGACATTACTTTATTTTTAATAGTACAAACATTCGAGATATTATCAAGTCGATGATTAAAACAAATTAACTTTTAAAAAAATTGGCAATACACTGTACTATTTTTTTTTTTTTAGTATTATTGGAAAAGAATTTCTATTATCATGACAGAATCTCATCACGTAATCATTGGAGCATGGTCTAAGATCACTATAATGTAATTCAATTTTTCAGGTATTAGAATAGAAAATACCACAACCTTTTGATGAAATATTGAAGAAAGAAACAAACCAATCAGATGTGTTTTGATCCAATAATCATTTCCAGGAATATCCTCAAAAATCAAATCTTAGATCAGAGAATATCGAACTGGGGACCCAATGGTCTTTCAAGTCAACATTTTTCACCGCAATTAATTGGGTAAGGGTATGGAACCATGACCTATAATACGCCTGCAAATATGTGGCTTTACATAATCATGGGCAGGAGAACAAGCAGCAAATCGTGACCATTCCGAGAAAAGATTGACCAAAAGACCACATTGATAAACAATTCTTAGCTCTTCGATGGTAAAACTATAAAGAGATACAGCTGAGGATGTATGGTGTAACAACTTTTACCATTCTGTTTGATCAAATTTGGCTTCAAATTCTGCATTAATGAGGTGCATTGAATATGATAACCTAATAATTATGTCATTGCTTTTGTTTTCTCGTGTGTTATCTCAGTATCAAACTCTAATAAAAATGACCACAAAATACAAAGCATTTATATTACCACATATATTTTGAACTATATAGCACCAGAGAAGGCTGGCGACATGCGCTAATGGCGCATTATTTATCATACAATATAATATACAAATTCAAAAGTGTTCCTTGAATACCTTCTACTTCGAGACCAACAAGGCGTAACATATGATGGTACTCGATGTGGGCGGCAAACTCTCGAGTTTTGTTCTCCTTGTTAAACTGACAGTTCGGTTAGGTACTTCATCTTTATAATCCTGTCAATCTTGTCAACTCGGGGTTACTTCTTCTCTCCTAAAAATCTCAAACCAAATGGGTATAAAGTGCATAGTCTGGTTCAGAACTTTATAGAAACAGCTACCGAGTGAGCAGAAATTTGTATACCGGCAACTTGTATTTTATGAAACGATATAGCATCAGGTATTATATAGGCAGAGGTAGATAAAGAAGACAAGATGGGTATTCTGTTCGAACAAGACATTGCATGTTGTCAAACTCTGAAAGAAGAAATATTTGTATAAGGAAAATGAACGTTCTAAATTTTTGGAATCTTGGAATCGAACAATCAGTCAAGACAAATTTTGTGAGAGTACATAAGAGCAAAAAGGGACAAGATAAATTTCTTATGTCAAGGAAACAAACATAGGCCTAGGAATTAGGTAGGCGATGGGACAAAAGTCATTTTAAATCTTTTCAGAGGAGACCACAAGGATAATCACATAAGGTCTACGCCGAAAGTTCTACTAGCGTTCTGTAACTAATCACCAGTGGTGAAAGCCAGCCATTATTGACCGGAACTATGCCCAGATTGTTACGTGATTCAGGTAGTTCAAACAAATGAGGACAAAAAACGTTTGTAAACAAAGCCAATAAAAAGAAGGATAAAATGATAAAAATTAATCTTTGGTAAACCGATAATCACAATATAGCATGAAAGACATTAATATTTGTCAGAATAAACCACTTATGGCTCTAAACTATGGACTATATTATTCGGGTCGCAATTTTATTATTACTTGACAAATAAGTGTAAAATGCCGGAAATATAAAGCAAAAAAGACACACAGAAATCTACAATTCATTACTAATAAAATTTCAGTTTTACGGAAACTATCATGATTGTTAAATGCTAGGTGCTGTAATCCGTCGGGGTCTACATTCCTCTCTCCTGTAGACATATGCTATCTATTCATTACTTTCTGTTAAAACTAGTATTTAAGACACAATCACTAACAACTATGTTTCTAAACAGTTTTCTTCTGTATCTATTATTTAGTGAAGATCATGAAATATGCATGAGACGTAAAAGTGATTTACTGACGATGACAAATACCTCTGAAAATTACTATCGAACCTTCTCTGATAATGTGTAATAAATTGCTTTCTCATCGCATTCAATTTACTCTCATGAATGTCACAAGTTAATCTAATGACTAAGTTAAAATAACGACCATCTCAGACTTGATCAGTTAAAAACAAATATTGTTTAGATCTCGCTAAACAATGATATAAATTAACGGAGGGTAGAAAGTTTGATTCTTGTTTGTAAACCACTTCAAAAAACATTGGAATTTCCAATCTCAATTAACAATCCATCAAATTTGCACACATTATAGTAAGTAACGCCACTTCTAGTCCCCATTTCATTACAAAAAGGAGCTCTTCCATCAGTGAGATAAATAAGGTCGGTTACTCGCAACTAGTAAGGTAAATATAGTCGGTTTAAAATCCCTAATGATAAACAGATTTAACCAAATTGATTCATCAGGTGACATTGTATCGTTTCAAGGAGGTTTCCGATGCCAGAAAATCAAGTTATATGCCTTTTCTGACACGAAACAAGGACCGATATTTTTGCGAATTGGAAAGCAAATTGATGACTATTATGATGAGGAGCATTGATTTGTAATGAGTAGATAGGACATTTTCAGAATGATACCATTGATAACACTATGTCTTCCTTTGAACATCTTCAATTCTCATTTATAGAGTAAGATAATTAGATAAGAGCCACGAAGTGAAGAAAGTCGTGACTAATTACTTCCTATTAAAGTCTTTAACTACTCTTAGCCTCTGTCAACATCGTCATTAAACTACTGTCAACTTTTCTTAACTGTCTAATCACCTTGCTGTAGTACCAAATATTTGTCACGAAATTAAGATGCCTTAGACAAGGAAAGCCGTTATATTGGTAATTTTGAATCTGGAATCTACTAATTTATATATATAATAACCAGTTAACTGTCTACGAATTAAAGTCGAATTTCTCTCTTGTGATCTTCTGAATTTCGCCGTCTGAGATCCAAATTACAGAGCAATCATTGTAACACGTGTCGTCTCGAGGGCGGACAGCACACCATAATTTTTTCTAAATTAAAATAGAATAACATTTTAATATTTATTACAAAATACCGAATAAAATTATATATATTGAAAGTAACGATTGGTGAACCGGATGTAGAGTATGAAACGAGCGTGGCAAGTTGCCGTTATACCGGAAGTAATGAACAGATAATGGGTCTATAACGATTATCGTCCAAGAAACTTGCCTAAAGAAGTGTTAGCATCGATGTTGCCCGAAGAAGCATATTTGTTCATGTAAACATTAGCAGTGATCTTATATAAAGGTAGTTATAGCATTTTGTGTAAAAACAAATTACTGACTTCTTCGATTCTATTTACTATACTCATTACAAGATGTATGCAAGATGTATGGCAGGAATGTATTGCAGGATCTTGAGTTTCTGGTAGACTTAAAACATGTTATCACTTGGTTTTTTACCTGAAATTTGTCATTTAAACCATTTTAAAACTTTAAACAATAATTATTAAAAGAGTCTTGTGTCTGTTCTGAAAGATATTGTTCCCTATATCAGATTCATCGGCAGGGTAAAGTTATGTACCAAAATAAACAATATCGGCTTTGTGTTTTCCCCGAAATCGACACCAAGTGCATATCAGAGGGAAGGAATGCTGACTGGAATAACGTGCATGTGATTTTCTTTCCCTTTCAGAAATTCTGCACTGGTCATCTGGTATTTGAATTGAAATTGGGGAAACTAATGAAGATGGGTGACGATGATAAGAAAAGCATCACCTTTTCGATGATTGACTGTGGAGGAACCGTAGCCTGTAACATATTTTCCATGTCCATCCCCCATAAGAAAGCCTTAATAAGGAAAAATAACTTATGGCTGTCAAGTGCATAACCATACTTTCTTTGACGCAACCATTTTTTGTAGAGATGTATACTAGCTTACTAATCTTTAACATAAGAGATTATGTAGGTTTTGTTGTTCGTTATGATCTTTCCGAATATATAATGGCTGTTCTTAGCGTCAAGCTATGTTATATACGGTAGGTATTTTATTGAGATAGTTTGTGGTTAACATGTAATACCGAATCCCACCCACTATGGTAAAAGACTGGCGACAACGTGGTTACAATGTTATGACTGCTGTATAATTACCACAGGTATATTGTTCAACCTGCCATGTTGTATATAAACTTCAAATTATGAGAAACGACAACAAATACTTATATACAGTTTCCAGATCAATGATCAACAATTAACATGTCGGTTTAGGGTGCCCTAATATGTAAACAGATCGAGATTATCATTATGAAATGACGCTAGTTAAAATGATTGTATGTGAAGAAAACCTCCCGTGTGGCAACTATCACTCAAATTCTCTAAAGCCCAATTTACACACAACCACGTGTGTAATGGTTCAATGTGAAAGTGTGCATTAGGGCTTATACAACAAAAGTTTAACTTATGATTATTTCTGGAATAAGATATAAAATATATCACGTTGGGGATTTATGTCAGAAAAAATAAGTAATGGTGCAAGACGAAACTTCAGGATGTTCAAATAAAAGATATAAATGTATGAAAAATAATCTGCGAATTAACATTTTACGAAAACGTGTCAGAGGGTAAATCCACGGAATTCCGTACCCACGAATACAAACCCTTCAAAGAATTTACAAATTTTGGGATTTAAGATTTATTTTAATCACATTACGCCTCGGATATTGAGGACCACCTTTGACAAGTAATTTCAACCATTGCGGTTTCACTTATTATATATTATCTACAGAAACTAAGCTTACATTACACGGAAGGGTTTATATTGAATAAAACTTGTCTTGAGAAATAATCAACATAAATATTTATTAAATAAATCAGAGTCTTGGGAATAGTGAAGAGTGAATAATGGCTCTGATATTTCAATAAGAATTTCTAAGCAATTTAGCTCGTATAGACAGTCCTGAAAAATACTGATTTTTTAATCAGCGGAGGTAGGATATCCCTCTTCGTCGAATATATAAGTATGAGTATACACCCAAAGAATTAAATACAAATCATAAATAACTAAAAAGCTAGATTAAACATTTGCATTGACTTAACCTGGCTTTTTATGGTAGACGTACATTGCTGATGATATTAGCTATTCGACCATGTGTAAGAAATGCCATCGAAGGTTTATTCCTATATGGCCGTTCCCAACTTGCCTCAAATTTTATTCCTTCCAATTTTGCCCATTTTATTATTTCTCCTCTGTCTTGTTTCTGGCTTTAAGGGTTTAGTTGCGAAATGGGCATAATTATTAATGGTCGAAATAGGACGGGGCGATACGAGAAGACACCGCCATCGAAGACAAAAAGCTAATTACTTTTCGACAAACATTGTACTGTGCAGTCTGTATTTGTCGGAATGGTACTGAGTGGTTAAACACAAAAGTCATTGGAAGAATCTGTTTCAAGAGAATCTATTTAAATAGAGAGATTAGCATATTATGTTAACGTAACGGGTGTTCTCATATTCAATAAGAAATACCTTTAGACCAGTAGTCTATTCAATTAATTAGCTAGTCATAAAAATTGTAAATTCTTCAAAGAACGAAAACTTTGACATTAGACAAACCCATAAACCTCTATAAAACATTTTGTCAACATGTTCATGAGTGCTAAAAATTCATTTCTGTCTCGTTTATTTTTTCAAACAATTTTCACTTTTCTAAATGTTTTCAGTGTCGACTGATATTATTTATTCATAAATGAAATCGAACGCTGTTTTCTTCGTTTCATCAAAGTGTGAAGAAATTTATGTTTTTATGATCGGGATAAATTAATATAGTTTTGGGTGAAAAAAAACTTCCAAGAAAAAAATATGAGAAAAGTATAATTACTTATTTTTTTTCTATGTGTTTTATTTTTCATAAATGTGCTAAAAAGTGCAGAATATAGGTAATGAAATGTCAAAATTTGAGTGAAGAGCCAAAAATTAAAATAACATATCAATTACTAAATTAGAGTTAAAGTTTTTGTCATTAGGGAAATGTTGCTTCTGTTGTTTTTCTTCTTTCAAATAAGATTAGGTAGACAATAAAGTACGAAGGTACATAAAGAGCAAGGGACTTATTATTACGACCATCTATTATCTACGAATTGATCGATAAATTGATCTGCATGTAAGATCGTTAATATCGGTCTGGTGATATAGGCTCTCATTTTATTCATTGGTATATGTATACATTAGTTTATTTATTTTTCATTTTAAACGAATAGGTTCCACAGAGAATAAATCTGATTATGAATTACCTGATTATGGTCGTTTTAAAATGCTACATCATAAATTAAAAACAACACAGAAAAAGAAACTCTCAGATTGCAAACTCTGCATGATTTATCGTTTAGATCGAAGTCAAAATTTTATAAATAAAAGACATCAAAATAGAGAATGAACTCTCAGATTGACGCGTTGCCTCTGATGTATCGTTTTCAGTCGAAATACGAATTTCACATAAAAGATAGCTTTGCGAAGCACGATGTCATACGCTCACCGTCAGCTTTGATTGCAAGTACAAATCATTGTTTGTTGTCCATCCGCATTTGTTTTAAGTCGGACACAATATTTCGATGACAAATTATCAAATCACAATGAAAAATAAAAGAGATCATCTACATAATGACAATAACCTACAAAATTAAAATAAAAAGAATCAATAGAGAACTGTTGCATGTAGAGTGAGCAGAGTTGCACCCTATAGCTAATGAAGTAAAAACCACTAAGTGAGACACAATATTTAGGTGAAAAATTATCGGACCATCACGCATATCGTTAGGGGTCATCTTCATAATGACACTGACCCACAAAGATTCCTTTAAGAATTGTAGCCTGTGGAATGAACACAAACAAATGTGAACGGACCTACGGACCGCCGCGACTCATGGTCAAATGAAGACGAGCACCGCCATGCATGTGCAAAGAGGGAAAACCTACTCTTTTTCCAAATGTCGAGGGATCTTTAAACGTGCACAGCCTCAAGCTAACGGGGCCTCGGTTTACTGATCCATCCGAATGACCGGATAAATTTTTTTCCATTTAGGTACCTTAGACCTGCATTAGTGACAAGGGAAACCAGGCCAAAAACCCGAAAGTTCTTTACCGGGATTGGATCCTAACCTTCAGGTTACCGAGCAAGCGTCTAATTTACTGGGCCACAGCGACTCCCCTAAATGAATACGAAAGCATTGAAATTTCAATCTGTAGCATACCCAATTCGATCCCACAAGTTACTTCATGATTATGATTCGACAAATTATGGAAATCATTGAATCTTTAAGAAACTGATGGAAAAATAATGGTCTTGTAGATTTGATATCATTAGTTGTTATAAATTAAGTACTGCATAATGATATCCTCTATAATATATATTTTTGAGAATTTGATATTCCCACAAGGGTGATAATCGAAATGATATAATGAGTTGATTAATATTTGTCTGTATTATATTATTAATTTATAAATATTAATTCACCCAAGGGAGATAAATGATGGATGTTTACAGCGACTCTTCTATAATTAAGGAAGAATTAACCTTCATTTCAGGTCATGATTGATGATATTATTTTGCCATTTGCATGAAACTGTGAAATACTGAGATGCAGTTGGACCTGTAGTTGATCGAAGAGTTTTAACTGAATAAGACTGATCAATGGGGTCATCAGAAGACTTTTATCCAAATGCCGCATGTCCCGAGCAAATTTGAGCTATTTAAACTACAAAGTTATAGTAGATTTTTGGATCCATTATCAAAATTGTTTGACATAGTGCAACTTGAGCACAAGATACTATTCTAAGACATTCGACAATTTCCGTGCAACATCATAAACTGTTCACTAGTCTCGATATCTTACATACATTTTGTCTGTTACAGTCTAGTCTTAATATATACTTTGAGGTTGAAATTCACCTAAACAATTTAATATCCAAAATAAAGACAATAAGTAGGACAACAAACAAAAGGTAAACTTACAGCTATACAGTCTGAGAATCGACAGTAAAACAAAAAACCTTTGTATTGGTTGTATTGGTTATTGGCACCTACTACAACTCAGTTCTGAAGAAGTGAATTATTGACCAGCGACTAATCTTATTATTTGTTACTCTTTATTACATTTTTTCACTTGGTCTTAACTCATTAATTATCTTTCTCTTCTCTTTTCACACCAAAACTCACTGTAAACCTAATTTCTCGGAATTTATAAACAGTTTAGAAATCACTGAGGAAATAAGACAGTGCTCGGATCGATTGGGAATAGTCGCCAGTGGAATCATCCGTTACGAATTCAAGGAGAAAATCTAATTTTCTCGAGTGTTGTGAGAAACTTCGGCGAAAACAAAGACGATACACAATAAGATATCGAGATAGACTTGATAAAATTGACGAAAAGGATCAAGGGTAGCCGTTAATAGGCACCAGGGAAAAGGTTTTATGATCGATTAGTTTTGCCTTCTTGATGAAAACTTGTAAGAATCTGTTATAATTTGGTGATTAATCAACACGAAACTGTTATTTCAACCAATCAAATCATAGAATAATTAGACATTTTTACAAGTTTTCTTCTGGTTTCTATTTCAAATTTATCACATTCTACAACTCGGTTTATTAGACGTATATAAGTAACTTAAATTATTCCAGAATCTCAACCAATCCATTCGAAATAGAAAGCAATTTATTCTGATATATATAGTATGTTTTTAATTAGGTATATGGCATGATATAAAATCTGCTACAGTTCGACTAATTCTAAATTACTTGAATACACCACTGGGTTTGATTTATATTGAGTTTCATTCGATATCACCTTTAAGGTTCACACTTGCAGCTAAACCGAGCTTAAATTAAATAATAAACCTAAAGAATTAGTCCTCCGAGACCTAGTAAATGTTTTTAATCTATTTTCTTCTAGTCTATAACTTTGATAGGTTGACATAATGTATCGTTTCTACTTAAAACACCTTTTAATAAACCGTCTAGAGAATTCCGATGTTCGTTGAGTTTTTGGCCTTAAAGACCAGAAAGGATCCTGGTTGTTTCTAATCACACCAAGGGTATAGTTTTTGGACAATTTTTGTAAATGTTGGTAGGCTAATAACACAATATATTCGATCAATTATATTTTATAATAAATGTAATATAACACCAATATTATAAGTTTTGCAGATTATCTAGAAGATATACTATATCGGAATTTTGGGTCTGTCTTGAACTACTAATAAAACATCTACTCTAATTTGAAATTGACCATTTTCAAGAACTTTCAAATAGAAAACGCGTGTCTAAAGGGGGATAACCCTTGCGAAGGGTTCTGTCCCACAACACCAGCCCGTATACGACTCGGATCAGTAATTCATTTGCAATTCCTTTTCTTGTTAAAACACGAAATTCAACCTTCTATAACTTTTTCCAGACGTTAAAAACCTTTCCAATATGTCCATGAAATTATGGCCAATACATGGTTTCTGTACAAAAATTAAATATACCATGACCATGAAAATTCCCATCATATTTACTAGCTAAAAAACTAGATATTTTTCCAGAATCCTCAGAAGCAAAAAGAATGTTTAAAGAAACGTAGTGGATTCCTTCACCGAACAATCTAGAAATCTTAACTACATGCATATAGTTTGAATTAATTTGAATTAAAACCATACGCCTTGATATTTTGCAATTTCAATTTGCAATTGTGTAACAACAGTACTGTGTGGATTTCACTATGCCTTTCTTAAATAAAAAAAAAATGCGTTTTGAGAAAAAGAAACAATAAATAAGCCTCTATTATTTCCCTCTCCTATATCAAAGGAAGTAATGGAAACAATTCTTTACTTGTGGTCGGATAAAATTCAGTTTGCATATTTAAACTCCTGCAAGATTAATGCACTGTATATTCCTAAATTTCATTCACGTATAAGTTAATTTTCTATTTGGTATTTCACTTATAAAATCCTTTAAAGGGATAATAGGCGTTAGAATACACTCGTCCTACGGCTTATATTTGTGTTTAATATTGACTATTAGTTAAATAATTATGCATCCCACAATTTACAAAATTTTAAAAAAAAAAGCCACAATGAAAATATATTCGGAATTTAAAAAAAGTGAGCCAGCGACGATTCCATTCAGTTTGAGAATAAAAGCGTCTGGTAAATCAACGCTAAAACATCATTGTGCAATTCAACAGTAGGGGTCAAGGACGCGTGAAAACCCACATGTTAGAGTTACTTCCCTTTATATTTTATAATTTGAAAATCGCTTGATGGAAGCATTAAGCGTTTTATAATTAACTACATGATTTTGTGGATTTATCCGATAATAGAGGGATTTTGATGTATTGTTATGACACCAGGTGAGTCCACTGATGGATATATACTGTTATTGTCCAAATTTAAAGTATTTAAATTTGTATGTTCCTTCTAACGCCTATTATCCCTTTAAGGATTTAAAAATTCAATTTAATCCTAATTTAAAGTAACTCTTGACAAAACTTTTATTTCTAATTTGTAAATGCAAATGCGTAGAAATTTCCTTTATTTCCTCGCTTTTATTTTAAAGACAATTTAGTTGAACTAGGTGACCATTAACATTACAATAACAATGTAATTTCTGTTAACTAATTTAACTATAATCTAATTTCTAGTTTGGGGTATATTTGAAGGGATTATGTGTCATTCGTGCACTTCGTACAAAGCCTTGCTTGTTGTCTTAATCCATATTAAAATCTTCTGTCGTCTTAAAGTTGATTCTTCCCCTTGAAATACTTGGCTACAATGACTATTTAATAATGGTCTTGATTTTATGATGTAAAGATGCTTTCCTTCCCTTTAATTACATACTATACATTACTTTTTATATTGGGATCACACCGACCAGATCTGAAGATTTCTGAGATTACCAACCTTCAAAGTGTAGATACTTCAACTACAAACAACAGAACTAGCTGATCTGTGATATCAGTTTATGTTACTTTCAATCTACCAACCATGGAGGAGTATCAATTGACCTGTGCATTCTGACGCACTCCAATCGATCCGAAAGAAAATGTGCATGAAATGTAAAACTTTTGAAAATTGCCTTCTGCTTTGATATTTTATATTAATTTTTATCTTAAATACTTCTACATCAACTACAAACAACAGAACTTAGAGCTGATCTGTGATATCAGTTTATGTTACTTTTAATCTACCAACCAAGTAGGACGCACTCCAATCGATCCGAAAGAAAATGTGCATGAAATGTAAAACTTTTGAAAATTACCTTCTGCTTTGATATGTTATATTAATTTTTATCTTAAATTGTTTATGATTGTTATCGCAAGACTTTATCCATCTCTCTGTGTTTATGTAGATGAACATAATTACACACTGTGGATCTTTACAATTTTTAAAGTGCAAGGTGAACGAGTTATAGATTAATCATTAATGAAAAGTTTATCATGAAAGTGTGATTAATATATTTGTTATTGTATGGAGAATATCAAAGACATATATAAGATACGATATTAAATTTGACACTATGTTAAAATATTATTTCACTTATCGGAACAATAATACACATTCAAGGTATTCTTTCCTGGATATATCCTCTTTAAGGCCTAACATTTTTATTTCAAACGGTTACAGTCTTAACCACATACAAGAACTCACATCAGGCTACATGACGTTCATTTTGAAATAAATACCGAATATAATATATTTGTCAATAACTAAAACTTGCAATGATCTTTGAAAACAATATACATTTAACTATGGTCCCAACTTCTGTTTCCAGTTGCATTCGTTTCCGACTGGAGACCACAGTGCCCTTGTTTGGAAATTGTTGACAAAATTGGAGTAAATCTAAGGAATTATGGGTTATTTTGATTTTTAAATTATTTTTTCTTTGTCCATCCTGATAGACACACACGGATTTAGAAACATAAGACGTAAGCTTCATTATTCGGTTTGTCGATGAGCAGAGTCAATGTTTTTAACACAGATTTGAATAAAGAAAAGACTTGCATTAATATGGGAGGATATACCTTAAATTATTTGAATTCCAGACTGTTTCACGGCTGTTTGGTGTTAAGCACATTTCATCCCCTATTGTTTATTGACAAAATGTTATGAAAGCATATTCAAGTTTCCAATAACTAAATAACTTTTTGTCACGAAAAACTTCAAACAAAAACCACCATTCACATGGTATAACATGATGTCATTCAATCTCAAAATTGTCAGAAACACCTTTCTTTCATTAACACGATATCCTTAAAGTAAAATAATCGAGTGAAATAAACTTTACACAACAAAGACACCTCCTCCTCCATTTAGTTCGGGTTTTCGTATCTTAAAGATCGATAATTTGATACTGGTCAGATACAGAAAAACTGTCAAATTTTCAGTTTATTAAATCTAAATAGACGGTTTCAATCTACAGAGGCATTGAGTTGGAGCTGACTTTTATGATTGCCCTCAAAATCAAATTTTCAAATATAAAAGGGGGATAATTTGATATTGGTTACAAATTGAACGTTTTTGGTATTTTTAACATGGGTAAAGAGATCAAGTAAAACTTTGTGAGAAATAAATGTGTGTTCAGTTTACACACTGTCAAACAAAGTCCATTCCTCTATATATTATCTTGATTAAAAATTTCAATTTTGAAATTGGGATAACTTATTCAGATCAAGATATCAAATTTGCTATACCAATAAAAAAAACGATAATGACATATTCTCAAAATTCTAGCTATCAATCAACTGAAATAAAATTTTCCTTCATGTGTCCACCTTTATATTTAAATGTTCATAAAATACAAGGAATTTAATATGTCATTGTTAAAAAGTAAGTTAAGAGAACATTGACTTACATGGCTAATTCCTAGAAATAAATGTAGTCGGAACAGACTCGTTAAAATTAAACACTAAAATATATTTCTGAAACATAACTTTCACGTGTCTTAGAATATATACCATCACAAATTAAAATTACCGATTCTTTCACGTGGAACAAAACAAGTACAATTTGGACAACTAACTGACCAGAAAGAAAATTCTTAATTCAATTTCGGGTCTAGAATTATCTTGATAAGATTTTGTATCTCTAAGTCTAATTTAAGAATGTATGCAATACTAGTATATATTTTTTAAAGTTTACAATGATGAAAACTAAGTGCGAGCTTAAAAAATATTAAGACCTTTATTAGTTGACACTTCATATGATCCTTAAATAAACACAAAGTAATTGATACTAGACTAAAGTTTGTAAGAGATGATGTTGTCAACTTGAAATTACGTCGGGTTGACTCGTTCAACTCGATTTTTACCTCTTACCTGGATAAAGATCATAGGCTAAATTGGTATTACATTAATTTACTTTAAGCAGACTAGAATCGTTTCCTTAAACACTAATTCATAAAACGTTCGAAATTTGAGACTTATCGTTATTTAAGGTAAGTGACGTAAAATCATTCCATAATTATAAATAATTGTGTCACATTGAATTATTTTACCAAACTATTAAAATTGCTGAGCGAAATTCTTTCTTGATGACCAAGGCAATACAAATCCAGTCGAATATGATTGCTCAACATACTTTGCCACTATCAGTGATTCGAACCATCATCATAGCATAATGATTGGAAATAAGGTCTATGGACTGCTGAATCAACGTTCGTTGGAAGCTGTTCGAATTTAAAGTTTGAAAATAGACAATCAAAATAATCCCCTAAAAGCAATAGGAAATTAACGCGATACTGTCTCTTCCTATGTCTAATAGTTGAAATATAAAAAGAAATACCAAGAGAAGCATTACATTTAGTTAACTAAAGTTGTGTTTGAAGGGTAGAGAAACATGTACGATCCAGTGGGTTCTGTAACGACACAGCATGTGTCACAGCACCTATTGGAGTACCTACATTGCCAAAATGACGCCGTAGTATGTTTTTGAGTAATGCGTAATTTAACCAGTTTTAAATGCACTACTACTCTTTAAACTAAAGATTTCCCTTTAGGAATGAGCTTAGTCTGGGGACAGATTAAAACACATTTCTCATCCCTTGAACACAAAGAACAGAAAAGACAATGAATGTAAACGTTCTAAGCCTTCCTTGCGGCTACCTTATTCCAAATCCTTTATTTTTTCATTAATAATATTCTGAAAAGAGTTTTAGAAATTGGTTTTCTTGTTGAGTGTGAATTGACACAGGTTTAAAACATGGTGTATTTATCAAGTAAACATTATTGTTAGACCACAACATAACTTTTTCCTCCAATTTACCTTGTCTTCATCATGTATATTGTCATACACTTAATATGTTTAGATTCAATTTCATTATGTTATTAAACAAATGTTTGCTTTAAGCTATATAGTAGGTATGTCTGCACTTTCCATGTCCCTATAATGTACCTTTATTTTTTTTTTTAAATAATGATAGAATGTTTTACTCGCCTACCAATTTGAAAAAACTGTCTTTCTGAAAAGGAATTTAAACAAATCGTACCTATGCAATAAGCAATAAAAAAGTAACCTATCGCCTTAAGAAAGTTCATTGGAACTTAATTCGATATCAATACTTTGAAATTCTATGCCATAAAACATCGAGCACAATGAAGTTTCACTGACAAGCTATATTCTAATAATATGAAGTTTGTCACCGAAAGTGGCAAAATTGAATACAAAAAAAAAATTGCCTTGTGGTCACAGGCAATGCCTACGCTACATTTTGTGAAAAACAAATTAGTATGACGTATTCCTTGTATATAGGTAAAATTCCCAAGAAGGCGACGGAAACAATCCATTAAAACTACCTGTCATCATTTAACAAGTCGTTCTGGTCAATCTAGTAATAATAGTTACCCAGCTATCAGCTCAATTGTAACCATCATATTGTCAAATTAAGACCGTCTTATCTAAAATTACCGGCCGATCAGAGTTGAATGCTGTAGATGATTAGGCATAATACGTGTCGTTTTAATGCTGTTCGACTTGACTCATTTATTTTTATAGGCAGTGTCATGTTTTCTGGGTATTAAATGATTCGACCCCTATACTAACATTGGATTTATTCGACCCACAAACTATCAAACAGGTGTCAGCACTTCGGATTTAACACGTTTCTTATGTGGATCAATTCATAATCCTATTTCAGCCCTAAATGGCTTCGGGACGATTTCAATAGCTCGTCTCAATGTCTTATCACAATCCTTAATATCAATTTTAATATTATAATCAACCTGGTTATCCGTGACTATCTGGGTATACAGTTTTATTATCCTAAATGACTTGATGGTCACGAGTGAAGTCAGATGTCACTTAGAGTGTCACTGTCCTCATCCTCGGGATATATCCGACCCTCCTCACCTATAAAACGGTATAGTGAATACTTCCTCGCCTTGTACTGTATTTAATGTTGTGAGTATATCGTGTCAGTGTTAGCTAGGGATAACTATTAAAACCTTCTCTATTCTGTAAGTAGGCCTACGTTAAATTTATGGTTCGTATTTTGTGTTCTACAGGTAATATATGAACATTGTATTGGAAAGAGATTTCAGTAGCTTATTAAAACTTTAATTTTTTGTTTAAGAAGGCGGATATATAATATTTTAGGTTCTGGCCAGAAGTTAGCAGTTTCTGTTAAGAATTTAACATGCTCACTTTTCCGGATTCGTATATTTGCAGTTACCATATTCACTGAATTGGAAATCATTGCTCTGTAGTTTTGCTATGATAACGTTTCTCTTTGTTAGTAAAATACTTTCATAATAGGAAGTCTACAAAAAAAACAACTCATTCATTTATTTTTTAATCAAAAACAATAGTGAATTGTAATAAATATAGTAAATAACGTAGACATAAGAAATATTTCGTTTTGGGAAGACAATATGGTAAGGTATGTCAGTAAAGTGGTTTAGATTTCTGTATCTGGAATGTTTTAAATGAACTAAATATTACAGGGTTGTATCCGACACTTTGTCAGATGACAGAAACCACTTGTACATTTCGACTCATCTTGAAATATATTTATAGTGTTAGACAGATAATCTAGACAATTTTACTAATAATGTTAACATTCAATGAAAGATAGTTCGAAGTCGCCTCTCAAGTCATTGAAACGTCTTGAAGTCAGATGGTTGAAAGATAACTCTCCTATTCCGCCTTGACTAACATATGAACAGCTTTTTCATCTCAAATAGAGGTAGTATACCGGAGCCCCGTGTGCTACAGGTCGTAGACGTCAAAGAAGCCAGGACAGTTGGAAACAGAAAAAGAATACGCTAATGCCGCTGTCTTGGCAAAATTACTATCTTTATTCGACTAATTACGTACAGAAGAGTAGGACATAAAACTACAATATTTATAATAATACACTGTAAAACTACTCGAAACTGTGATATTGGTCCTGAATCTATTATTGATTTTTTGTCTGAAAAAAGATGGCATGGTTAGTTTGCAATGGTTCAATATATTGTCGTTCTTTACATGAGTACCAGTACGCTTCTAGAACTCTACTTTAGACTAATCCTAATTTATATACATGGTTTTTGAGGTTCCATTCTGTTCTGTTCATTAAGTTGACACTAACTCAGACTAC
This sequence comes from Nipponacmea schrenckii, assembly GCA_030562195.1. Taxonomy (NCBI): domain Eukaryota; kingdom Metazoa; phylum Mollusca; class Gastropoda; family Lottiidae; genus Nipponacmea; species Nipponacmea schrenckii. The sequence continues at coordinate 32,741,945 of CM060200.1, read as the reverse complement.
CAAGGTTATAATTTAACGTATGCAACATATTATTCGAACATCGATGGCTATCTAGAAGGACCTTTGGGAATATTTGTTAGAGGCTTGTAGACGGAGTTAATACATCGGACTAACACACAAGTAACATGAAGTGAAAATTAATGTTGTAAAAACTCGTCAGTTGCTATCATCTTATCAACATAAGATAATCCGATGAACACCTCATATGAAAAACGAATGATTTACATATGTTATCTTTTTTTCTAATGCTCATATATAACGAAACATTCCCATCTTTTCGAACAGATAACTTGATCCTCTGCAATGTTTCGTATCGACACCTTCGTCTACTTTTGATACATGTTTTATTTGACCGCTGGCAAGAACTTCAGTTCCAGGAGGTTTTGGTTAGTATTGAGATGGTTGCTCGAACTAGCCCTGTTAGGCAAGATGTCCCGGATTTTCTGGTAACTCGGGTTTGACGTCAATTTATACGGATTTATTAAATATTTGTATAAGGAAAGTGAGCCAGCCCCGTCCTCATTTAAACCACAGCGCATACTTTATTTATAAGCCAACATGACAAAATTAAAAAAAAATACATCACTGAATTGATGTCCATAAAAAAGCCTTACATCAGACCCGATAGATGACCACTGGCAGTATCAGATTAAAGTGTAAATTTAAGAAACCATTGAAACCTTCTCCTTTTACTATTCTTCCTTGGTGTTTTATGCTTTTCTCTCCAAAATATTCATTTCCAATTGATCCATCTGTGGCTGTTGTCAGATTGATTTGCATCTGTTTTATTAATTTGGATAATATGGATAAATTCAAGACTAAAAATTATTTCTTGGTAGTTTTGGATCGATATTAAAATAATCCGTGTACATATTTTCAGTCATATATTGCTATAGTATTTTAAACAAATTCTCGTTATGTTGTAAAGAATAATATGATTGTATTTCTCTATGTCTGATATTGTATACAAATGGATTATAATAATTAAAATATCGGATTAGCAATGTTTAATTCCGATCAAAGAAATATCTTAATTTCATTAGTTGGTAAATTTTACAGTAAAAATAAAGGTTTAAAGAAGCACTCATGTTTCTATGTACATGTACAAGATCAAAGATTAATTTCTAAAATATTCTTCTATTCAATTTATCCTCAAACATAATATCAAGCACCAATAAGCTAACTGTTCATTATGTTTTATGTCTAAAGTTTGGTTATATCTCATCGGCTTAAATGTATATAAGAATGGGATCTTTTCAAACCAGAACATTGGATTTTCTATTTATGGAACAACCCCTATTTTCGTTATAGGGTATGATTATAATTATCATAGTTATCTAAATTAAGGCCATTGACTCTTTATCCAAGTTTCCTGGCATGAGTTCTATCATCAGACATGCACATGAAGCCTTAACCTAACTGACATTGATATCTGGCATGAGTACAATATTACTTAATTTTACCTTTAAAAGACATTTAGGCCTAATGTTGGCATGACAGGAGCCCCGTCGTGCTCCAACTGTGTATGTAGAGCTATAAACCCTCAGCAAAATTCCAATGTTTTACAACACGGATTATAAAAAGTTACGACTATTAAACCTTTCATATTGTTCGTTGAGTGGCCTCCCTTGGTTAATTTTCGACACGTGATTAAGTTAAAAACGTTTGAATAGCATAATAATTACACGTCAGTAATTGAAGTTAGATAGTGGTTGTATAAACATGCGTATTAAGACCCAATTATCTTTTGTTTCATGTTCACTAAAAGGCTATATTCTTACGTCAAGTACGTAAAAGGCTAAACAATTTCTTTTGTCCAATTAAAACAACATCAAGATTTATACTTAGTGGAGATAAAAACAAACATAGGCTAAAATCTCAGGTCATAAATTTAATTGCGCCCTTAAAACAACAATCTTGTAGTCTATTTATGGTTTTCGGAACAGAAGAAGGGAAATTAACAAGGTGCGATAACTCGTTGTTTAAACATTTCTAATCATATCAGGTGAAAGGAAAGGTGTAACATAGCTGTGTGGCTTCTTTTCGAACAGAACTGAACCTTTCGAAGGGTTTTCATGGTCCAATTAGACTTCATTTGAAACAGAAGCTGAATTCTTGGAGGATCTGGAGTATTCTGGAATATTTTAAACAAATAGTCAAACTAGAAGATTCATTCAGAGAGAGCATCGGGTTTTAATTTATGACTGTTTAGACAAATTACATCAATGACTTGGAAGAAAAGATAGTCTTTCTTGGTGTTCGAACAGTGGGGTTAAATAGCCCTGAGGCTTCATCTGTACCTTTCTACTTTAATTTATTCATAAGAGACAGAAGGCGGTAGATATCGCCCGTGGTATTTAACATCAAGACAACCCATTCGCTACTTGATTCGTTTGGATTGGACGCTTCATATCTCTATGTGTTACACACCTATCTTATTGCTCTCATTGAAAGAAGAAAATTTATAATCGGGTATGGTTTCACTATTTTGACACTTTGAGAAAATCATCACACTTTTTCTCCGTGTCATTTTTGACTCTTTTTTTATGATTTATTATTGACTTGTTTTCCAGAAAAGAAGAGTAGAGGAACTCGTGTCAACTTAAGAAGTGTTTAAACTTAGAAGATAGCTGAAATTTGTTATACTGAATTAATCGACGTTGATATTACACAAATAACATTGAGAAATTTTGACATTGATATTTGGTGTTTACTCATATATAGGAACTTCCTGGTCATATTGAAACGAATTTTGATTTTTAAAACTTGAGTTTAAAAGATCGAAGTGCTAGGAGTTATCCTGCAATGACGTTAGTGAAACTGCAGCAGTAAAAAAGTGGTGTATTTATACGAGATTACTGTGGATATTGTGTTATTCTAGGAAAGGATTATTTAAGATTTAAAGATGAGGAGGTTTTTAGAGAAAATCATCGTAATTTTGGCTGTTTTACAGATTGTACATTCATCTTGGTGGTAAGTCAACTCTTGTTTTAATTTTTTTAATCTTCTTTGTCTGAATCAGCAACAATTCTGGACCATAAGCCAAACGAATTAATTTCACAAACTCTCAACACCCATTCTTTAAACATAATTAACCAATGCATACATCAAATTATAGATGACAAATGTCATATGCAAAATTTAACTTACATACCCTCAACACTCATTCTTTAAAAATAAATAACCAAAACCAATACAATTATTGATGACAACTGTCATATACAAGATTTTATTTATTTGAATGATTTGATCTCCCTAATACATAACATATATAGACCGTTTTCATAAATTTCGTATTTGAGATTTTTTCTGAGTGTGAATTTAGTGCATCATATATATACGTACACAATTTACCTTAAAATTCATTGAAAGAAATAAGATTGGGCGACAACAGAAGAATGTGGCATATCTCATAAATATTTCAGTTAATATTTAATATTGACAGCCTTGATAAGCTATTATGTCTAGAAAAGTTACAATAATATATTCAAATCTACATAAATATGCTTTTATTTCAAATTAAAAAATGTGTGAAAGATAACGATGGTAGTAGAAGACATAAATAACACGTTATCATTCAAATATACTTAATGATTTAATAAAGACACATTTAAACATTATAGTTTGCATTTTTATGTATAATTTGTGTTTATATTATAGGTGTGAAATTTTTTTATCTTTTTAATATTCATCTGTTTATATTGTAGAAACCATCTTGTGTTTTATTTCGTTCATCTCATATTTCAAATAATAAGATGCGTTTATCTTGAAAAAAAAAACATTTCGTTATGTTTTTAAAATTGCTATAATATATACTGTGCGAATACACAATTTTTTTTGTTAAATTGACATTTTCAATAACACTAAATTGTTTCAAACAACTATTTGGTCCAACCTATCAGAACATATAAGCTCATGCCTTTCTCGTATTTCTGATATAGCTGGTTTTGCAATTAATAGAATCGAAGCGACTAACAGGCCGGAATTTCAAATAAATAATACTTTTTTGAGGAAGGGTCATTTTTGTGTCCAGTTAAAATAAATATATTACATCACCCTAATTTTTTCGAACAAAAACGGTTGACTCTTTACCATGTTAATTATTTAGAAGTGTGTGTGTTATTTATTGTTTATGTAATTTATTATCTATTGATGGGTAGGGGTTATATATCACTAACTTCTATTATAATAGTCAATTTGATTGATGGCTAATATAACATGATAATTTATAGACTTGGCTTTAAGAAGAAGAGGTCAATTTAAAATAAATTAAAGAACAATACCCACTACTGTTAATGACTATTTAATGAAGGATGTAAACCGAGATACACTAAGATATCACTCTATTAAATATCCACACTACTGTATAAAGATATTTACTTATTGTTGATGTATAAATAAAGATATCTCTTCAAGTTATTTATGATAAATTATATGGGTAATATATTACTTTATTTCCTCCCCACGATATACTTCAACTGGTCTATCACTTTTTCGTTTTGAAACCTTTACTCACATTACTGTATAGAGCATACAACCTGTACCTGTTACTTTAGCCACTGCTTTTTGTTAAGACCAAACTTGCTTCAACCATTAAAAAAACTCATATAAAACAACGGTGCTAATATGTCTCTTTCTTACCAGCCCACTCCCAGCCTTAACTTTAACATTTAAAAGCAGTCAAATATCAATTGTTAAACCGTATCTAAACTCAGTGAAGAAATTGTAAAAAAAATCTTTAATTAGACAAAGTGAAACAAAATACAAGTTAGTTTGTAAGCAATTAGTTACCACTGACAGTTCATTCACTATGTTAAAGGTTAGTCTAAATTGTTATTAAAATACCAACAACTTCAGTATATACTCTACGACGGAGAGTTCAATCGAAATTTGATAAGGTTACCCAAAATCTTAATTAATTGAACAGCCATTGGACTTTCCTTTTTTTTAAAACAAAGAATTCGACATTATTTTTAGAAATTGTTTTTTACGTATAGCAGAAAAGACAACTTTTTCATCTATCCGGGCATGTATATATTTGTTCATTTCAATAAAACAGTATTTATTTGGTGAGTTTCATTGTGTTATTTTATGTGTCTCTGTCATTATTACCAACAATCTGTGGGCTTTTGTATAAATCTATAAAAAATACACTGCATACAACTATCATTTCAAAACGATACAAGAATTTAAGATAATATTTTGGATTTGTCATTAAAGATCAAGTTTGACACAGTGTCATATGAAAATATCTAAACCAATGTCAAGCCTAAAATGTATTTAAAAGATTATTGCCTTTAGCATGATAAAGCAGACATTTCAAACATCTTTCACGCCAGTTGGACTAATATTGACAGCCTTTAGGATATTCATATTAATCCACGCTAACCAATAAAATGTAATAATTCTGAGACCAACAATGAATGTTCTACTTGTTATATCCCTAGGCCAAGCGATCTCCTTCATGCCAAATAATAGAGGATTAGGACTTGGTAAAGTTTTGATGTTAACGGGTCAAATACTGACTCAAAATCTCTTAGTATGATATCATTTGATATAAATCTAGAATTCGTGTCTTGATTAAAGCACATGTTAAAACGATTGCTTTTAATATACGATATGTAAAATAAACAGGACCAAAACGAAGCATGGTTGCTTTTTTGATAATATTTCCATAACAGCAGAGGCACAATATCAATTAATATGCAAAGAAACAACATTAAAGACACATAAACTACTTCCGGTCCGTACACTTTCTATCAAATGCCATTTTCTTCCTCTTGTGTGAAAATTCAAGAGCCAACTAATTGATCAAAGATAATTAGAAGACGAAAATTAACACATTGAATCGATTCTTCGATTGACTTGCCAGAGTTTCTTCACAAGACGTTTTTTGTTAGCCGATAGAATCCTGTGTGTTTATTGAAAATACACACAAAGCTTGTTTGATGTTACTTTTTGTACTTGAAGAACTTGATGAATTGATACAAAACTGACTAAAAGGCGAACAAAAATCAATGGCGATCATGCAATTAATTTAGAAAGATCTAAAGGACTTTTCTGGCAACAAGTTTAACCACACACTTTTGTATTGTAGCCTTGTTTGTCATGATGTAACATGGTTAACGTCGCAAGATGTTGCTAGAATACCTAGATTGTTGTACAATTTGTTCATGAAGTGGCAATAGATTTTTAAATTGGGAGCCCCTCTCAGAATATCAATTCAGCTATTATTCTAGATTGAAATTATTACTAGTCAATCGGTGTACAAGTTCGTGTTACATCATTTGATACTGGTGTGTCCATTCAATAGAAACATATTTCAGTTGAAGATTATTTTCTTTTGCCATAATTTGCTCGGGGGTAAATTTTCAACAAATCTTCTGTTAAGAAAGAGGATTATGGGTTACGTCGTTGACAATAACCGTAACGAATCTGACATGTATTGCCACTTGAAAATTCAATTAACATTGTCCGATTGCTCTTAAACTGTTTGCCTTTATTGTGTCCGAATTTTACTAACTTCGAAGAATTTTGTCAAAGGGATGCAAAGTCAATTTTTCCATTTTTGTATTAATTAACTGCTTCTAATTTCTAAACGTGTTTCATCAACATTTTTCGTTTGTAAGAATTTACTTCGTGTATATCTGGTGATGAAAAAATTGAGAATAAATTGTAAGTCACGATTGAATTGATATTTGAGGACGTTTGATAACATGATTTACTATATCGACCATAAACTGTTACACTATAAATACACACATCAGAAATATGGAGCAAATTGTCTACCCTCATTTACCTAGCTCTCGAATTATTATCATTATAATTTATATGGATATAATGAAACTCTTGTTTTAATTTCGCTAGAAATGTCTGTCTTAACTTTTGCAATGACACCACTGATGCGTAAGAAATGAAAGATTATTTGAAATTTGCACCTGATACGCTTTTTAAGATACCAAAAAAGAAGCCTGAAACTTAATTTGAATAGCAGAAATAAAAGAAACATTGAAGTGAAAGCATGAGACACACAATCTATTAATATTATTTGTATTTAAGTTGTCGCTATGAGCCCAGTAAGTCGCAAAACAGCAGGACGTAAAACTCAATATGATATTAATGATTTATAATATAATGTTATTTATTATCCTCACTGATATAATCTAGGACATAGACAATGTTTTATGAATGGAAAAGAGCATCGAATTGCCCAGATATTTGTTAAGGGTTTATATATCGTGTCTTTTAACTAAAGACTAAGTTGTTTTTAAATAACCTTATATGCTGATTTCGAATTTCGTTGAATTTAAGAATTATTTTCATACATTTGACAGTATATGGAGAAGAGTTATTGTTGATATAGTGTAACGAAAGTCGACTTGATTCAGTGTAGGTCGAGGTTGTGTAATAAAAAGTTTAAGTAAACGTATAAGAATGACAACGAGTCCCTGTTTTTGTATCATTGTCTGTTGTATAAGCTTGGACTGCCATATAAAGGAATTTCTTTAATAAGAACAGATACAGTACTGGACTAAGATGTCAATGTATATTATTGATACAAGCATCTTGTACCTAACATGCAATGGAGTTGTTAAAGATGTTAAAATCAATGTACTGGTCCTTCCCTGAAACAAATACTTTGGTCTTGCAGATCTTTATTTCAATGATCTGAGTTGTCAAGCAAGAGAAATTACACTAACAAATTAAGTATCATCAGTGACAGCTAGGAATCTCGCCTCTTTCTATTGTTCACCTTGAATTGCAAATGCTGATCGAAGAGTATAGGTTACACCATGTGTGTTGTAGATATGATATGATTTGTCATGCGATACACACATTACAACTATAGAATGAAGAATGCAGTAGGATTGAAGTTTCAGACGAAATTTAATCTGTGGTATATGTTAGTAATCAGAATATTAAATCCACAGATTAACGCATTAATTCCGCTATACATACGGTGAATTAAAGCCGACGTTAGATGGTATGTGACATTTTAACAGTTTCTCTCTTACCTATAATTACTAGTAATTTTACTATCTAATTACCAGAGACATTTTATAGTCACTCTAATCTTTAAACTGCTCATTTTCTACTTTATGCTGTTGACAATTTACATCTTGTCTAATAGAAATAAACCAGTAAGACAAGCCAACTGATTGTATCGTTATCATATGTTGGAAATATTTATTTTTTATCTGCAGTTGAAGTGCATATTTAGCATACCAAAGAGCGTTGTTTGTGTTTTAAGCTGCTTATACTTGATTTGAATGACTATTCCTTCATTTATTTAATTTATTTTTTATTTTTAAAAGGAATATGGTGTAAGGATAAAGTTCAGTCATTTTGTCCAACTCTACATATACGCAATACTACGATATTTAAATCCGCTATATCTTGTGATACATTTCATACCACTCGCCTTTTTTAATTTGTTATTTTGGTGTACTTTGATATATAGGCAGGATATACTCATCGGTGATTGTGTTTTATTAATTTAGTTAAATTGTGCAGATGTGATCCCTTACAGATCCCCGAGCAAAAGTTTGTGTTAGCCAACTATGTAATGTCTACCCTCTAATAAGTCAATATTAGTTTTGTATTTAGATACTTGGTGATAATTTTGTCAGAGTTTCAGTAGACTGGGTGGAAAATAAATCATAGTGTCTGAATCGAGGTGGTTCTCTATTTTCTGTGTTAGGAGCGAAAAGTTATTTCTGTTGAAATCATCCTCTGACCACTACCTATCTTGATGGAAGATAAGCTAATCAACTACCAACTAGAAGGTGTATGTATATCTTGTACCAGGTGGAAGAGATGATTGTTAGTAAAGATTAGTAATTATTGTAGACAAATAACAAGTATCTATTGGCACAACTGTTATCCTATACATCACTCGGGAAGACTATAGTAGCAAATACATTCTTGATAAAAGATTCATTTTCAATATTTAAATACTACTTTCTTCATAAATATGAATTGAATGATTAAAATGGCACCCACCTTTAAATTGTGCACCGGTTCTATGTAAAAACAATAAAGCCTTGGCAATAATTAGTCTCGTCTTCAGATTGGCTTAGTGACAAGATGTACGAGGCTTAATTTTTTCTCATTTTCTTACAAAAAGGCTATACATTGTCATATACTATTGCAGACTTTTTTATGTTAAATGCCTCTGCAGCATAGTTTTTACATTGTCGATTTGCGCATTAAATATTTAAAGCATTGCCAAGTTGTGACCTATCGGGAAAGTATTTTCAAGAAATTTTGTTAATGTTATTTACTTGATTCCTTTCTCAAACGTTACCCTTACAACTTTACCAACATATTTTCTCCAATCCTCTTACGTTTGATGTGTCTGCAACTCTAATATTCTCTGACCAACTATTCCAACATATCTTAACTCCTCATTAAACGTTTTCGTTGACCGCCATCTACAAAAATCGCCCATTTTCTTTTCACTTTCGATTCTCGACAATCTTGTTGGCTGATCTAACAAATTTGAATCTTTTACTTAAAAACCAGCTACCGTCTATAAAACATCGACAGGTGTGGGCTAGGGGATGAGATCCTGTTTACAGAGACCCCAGGGCAGGCGTGGGGGTGGCCTACACATCTTATCATTCATCATTTAATCCGTTTAGTAAATACAGCAGTGACTATATTGAGACTAAGGTCGATATGAGTAGTGCCTGACTAGAGTTTGGGTTTAAAAGAAAATCTTATTATCTGTCAATAGTCAACACCGGACAAACAGACTATCCTGAAAAACTCTCGGTTTCCTACCGAATAGACAGAATTTGATAAATATATATATCTTAGAATGATAACATTTGGGAACAAACCTCGAGTAGCTGATTGAATTAATATTATCTTTTTTTAAAACTACTTTTTGTAACATTTCAAACCTTAACCTTATCATGTCATATCAAATTTTAAGCTGTCTGAATGCTAGAAACGGTGAGTTAGGCCCTGTTTATATGGAGCGGGCTGGCCCGGGTGGGCGGGCTGGCTCGGTTTGTCGGGATACTCGGTCGTGACGTCATCCTCACACTTTTCTTTTGACTTAAAATATTGATGTTTATATGGACAACGGGCTGGCCCGCTCTATCGGGCTCCCCGCTTTTTGAACCGGGAAGCCCGGCATACCGGGCCAGCTCGATGTTTATTTAAACTATTTTTCATCATTCAGCCTGGGTTTACTACCTATGACGCATGCGTAGAGCTCACACAGCAACAAAAAATGGCGTCGTGTAAAAACAAGAAGAGACAAATAATGAATATCTGTCAAAAAAGAGTTTTGTTGGACCCAAGAGATGAACACTGTCTATTTCTCTTTAAGTTTTTAATCCAGATACCCCCACACTGGAGCAGAGAGTAATATAAGATCTGTTCTTGTTGTTGGCAGAGTCCGAGATTAGGGCACAAATCTCTCCCACACCCCCAGTTTCAAAACCTCCCGTACGCCTATGATTATATACACCTAAAATAACATTAAAATGAGCAAATAAAACTCCAAACAAAGCCAGGAGAAGGTTAATGATTCTGCAAAATCTACGAGCATTCATGTGAACCGCCATTTTGTTAAAATATTATCGTGACGCAACAGTTATGAATGTCATTAAACGGGCCATCTCGCTGCCATGTAAACGTTGGAAATTTCAGCCCGGTTACATATACACGGTTGTGTTTTTCAGCACGTCTGTCCGGGCCAGCCGTCTACCCGGGCCAGCCTGCTACATATAAACAGGGCCTTAGAGACCAAGTTCACCAATTTCCAGCAAATCCTTGGCAAATGTCGTAATCCTTGATTAAAACTATCAACAAAACCCTCTGTCATTTTTCTTTTTCGAACCGACTGATATAAACTTGCAATTCTTTGGTCTGATTCAGATTTGTTTATTGACAGATTATCATTCAATCTTGAAGTTGTAATTCATCACACACTAATTTTGGAATTCTATTAAAGTTTAGACGTAAAGCCATTTGTAATTGGCTTAAACCCAATAATCAAATAAGATCCCGGACTAAGTTGGGCTATCCTAAAGTAAATAAAATGTTTGATTTCAAGATAGAAACTGAACGATTTGTAACTGTGATTATACAATTCTATCTCAAGATTGGAATTCTGATCATTTTCAACAAATAATAATTAATTCAGATTACTTGGCCAACAAAATTTAATATCCGCTATATCCCTTCCAAAACCCAACCAATACTTTGGTAACAAGAAAGTGTAATATTCCAGATACAGCTTTGCTTTAAAACCCTCTCAATATTACTTCTTTGTTAGAGGTCCAAAGCGGTTCCTCTGAAACGTTGGATGGCGAGACAATGCCTTGACTTTGTTTGACTGAATATATACACTGGATTTGTGTATTATCAAAGTCCTGGCCGTCACTGATAACTCGTGGCTTGAACTAATATCACTTTCAAGATAAAGATAACAGACCACTATTCTTCATCTCACACCTGACCACAACATACTGGCTTCTAGCTAAGTGGAATTTTATCATATGCTAGTATAAATGACTTCATCTCTAACTGAAAAGTATATCCTAGATAATAGATTGTAGTTTTAAAATGCTTAGTAAAGTTAATAGATGAAGCTTTGACTGGTCCTTTTGTATCTATCTTAGTAGTACCAAAGCGCATGCATTGCATTAAATTTTTTCAGTATTGCATTATCTATAACAAATTCATTCGAATGTTATAATCTGATTTGAAAATGAAGTAGCTTCTTGAAATTTGTAATCATGTTAGGCTTGTTTCGTTGTTAGATAGATAAATATAGTTTTATGAGGTATTTGACATGTTCCGGTGTTTTTTTAAATAAATAAAAATATAATCTGTAAGAATTCTGCTGTACATTCAGATTGATGTCTGTCCGATCAAATTGAAAACTTTTGAAAATTATCTTTATAGCATTTATTATTGAATACACCACAAGTGAACGAAGTGTGAAAGTATAATTCATGTTATTATGTAACATTTCAGATTATATTAAATAATACTTTCATATTTCATTGTCAACTGTCTCACTGTCCGTGTAAGGATTACGATTTTAAGGCGAGAAAATGGCCAACTTTGTGAACTTGTAGTAGGTTCACAATAAATCGTCTTAGTGTCAGTGTTGAGAAGCGAGGATCAGACAACAATTGTTCGACATACCTCACTAATCTCTTCTAATCTACTGTTGATGGGCACAATTTATGTGTTTTGTTTTACATAGTATATTGCTTAAATTATTATGATATTGTATAATATCGATAAAGTAATATAATTCATTTGAAATTTTCTTTTTCTCAAGAGTTTGCTAATTAATTGTTATTTCTTGATATGGTAAAGAAACTGTTTTTTATTTATTTTTTAAAATTTGACTTTGATTAGAAATACCAAAGATATTCTAAATACATGTATAGGAGGCTATATTATTTGAACGGTGTTATTGTTTGTATAATGAAAATTGCAAAAGCCGTTTACATGGACCTATATCATGAGTGTTAAGAACCACTTGTTCTAGTGGATTTACATCTGACGAATTGACCATACATCAACCTATATTTATATAAGTTGGGGGTATACTTAGCTATAACACTGTAGTATCATTGACTACATCCCTTTTCACACTAGAAACCCTATACTTTCAATAACCCCTTACTGAAACCTATTCATATTTTATATTGTTTAATAACAAGCTATGTAAAACTCGATTGTCACTTGAAATCAACCCATGGTTTACAAATCACCCCGTCACGTTTGCGGCCTTTCTTGTCCTATAAACACATCATCATCAGAAAATCTAGTCCTGACCGTCCTTACAAAATAAATTCAAACCTGTTGAATGATCATGACGTTTTAACAAATATCAGCACTCATTCATTGTTCAAATTCGCATCAATAGATAAAAAAATGTCGATGACTTTTAGGTACTGATGCCGAATTTGGTTACATCGCAACACAATATAGTTTATAAACTGTACTGTAATCAAGTATACCTTATTTAAATCTGTTAAACCCTAATAGGTTGTTAGTCTGAACACCAGTTTACTGCACGATGACCTTTGAAGGTCTGAGTGTCCACTTAAAAATGTGCGTTTAAAGGTCGAAATATAATTCCAGGATTAGGATGAAATTAAGCACGAACGATTTTCACGGTTTACGGTCATTAAACCCGAATTGAAACCTTGAAATACGCCTTATCCGATTATATCTTTAAGTCCATATCATTTATTAATATTTATAAGAGGTAGGGTACAGGTGACGAGCCCTGACTTATACTACTACTGAATCAGTCATAGCACAGATTGATCTAATAATATTTGATTGGCATAGATAGTATACCGTATTATAACCCTATTAAAAGTTATCAATCAAAAATAATTAATGTATGTTTTTGTATCATTAATAACTAATAACGAACCACTTGTGGTGGAAGATCTATCAAATGTGTATCGTCTCAAGAGACAGCTAACCTCTGACGATGGTAGCATCTTGGGCAATGCATTTTATTCTATTTATTGTGAGATAATCTAGGCTATTCTTATTCTAACCCTACACTTATTTGTCGTTCTACGATATTACATTGTCTAGGGTTTTTCTTTTTCTTTTTTTAAAGTAAAAATTGAAATTAAACGGTATCATGTTCCGAAACGTGACATATTGACGATGTTTCGAGAAACTTCGAGTTGAAGGCTTGAGAAAATTGAGTACAGCCTGCACCCAAATAACAGCCAACATAAACAAGCGTTTCCAAGTTTAACAATTAATTAACATAACTAACCAGAAGAAATATGCTAGAAAATGTATCAATTACACCCAAAACAAGCACATTATCTTCCAACCAAACGAAACAAAAAAAGAACATTCTCGCAAAATGAAGTTGGTAATTTCCTCAATTTGTGTTGAGTTTTGAGTGATGACGGGTTGTGAAATGTTATCTAAAAATTATATCAAGTTGTGAAACTGATCTCAAGTTGTTGAAAAATTAATTGCTGATTAAAAAAAAAAGTCACAATGCCGGATGAGAAATCTATAAAAATCATATTCAATAAAGTTTTTTTTTTTATTAAACATTTCTGTTTATTTCTAGGTATTTAGGAGTATCAAGTTCTTATCAGTCACTAGTCGAAGAAATCAAACATCTACCAGGCAGAAAGAGATGTTCAAATTTAGCATTTTTAGCACCACGACAGCAAGAGTTGTGTGGCTTAGAGGAAAAAATAATCGATGTCATACATGATGGCGCTTCAATGGGAATAGATGAATGTCAACACCAGTTTCGAGATAGAAGGTGGAATTGCACAACTTTCAACACCACGAATGTATTTGGTCAAATTTTAAAAATAAGTAAGTAATTTAAAATTTCCTAAATATTACAAACTTAAGATTAGCATTAGTTAAGAGGTATTTATGGAAAATTTGACGTAGTCTATACATTTTAGTGTATTTAGCCAATTAGTGTCACCCACATAATGAATTTCCCCATACCAAACTATATTATGTTCTAACAGTTCATTGTATTATACAGAAAATCATATTTCTGTACCTTCACAAAGTGCTCTGTTGGAGAACACAGTACGAAATAACATACATATTTGAAACAAGGGAGTTAGGCTTGCCACATTTAGGAAAAGATATTGAGAAATTACAATCATGTAGAATTGGACAGTGTGGCAACCATTTCGGGGATGCAATCTTTGAAAACTTATTAATTACGAAATAATCTACAGCCTTAATAATGAGAGAGTCAAAGTGGATGTATCCAAGGCATAGATAGATATTCGACAATCATACAGAGGAAAATGTATTACCAGACTCTTTGAATGATTTTATAGGAACAGACGGCAGAAAACGTGAAAGTATATCAATCACTCGTATATTGGACCACCTTGTATCTTACAACAGTAACATATTGTTAACACGATGTTTTAAGATATTCAATAGTTGAGTCTAGATTGTAAAAGTTTGGCAAACACTTTATAATTAACTTTTTATTTGTAAGATATAAAGGGGCATATTTTCTGGTGATTAAACTTTCACACACCTTGTGTTGTAACATAACGATTAAACTCAATGAGATGAAAGTTATTTCGTCTAAAGAATCGAAAAGGTGTAAAATATATTACTAATATATCTTTACAATTTCCGCTTCTATTGAAGTCTTTAAAACATCTCTTAATTACTTTTACTATAATTGGATTTTAACAGAAGAATTTAAGTATGCTAACATTCTCTTTTTCTTACTGTAATATGAAATTCTTTCGAGTTACCAATGTAAACATGCGATAAGCCTTTGAAATTTATTAATAATAATTGAAATTCTTTTTGAACCATGGCCCGAAGGCTGCCACCTACTGTTAAAGGTTTTCAATATTAAAATTTGTCTGTGTACTTTGAAAGTCATTGATGCCTCAACTTGGGTCGTCTTGACCCTTTCTTGCTTATAATATGAACTCACATTGGGAAGACTGTGTGCTGAAGGAAGACTTTGGTTCACCACTGGTGGACTGTTTGTTAACAAGCAAATTTGGTTGTGGTTTAGCTGTGAGTAGAAGCCTTACTTGGTGGCATAGTGCATCGTTTTAATTCAAATTTGCCTTTTCATTAACTACCAAACAAACAACCCATCTTGCCTTCACCCGAGCGTCCCGTTTACTTTCACCACATTTCCCCTCTCGAAAGCATACTTGTATTAGCTTGAGAGTTATTGCGATTTTCTGAGCAGTTGCGCAAAAATGAAAATCACTTAGAAGTTTATCCAAGTATTCATGCTAATTAATTTATCGGTTTTTAACATTGTTAGTTAATACTGGATAATTACAATATATCATGAGCCAACAAACCAAACGATGACAGTATAAGTGGCACCAATACTTGTTATTGATTGTCAGACGATCTGGAAAATTTCTCTCTTCTAGAAATCTCTAGTTGACACACAGTCTTCTTGTCTTTTTAAGACGCTTTGACAATCTGTTGGTTCTAATGAAAATAAATGATATTCTATCCCTTCATTAGTGATTCTTAATATAAATAGTAACGGTACATTTAATTGGGCAACGTCCATGCTGTTCATTCTCGTTGCAAGTGGCCTACTAATTTACGCATGGTGTGAAACACTTGCTTCTGCTTAAAATATCTTTAAAATGCGGACTAATGCTGTCTTACATACAGGCAATCCTTTTACTTGGACTATTTAAGAAATATTCATAGTGATTCATAGTGATATGAATTAGAGATGGCGTGTCAACAAGACACTACGTTTTCTAAAAGACTAAGTTTCAATAAACCAGCACCTCTCTCATGAATTTCTATTAGATTTAGACTTGACTATATTATATCTTTATATAGATGCGCAGTTTACAAATAGACACTAGTCTCTTTCATCTAGTATAATTGACTTATCTATCTGAACAAACCGTTTAATATGGATGTTTTCACAGTCAATATAATCAATTTTTGAATATTACTTTTTCTTTGTACAATTCATCTCTGTCCCTTGCGTTTGTATTTTTAATATCCAGTGTTATTTCGTAGGTGCTTTTATATCACCATACTGATAATGTTAAACACGCCAGGTTCAAATCGGGATTCCACACCCTAAATATTTTCATAATAGTTGATACGAACGTCAGCTTATACCTTGACTGTATAGCCACTATTCTTGTATCACGGAATTTAGATTTTTAATTCGATTGTATTTCAGTACATTCAGTCAACCAGAGCCCTCGACAAAAAGGCTTAAACATTAGGTCTTGTTTGGATATTTTCAGAGCGCCGATCAACATGTACTCAATAGCCTAAATAATACCTTATCATAATCAATTACTTTTAGACAATGACTTGTAAATAACAATAAGTAGCAATGAAAACAGAAAAAAAAGGCAAGGAAGGACACATTTAAGTTCATTAGGGTCAACTTTTTAAAACGTCATATTATCCAAACAAGTGATCTTAAACTCTTCTAATTTATTCTCATTCAAAGATTCGTGTCAATCTTTTATTCCCTTTTCCTCTTTTCTTTAAACTAAAGTTCACGAAGATGCTAGTGATATGATGAACTTTATTATCCAGATAGGCGAAGGGTGGGTCAGGATTAAATGTAGCCAATATCGGGCAGTATGAAGGGTAATAAATAAAAGAGAACAATATGATGTTGACAAGGGCTTTACTTTTAAATATTGATTAATAATCTGCCGTAGGATCTGATGTTGATATTATCTGGAGTCCAAACAACCGAAGTTTGACAATATAAATTGAGGCCATTGTCTGAAAATTTAGAGATGTAGGGAACGCCTGTGGAGAAGGTCAAGTTACCTGTATTTTGTCTGTCAAAATGAAATGATAAATAAACAAGGTGTCTTACCTATCTATTGTTAACAGGTCTACTATCTTCAGGCTACTGGACATGTCATTTTTAATCATTTTAGTCTGAATTACATACATCATATTCCATGGCTACATTGTAAGTCGAGTTACTGGTTTATTGGTAAAAATGTACCACATCTGAAGATTGAAACTTTTTAGAAAAAAATTGCTTAAGCTTAATAGATTACTACACCCCTATTCGTATTTAAATTACAGGCCGGGACTTGTGTTCCACTATAACAGGCAAATTTATGATACTCAAAATTAGATTTTGTTGTGTCCATACTGTTTTATAAAAGTACACAATGTGATTATTTTTTACACAATGAACAAAATTTTTATTATGCCTTCTTATGATTTGTAATATGTTATTTATATTTTCATTTTATCATTTCAGAGAGTCGAGAAACTGGTTATATATATGCTATTTTATCAGCTGGCATCATGTACAGCGTTACACGTGCGTGTGCGAAAGGTGACCTAGATCATTGTGGATGTGACACGAAAGTAAGAAGGATCAGTACAGAAGGAGAGTTCGAATGGGGAGGATGTTCCGATAATATTCGGTATGGTTCGAAATTTTCAAAAGATTTTGTCGACTCAAAGGAAATGAGAATCAGTGAAGACGGTCTGATGAATGTTTGGAACAATGGCGCTGGCCGAAAGGTATGTTAACTATCATTTATTTCTGAATTGAAGAATACGATCCATGGAAAAACTTCTAGACGCCGTATTAAAGTTAAATCTTCTTTACCAAAATATAATTATTCCATAGCTATGAAACCCAGAATTGTTAGCAGTTGCATCAAATTCTTTCAGCAGGACAAGCTTATGAGAAATTTTCAAAGGCTAAAAACCAGACAAACAAATGAAACGATAAGATGTTTAGTTGATCAAGATACCTCATCATGGTCTAAATTAAAACTTAAATTACTTGAGGTTTTGAATGTCAAATTTGTAAAAAATGTTATTTTTATTTACAGATGGTAAAAGACGAACTCGAATTAATGTGTAAATGTCATGGGGTCTCTGGAAGCTGCTCAGTAAAAATTTGTTGGCGGAAAATGAAATCATTTCGTGCCATAGGAAGTGCATTGAAAGGTCGATTCGATGGAGCTAGTCTTGTGAAAATGGACAGACGACGAAAGAGGTTAAAGCGTACAAATAAACTTCAAAAGCGACCTACAAAGAAAGACTTGGTGTATTTAAACGAATCGCCTGATTTCTGTGAACATAATTTGGAAAATGGATCAGTGGGCACCCGGGGTAGGGAGTGTAATAAGACAAGTTATGGACTTGATGGTTGTAGGTTAATGTGTTGTGGACGAGGCTACTATACTCTTATTAAAGAAGAGAAAGACGACTGTGACTGTAAATTTTATTGGTGTTGTAGAGTCGAATGTAAGAAATGTACAAACGTGAAAGAAATGCATTATTGTAACTGAATATTGACTAGTTGTTTTTGAGTAACAACATTATACCAAAGAAATGAATCTTCAAGACGACAAACCTAATCGGTACCAATAGTGCTTATTGATTCAAACAGTCGTGAAAAGCAAATGAGTTTCTGCTACAGCACATTTCAAATTGATAGTCAAGTGATATGCATTTGAAAGCATGGGGTATGACTTAAACCCAAATTATTGAGGGTATAAAATAATTGTGATACCGAAACCTACCTAAAAGACGATAGATTTTATTAGAATGTTGTTTGTTTTATTGTTTCGTTACATTTGTGGGCAATTATGCTTTAAATATATTTAGAGTGCTTATTCAATTGTTAATAGACTACTTATTTTGGAGTAGATAAATATGTGTATATTGGTCATTTTAATGTTATATATTAGTGTGTATATTTAAAAATTTGAACTGTGAAAGTGACACAATGTTCAAAGTGCATGCGTGGTACAATCCTGCAAGTATCGGACAGTGTTGTGGTGGTATACAGGCGTTTTTCAGTCCACATAGTGGCCTTACGCCAAAATAAAAACATTAGACTTGGCCGGAAGCAAACTTTGACGGCGTCTGAAAGCTGAAAGCTCTTGACTGTTTTCCTTCAGGAGAGGGATTCAAGCGATCAGTCAAAATGGACATTGGTACTTAAATGGGATTATATTATCTCAGTTCGATTGGTGAACCATGGACAATATCAGACTGCGTCCTCTATACATCGTGAAAAATTTGAGTTTAATCTGGTTTAATTGGAAGCAATATCTAAAAAGTCTGTTCCGTGACGGTCGGTTACAGAATACACGAATAACAGAGGACTTATGGAACGAACAATAACAAAAAGTGATTTGTGGTTGCAAAATGCATTTATTAGATACTATTTATTATTATTAAGATATTACAGTACAATTTTCTATTTTGTAAATCTATGTAAATTGTATTATATTTAGAAGTCACAATTTCTCTCTTTACCGGTTGTATTGTTTAGTTGAGATCCTTGAAGTACATGTAATATCAAGACTTCTCAAACATGCTTCATATCTAAATTTCTTTATTCTGACCAATATATTATGTCTCTCTGATACTGTTATCAGAATAGTAAAATATTGTAGAGAAATGTACATTCCTTTGTAATACTCTGTAACTGTCTTTAAGAAGAGATCATTTTCCTTTTAACAATGAACATCTTACTTATGAAAATAAACGTTGAAAATTGAGTTTCTCTTAATTATTTTGATTCATGTTGAAGGCTTTTTTAGCTGAAACACTGTTAGATGACTTTGAGCAATAAAACGGAGAAAGATGCACTACTTAACCAATACGTAATGCAAATCCTACTGAATCACCGAAACCCTGCTCTCTTTTACATTTCTAAACATTGTGCACAGGTATTATATTTTATCCAAGGAACAATACAAAATGTAGAGTTGCCCGAGGATTAAGGCGATAGATGAAGATTGGATGGGATTAAAGGGATTAAGTTTCGAGTATTTGAGGTTATATCGATCCTTCAAATGTTCATTTCACTGTTGTCACAAGGATTATTATATCTTAACCTTTGGTTGATAACGTTCCTATCAAATGTTTCAAGAATCCATATTTGTATCATTTTACATTCTAAGTCTCCTGATCTGTCAGAAAACGTTATGGTGGATATGTAACATTGACTGATCCACGGATGCCTCGGTCACAACCCGTGGTCTTCACAAAAGTTATATCACTGATATTGTTTGGGAGTATTTAAGCCAACCATTTCCGTTGTCAAAAAAGAGATTCATAGATCAACACTGATATCCTATCACTTATAACACTAGTATTTGAAAAACAGGTCCATAAAGACTTTATGGCTGAGATGTATGGAAAATACAATGTCTGAAGAGTCATATGACGAGTAATGACATATCAAATTCGGGCAACCAATCTGAATTATGATGTACATTATTAGGTAATTCTCAGGGCATTGCGGTATGCAAAATACAGTTAAATAGTGTTTTTGTTTTGTTTTATCAAATATATAGATATAATAAGTATTATAACAAAGTATTGTATTGAAACGTCCAAGAACATGGTGCATAATAACCCGGAAGTTGTACGAACCGAATTGTTTTTTTGTTTTTTTTTAATGATAATAACTTAATTCAGATACCAATAATTGGTATATATGAATATAAATATACACAATGTTTACAGAATATATAAGGACTAACATTTCAACAAAAAAGATACAAATACGTGATTGAATGATTAACGGTAATCAACATTATTTAAAATTGCTTAATATTTCTTGAATGAATTTATTTAGATTAGTAAGTTGTAAGTCTTTCAATTGGAATATTGATTCGAATTTAAAATAAGATGGGTATTGATACAAATACTTAGATAAATATTTCCGTCTACTTTCTGCAAATGATGCACATTGGAATAGATAATGAAACTCGTCGCCTATGTCGTCTGAATTACACAGATTACACGTCCGTTGCTCTTTCGGTATGCATGCATATATGCCGGTTTCAATAGGGGATTTGTTATTCCTACAACGGAATCGTGTGAATGTCAGACGATAGATTTTCGACGGGTGCCTGAGGTAATCTTCAAATTTAAATTCGTTTTTAAATATACTGTATGACACACATTTTCGAGAATTAGATATTGTTGAAGACCACTTTTGAATAAATTGGTCTTTGAGTCGAGAAGTAACCATACTCTTTAACCATTTGTTACTAACAGTAGATCCATTTGTGTCCCATACATAGGACAATCTTACTTCATCTAAAATACTTTTAACTGCATGTAACCAGTTATTAGATGGATATAAATGTGACATATGCTTTAACATAACGTAATTCAGTTTATCGTGGTTTCCACATATTACTTTATGCCAGTAGCTTATAATTCTACATTTTATAACAATTTCAAGTGGGAACATGCCTAGCTCCCCATAAACCATTACATTACATAAACCATTGTAGTTTCTCCTACATCAATATGGCTACCAAACTTCTTGGTTCATTTGTATATCCCGTTAATTGGCCACAGCGGAACATAACACTGGTGACGAGGATGTTTCTACATGTTTTCGGGAAGAGGGAAGCTAGGTAGAGAACCTGCCATGACCAGAAATTTTCTATATATAAAGAAAACATAGTTTAAATAAAAGACTAAAGAAGAAAGAAATAAAAGTTACCGACTACAGGGTGCCGTAGATCAAATAACCTAAACTAGGCCGCTGAAAGTTGTCAAATTTAGAATTGATAACTGGTCTACATATTATTTTGGTAGGCTTCTACAGTTTTTCATGTTTAAAAAAGATGCAGACGACAAGAAAGTTCCTGTATTTTGTAGATTTCGTGAATATTTGGGCGATTCTTTTGTGTGTGACATCAGGGGTTACGGAAAAGACTCCTGACTGAAGACAACATGAATCATGCCAGAGCTTTAGAAATATCTGTTGCAATGGAGACATCTGTCAAAAACACGTTGGAAATGAGAGGGAAATGGAGATGAAAAGGTGAACACACTTAATTTAATTAGAAGCAGACACACTATATCTATAGTAAAGTTACGGAATATGCGTTTTTATTCCCTTGTCTCGAAAGAATAAAAAGTGACCACGAAAGCACATGGATTGAGGTTGAGTTCAATGATCGTTTCACACTAAATAATTGGGTTGCCGGAGTTCATGCTTGTAATTGCCCTGGTGACAAATTGAACAAAACTAAATTTTTATTTTCGCCATAATCTTGCATAAATAGTCAATTTTCAGTTCTAAAAAATGTAGTAAATTACCTGAACAAATGGTAGGCTAAGTGATAACTGACCACAATTCGCTTCAGAAGAATTCAAATGTTTCACTCAATCAAATGGTATAAAACATATCTTTTCAGCACCGTATCACCCTGCTAGTCTCACTTACTGATCCTTAGCCCTGGTAGCTATTTTACAGATGGTGTAGAGTCATAAGGTGTCAGTATAAACACACTTAACATCTCAATGACTGTGAATTACTGATGAGCATCAGTTTGTACTTTGTTCTGTTAGTATGACGTGAGCCTGTGACGTAGACGTTTTTGTATTTCACATATTCTTTTATGGTGGCCAAACTAACCTGAAACAGCAAAAGTAATATGAACGATGTAGGGGAACGATGATGGTATATGACTACTAGACTAGCCATCTTTCCGAATCTATCTATAGTAAAGTTACGGAATATGGAAAATCTTAAATGATAAAGAAGCCGTAGAAGGTCATCTGGATTTCTTCAAAACGTTGCTCAACTTTCAATTTGATTCTTAATACTTTATGTAAAAAAATGACCTCTTAGAACTTTGAGTGCGTGCATAATAAATACGATGCAACCCATCGCCAAGCTTTACCTGAATAATTTGAGTAAATACAGAAAATTATTTAAAAGGAAACGAATACAACAGCCACCTGGCAATGTCAGTATTGAACAGAAATATGGCATTCCAATAATAATGAAGTTTGGCATCACCTCATACACCGCCATATTTCAACACCTAACACCAGAATAGCAGAACATTATACATAGAGATTTTAACAAGTAACATTTGTCAACTTCAATAGATCTGAGTTATCAACAGCTTATGCGAATATCAAAACTAACCACGAAACAATTAGTCAATTTTCAAAAAGGCCTTTCCACCGTTTTATTGAATATCAAAAAAGGAACATGGACAATTTGTTACCATCAAGATAAAGATCTCATCATTTAACAAGAAAAAGAATCACGATTGGCGTGAACAACAAACCTGTATGTAAGATATATCACACCAAACCAATTTCCAGAAACTCTAAAGTAAAACTAAGCTAGTATATATTTTGAATATATAGGCACTATACATATTTATGTTAATCTGAACTGGATCGAATGAAACCAGTTTCACATAAACAGAGCATTATCTGTAGAGTACTGAGATCGTGTTTCATCCACTGTAAATGGAACTTAGACATCCGATAATACGATTGTGCAGTTCTGCAAATGGAAACGCCTTGCAACTTATATCAAATCATGCTATTCTGGAGAACGGTTGAAGCAAGGAGACATTCCGGAAACCGGAAATTAGGAAACAACATTAATCAATTAACTGGCTGTATGACCAGGGTCTACATGGGATGAAATCCGACCAGTTCATTTTACGTGATGTGATAAAGATAGGACAATCCAAGCTATTATTCCAGACCCCTACCTTAGTTTATTAGTAGTAACCTAATCTGACTTGGTACGTGCACATCACGAGATGGGGAGGGGCAATATCAATGTCTGATGGTTAAATAGAGTTCCTTACTGTCAATATTCAATTAATCACGTATTTCATTAATTAGTTTCCCTTCAACAGAATTAATACTTTAAAATATCATCAAAAGTTGACCACGTTTTAATTGAATAAGATGATAACAACTGCAGATATCATTGTTCTCCTTTTATAGCTTTGCACAAAAGAAATTTCCCTTATTCCATGTGTTTACTGGCCCATTATTTGGGTCGTGGATATTACATGATTGTATACAACAAGGTGAATGAAAGTAAAATCAACTAGTTCAACTATTCAATTTATGATATATAAAGTAGCTGCAAGTATTAAAGAAATTGTATACGGATACCAGCAAGAAGTTAAAATTGACATTTGCAGACGTGTGATAATTAATGAGATAATTCAAAATATCATGAAATAAACAGATTAAACCTGCTGAAATACAATCTTGGAATTTGTATGAAATTCGTTCTATCTGTTGGCATGTAGTCGCTATCATCATGCCAGCTATAAAACTTGTAAGAGATGGCCTCTATAGCTTCCAGTCAACGATCAGTATACAATTACAGCTTCTGGCTTGTTTCAAACTGTGGTAATTAGACTTTACTTTGGGTTTCGGATTGTTAATAGAATAAAAAGATTAGTTCTGGATCGTGTAGCTGTCTTGACCAATGTTCAAATACTATACGAGGAGGGCTCAGCCGTGGCTCATCAGTATGATCTCCTCTAAGTTTGTTTTTTAGGTCTAGAACATCTAATTCAGAGCTGTTGGGTTTTAGTGCTAACCTCAGATAAAATTTACTGGTGCTTTCTGAGCTGCTCACATAATTAAAATTAAGCAAGTATCACAAGTCTTTTAACACGTTAACACTGAATCCTGGTTAAATTAAATTTTTAGCCTTAAATCAATTGAAACTTATTTGGTGTACACAGTGTGTGAGCGTTTAATAGAATGTGTGTAGCCAGGAAAGCATCATGTAACAGCCTAGGATGGACGCCTCTTTCAATTAACGTTGAGATTTTCACGTCGGAACGTGGCTAAAGAAGTTCGTACGGACACGCTGTTTCGTTATGTGATTATAAGGGTATATTTGGACTTTTAATAAGAGTATCACTGCTAATAATCACAAAAATATAAGCGATGCAAAGTAACCATATATCTCAGGAATGAAGGTTACTTTGATCGCAAGATACGTTCGCGGTAAAGCACCTGTTGCGGTATATTTGATAGGGTTTATATTGTCATGTACCAAACTTGAGAGAGGAGAATAATATCACCTAATTATATCAATGTTTTATCAACTATTATATCTAAATAGTTTACTTTCTAAACAAACTTCTTTAACGCAAATTTCTTTATTTCAATCTTCAAAGATTCTGGTTGTTTATATTTCAAACAAACTCCACAAGTTATTAGATCAAAACATTGGGAGTGTGCTGTAGCTACCTTACTTTTATTCCAATTTACAAAAAGACAAGTGAAATTTTCACATCATTTGTCAGTAATTTGGTTGTGGTTACTTTCACGAAGTTTGGGAATCAGTACAACACAGTTTCTGATATAACAGTTCAAATATGTGGGCTTTTCTTGCGAAATAAATATCTCATATCAATTAGAGAAAGAACGCCAACCATTACCAAGAAATGTATAGTCAAGGAAGAGCTAGAAAAAAACATGGTGCTAAGACACACATCCAAACAAATGAATAAATATCTCTAACAAGACACGGGACCAGAGCGTCGATAGAACAATGATTAAACAAATTTTTATTTTGAAGATACATGTAATTCGAAAACGAAGAAATATAACAGGCAGTAAAATATAATGATCACATATTTTTGTCAAAATTAAATCTTAAACATAAGGTCACACAGTCTAATTCGTAGTCACGTGTTAATGGTTAGAATTCATTAAAGGAAAAGTCTGAGGTAGCCAATATGAAAATTGTCGACAAAACAAAAATTCTAGGCCGCGGGGTTTTAAACCTATTTATTCCCATGTATCCGCAAATTACGGATATGTTCGGAAAAATGGGCATTTTTGTAACTCTAAGTCTATCTAATATAATCGGCCATTTAAACCTGCGTGCGCAGTCAAAAGTTCAGGGGTCACAATGTCACGTTGATACTAACAAAACGAAAGTTACGGTGATGGAGAAATTAGTAATGGTAATTTTATATTAAAAATCTACTCTAACCAATAATTTACTGTCAAAATATCTATCAAAGGCTAGTATAGAGTAAGATGTTTAAGACCATTTAAAATCTTGACCAATGAAGCCCATTATATGTTAAACCTCGACAGACAATGGGTGAAGATTATTACACTTTGTGTGAATGGACTCACGGGTGTTGAAATTGTTTATTTGTAGTCTGAATTAATAGTAGCTGGAAATGGTTTTTCTCCCATATAATCACTTTTTTTTTGCGCCAGACTACAACGGTTAAGCTTTCTATTTGAAGGTAAAAGTAGGATTAGGTTTTTATTTTATATCACTTTGAACAACTTTAAGCCGTTGGTAACATACTAAATCCGAGTGAAACACAGCTCATAAAAATCTGATTTTTCTTAAAACATCAGAACTCTGGTCTGGTCTGTCATTCCATCTTAAACATCATCTAAGCAAACACAAAATGTTCACTTTATGTAGATCTAATACTTGCCGTATTTACATTTCATCAAAAGGGAGCATTTTTTTAAACATGAGGACATGAGTATATTAAGAAATGTACAATGAAAAATGCTGTAACAACAATATAACAATTAAAATATGCAAACATTGAGTAACACATTCAAAAACATAACAAAATTATACCCATATCTTATTTCACACAAAGACAGGATCCAATTCCATCAGAAATATTATTCAAATACCCAAAAGTAAGATTTGGATATGTTTCAAAATTATAAAAAACAAGTCCACCAGCATGCAATAACATGAAAGCATTAAGGCAAATGAGTAACATTCATAAACTTCACAGAAATCTATCTTGATTGGACAATGCGTTATCAGAGCAATAATTCAATATGTTATTGATTGTTTGAACAGTCAATGTTCAATCACCCTTGTTGAGCTCTTTACATACATTTAAACAAATTTCATCTTTTGTTCTTCCACATTATCCTTGGTTAATCAAGATTCACTTTTTAGGGAACATTTTCATAAACATAATCATCCATAAGAAAGTCACCATAACCATTACCAGCATAATCCATATCCACCAGGAGCAAGCTTTAGTATGACTCTCTAATTTATCACTTTCAACTTTTAACTTAGAATAATTTACATCTGATAATTTGGTACTATCTTGAATTTTCTGTGAAAAATAGCAAACAGTACACATAAAATACATGTAATAAAACTCAAAGATCACACAATCAAAATAAAAAATAAAATGACTAATTGATGTATTTTAACAAGTTAAACAATTATTCATATTATGGATTAATAATACACTCTGTTTTTGTATTAAAATCTTTTCGATTCTACAAGTCGAAAATAGCAAAAATAGCAATGGACTTAAAGGTTGAACCTGCTACAGAGAAAATATCTCAAAGTTCAGTTTTGTTCAGAGACAATGAAGATTGATATAACATGTACCTTTGTGTCTTCCACTACTATTTTACTTGAAACTTTTATATTATCTTTTAAATTTCTAGTTAAATTTAACAATTCATCTGCTAATTTTTCCTGTATCTGATGATGATGTTGTAGAATCGTATCAATATCATTTTCATCTTGTTTATCTTTATTTCTTTGTCGTAAATTAGATCCTTAAAACAAATGATGCACTAAAATAGGTCTTGTTTTCATTTTCTAAAAATGTGCAGATGGGGGAAAATTTGGCAAGTCAACTAGCCTACATTGGCCTACTCTAATCAATTTCAACTTTCAAACAATGTTTTACACCCACAGTCTGCACCATGTGAATCCTTAGTTTAATATCCCATGTTATTGCTCCATGTAATTTTAATCAAATACAAATCTCCCGGAATCTGGAAAAACTTGGTAAGTCAAATTTGATCCATATTAGGCCTTTTTTTGTGTTCCCCTCCAGTTAAAATACTAAAAGTGTGTGAGACTCCTTCCTGTTGACAGTTTTTCATGTCTTGAAACAAAACAGTTTTCCCTTGTTTTCTCTAATGTGCAATCAACAGACTTACTAGGTTTTTCAAGATAACAGGAAAAATACCTTTAGATTCAAATAGTTCTACTTTCTGTTCTTTTATATATTTGGACTTAGCCGATATATGTAACTCTTTAGTATGTGTATTGGTACTTGAGACTGATGGTATTCTATCAGTGACTAGAATCTTCTCACTCACAGTTGGCTGAAAAGTAATATAACTAGCAATTGTTCTCAATGGCAATAAAATAATCTGACATTTTAATCATCCACTTATACAGGTAGCCTAGCTCAGATTCCTGCAATTTGCCGGATGACATCAAAATGCAGATGAAAGATCTAACCATGGTTAGCATACTAAGGCAGATAATATTGATGCCAAGAGAATTATATAAAAAGTACATCAGCTGGTAGAAAGGATCCTTGGAAACAAAGTTATTTCAATCCAGATAAAAGTATTTTCATTATTGCTGATATTCAAAAAAAATAACATTGACTTTTATACTTACCATTTGTTTTGCTTCTACTAAACCTTTTAATACTTCAACTTTTCTACAGTATTCTGCTAGTGTATCAGGAGCAGGCTTACTGCAGTACAGAAAGCAAAAAAGATATTGAAATATTTACAAACACTTTTGAATTACAATTCTCAATTCTTTTAATAAGATTACCTATATGGTATATTATTGTTGTCCTTTACTACTATAGTTTCGAAATTCTATTATGTCTTTGACAGAAAAAATTTAATTTCCAGTAAGAAATATTTTCATTGTAATTCTTCCTATACACACAGTATATTTTTTTTTTTATAAATTAAACTTAAAGAGACTTCAGTTTGAATCTATACTGTTATACTGTTATTTACCTCTGAGATCTTTTCAAATCAATTAACTGTTGCTGTAATGCACCTACATACTGAAAGTATATGATGGATATTAATTAAGTGAAAATTTTTTTCACTTTTTGTACTTTTGTACATAAATAAATGATCTTTGCATGCACACTTTATGATCCTCTATGTCAAAACTATGATATGTAACTTTTTTTAGCATATTTTTACATAATCCGAGTTCTCTGTGCTAGGCCTATAGGATAGTCGATTTTTATGATTTTTTATATTTACTGACTCTCCTATAGTCAGAGATGGGTGCTCTTTATTTCCTATCGGAAATGGTCGTGCACATCTGCATGACGGCTTTGAGCCTATTTCTACCCTTACGCGTGGTTGTCATAAGCAACTGTGCACATCAATGGGTACCCCAACTCCATACGCACACAACAATATAATAAAAGTGGGTTCAAAAACCTCAAATCAGATTTGTCCTTGATTGAAACCCCCTACCCAATACCAGTACCTTGTTTATCCTCCAATCATTATTGTTGTGGTCACCTAACATAACCTCACAACGGTTTAATAGTCTGGTAAAATTAATTTCTTGCTTCGTGGCAGCCATGACTGTCATGTTTACATTTCTGAAGTTAACTTCATATTAGCTGTCGATATTCAAACTTTTGCTTATATTTTGACCACGGTTCAACTACCTACGCGTGTAATAATTGTATTTATTAATATTGAAATCGGGGGTTTACATAGATCTAATTAATCTTTCAATAGTCAGAGGTTTGCAATAACTTTGGTTCGAATTGTGATGATGTGAAGACGAATCAGTTAAAACTTCAATGTCCTTCTACATTTTCTTTATTTCACAACACTAGAGAGTTATAACATGTGTTTCCGGTTTCATGTTGTCGTTAGTAACGTAAACAATAGTTTGAAATCAACGTTGAATGGGCAGTAAATAATGATCGATTGATTGGATTGGTTTCGCAGAGAGCGTCCCTCAATAATGACTGAATAGGTTTGTAAAAATAGCTTTTATTTACTTTTTATCGAAAGTTTTTGGCGGCTACGATTTAATTTTATTCAGCCAAGATCTGATTTGCTCTCTCTTGTTAACATTAGATACCGGTAGTCAGTTAAATCTAGTAAACCTTGGCCTTGAGCGTATAATTATAGTATAACCATTGCAATTAATGTCTGGAGTTGCAGCTGCTCAGTGTGTTGAATGTTAACCGGAACGGAAGGTCTCACTAACCTGAGAAGCATCCAGGCCGTCCAGGGTTCAATTCTAGCAAAAGCCCAGAGAACTTCTTGATTTTTCAACCTGTTTTCCTTTGTTAGTGTTGCAAGTCAGATCCAGAGTGTCTTACAGATGGGACACTATTCCTCAGCAGTTGGAAATTGCTAATATAGTGGTTTAATACGTCTTTTCTGACACAATTTGCTTCATTGCACACTGCATGACATTGCCCACTGCATGACATTGCCCAATTAGATGCAGAAGAGAAGGAGAATATCTCATAAATTTTGTTTTTGCATGATGAGAAATACTAAAATTTAAAGATAGAAAGTTATTTGATTAATAGTAATATCATGATGTTTGTTTTCTGTTCTTCATGTATTGGTGCGATTTTCATTCATAAGTAAATTAACCTCTCTGTAGATCTCCATTGTAGGTTAACAAATCCAGATTTGAACACAATGACTCACATAATGGCTGGTGGAATGACAATGATGACAGAGAAACCACCTGTTCATGGTCATCTGGGTCCAGGCAACTTTACAATCTCTCAAGAAGATGCTCTCACTAGTTCAGCTATGTGTAGTGTTTTCCAGAAACATTATGTTTCTCATCCAGAATTTAGCAGAAGTCAGCCGTCCAAGCCTCCAGTTCTGGGTCAAGTTATGCATAAAGATAAAAACTATTTTAACGAGCTATTATCAGAAACATACAATTCCTACGAGTACAGACCTGGTGAGAAAATGTTGTTAGAAGATGTCCATACTAAACTGAATGCTACTAATTTTAAAATGGACAGAGATCTGAGTAAATTTAATTCCTTTAATACCACCAGTGGTTATTACTTTGTTCCTAAAATAACTAAAGATTTTGAAAGAGTAAAACCAATTTTTGATCTGGAATCCCATGTGCCTAATGGTGATCCTGGAAAAGCCCCTGCCCCTGTTTCTGATTATCGAGAGAAATTTGAGGGTCATGATACATCAGTAGTGAAAGTTCATAAAGCAGCCAGCATGCACGAAGGCGGACCACCAACAATAAAGGGTGATCCAAAGTATGATGATTTTAAAACTTCTCACAGTCAGCAGTTTCCTTATAAATGGCAGAAGAGGTTGGCTTCTGTTTATCCTGTAAGTAGACCTAACAATGTTTCAACAGCAATTTACACCTTTTTTTTTGTTTAAAAATTGTTACATCTTTCGACATTTTTGCCTTACTATTATTTTATGATATGTAATAAAATTGGAATAATTTAAGATTTATTCTATGTTGATGTCTCTCAGGCTTCGTGATCCATGAAACACAATGATTTAGACAAATATTTTAAGAAAACAAGTAGCAATATTTCAATGATTTGACTGTGTTATGTTTCAGGCAACAGGTACAAGTGTGCCTAATGGTGATATAGAAAAGGTTGTATTGAGAGATACAACCATGAGATCATCTTTTCCTCCTGTAAAAGGAGCAGAGAATTATGCCTCATATGATCACCAAAATGTTAGCCAGATTTTACGTCAAACCAACTTTAAACAGTCAGATGGTAGAAATTCATGGAATGACTATAAGAGTACAGCTAATAGTGATTACCAAAACAAAGGAAGCATTAAATGTTAGTACCATTTGTATTTTGTTAAATCTTCATAACTAGTATAGTTGTAAAGCACTCCTTAGGAGTATACTGTGTGTAGATATGCCAATAACATAAGAATATAGCTTACATATTTAGATGTGTATAAACATTAATTATTTTTATTTTTGCACCCAGAATAAATTGGAGAAGCTATATGCTTTAGTAGACAAGTGGGATTTAACTGATTTGCTAATCCTCATCTATAAATGCATACCTTTGAACCAATACTTATGTAAATTCTATTCTGTATTTTAACAGATTTAAGAATGATTTATTTTCAGTCCAGAGAGCAGCACCAAATTTCCATAGAAACCACAGTGATTTTCCCCCTGGGGACAGAGAGAATGATACAGAAAGGGTCAATATGACTACCAGCAAATTTCATCATGGAAACGTATGTAATTTTAAAGACAATTACTGAGCATTGAAAATTACGGTACCTTTTTTAATAAAACATCTCAGGATCAAGTAAAGTTATGACTTTAAAAGTGGACATTTTACAGAAAAAATAAATACTAACTTTTGTTATAAAAGTGACATTTTACTTTATTTAATGTAAAATGTAAAATTTGTATTAAATGTGTCTAATATTGTTTATATTTCAGCCTGCATTGGGTATCCACAATACAATTAGACATGGGGCAGAT
Organism: Nipponacmea schrenckii; assembly: GCA_030562195.1. Classification (NCBI taxonomy): domain Eukaryota; kingdom Metazoa; phylum Mollusca; class Gastropoda; family Lottiidae; genus Nipponacmea; species Nipponacmea schrenckii. Next base: position 32,709,370 of record CM060200.1, on the reverse strand, counting down.
GTACTCACAAAAAGTAATGTTTTATTTGGTGAACCCAGAGTTACAAATCCTATGATATATTACTCAACTACTAATACTGATGAATTTCAACCAAAATCAGCACCTTACACATACTCCAAATCTAAATATTATACTAACTCATCAGTACCAGTTAAATACTACAGTAAGTTAATCTTAAATCAAAGATTGAACCTTAGCTATGCTTGATTGTTTTTCAAAGGTGATGGCACATTCTGGTACTCAACAGCGAGATAATATTGATATATGTAGGCTATCCCATGATGGGAAAATTTGGACATGTACTGTACCATTTCACTATATTGCTGCATTTTGAGTCTTACAGTCTGATGTTCTGATGTTGGTAGTGGAAAACCATTAATTACAATACTTGTTTTTATTTTAGAAAATGAAGTAGCAAATACTACCTCCCAATCAGTTTATAATACACCTTGTTTGGTTGACAGAAATAGTGTAGATCTAGAAGCCATTGAGAAGGTAAGGCTTATGTTTCTAAATAATCAATTGAAATCCTAGGAGGTTTTTTTTCGTTCACACAACTATTATTTTTATGTCATGTAATAGAATTTTTGAAAATTGTGATTCTGGCCTGTGCTCTAAGATATCTCAACCCAGTTCCCCTTTTGTCAAAAATAGAATTTCAGGGAAGTATAGAGAAAGAAAGTCTTCTTTTGTTTGTGTCAATGGACTTTGTGGATCCCATAATCTAAATGAGATTTTGGCTTTTACTCGAACATTGCAAACTGTCAACACTACATCTTGCAAGCATTTGTTATAGTCTTGAATGGAATTGATGCCGATGACTTGATTATTATGGTTGATAACCAATTTTTTCTTTTTTAGTTAAAGAGGAGTAATTTTTTTCCTCCATGGAAAGGAGAAACTTGCTTTAATACAACACATCAGGATATGTTTACCCCAAAACCAATGGAAAAATATGTCATAGATTCAGGCAGGATGCAGAAAAGCTCTGTACCTTTAGGCACATTGAAATAAGACAGCTTATCATTCTTCATGATTTTATGGATTCACATCAGGGCTGTTAATTTGGTCGAACATGTCTGATTGTCAGTCTAAAATAACCTATTGAAAATGGGCTCAGTAAGACATCTAGTCTAGGTCAGTGACATTAAAAAAATGTTATATTATCCAACAATAATGTTATCAGTCAATTAATTTAGTTAATTAATGAATTTATGAACAATAATTGATTAGCTGCTGGAAACTGTCGAAAGCTGCTCTTTTTTAACAAACAATTGCCACAGTTAACATGATAATCTGTTATTTGTTTAATCCCATAATAATGCCAATAATTTTAAACATTACTTTATATTAAGTCTATATTACAATATCTTACAATATTGTGTGATTTATATTTTATAAATTTTGTTGTAAAGATATACTGTATATTTTTTATAAATAATGACATATTTATATGTTCTTTCATAGTTTGCATCAGCATTTTAAAATATTTCATGAAATTGCATTGTTGCAGCCTACAAATTCCTTACTATCTTTTAATATATCTTAACCCATTTGGAGGATTTCTGAAGAAGGGTTAGTTTTTTGTAGGAACTATTTAATATTGTCTAGCGGAATTTGTTCTAAGAAATCAAGAGACCTCAAACTTTTTTTAACAATAGCCATAGTTAACACGATATCCCTTATTTATTTAATCCTTTGATAATTCTGTTAAATTTAAATAATTATTTTATATCAGGTCTATATGATGATTATAATCATCAAGTTCCACCATGGCACTAGTACTAAATGTAAGCACAAGGAAGAAAATTTCAACCTTCGACTTCAAATATTTTATAACTATTTAGCTTTCTTTATTGTAACATATATAACAATGCTTGTTTTGTTTTTTATTATGATTCAATGCTTACCTCTGTGATATTTTTTGTTTGTGTAAATAATGAATTGAATGGAGTTTTACGTCCTACTCTTTTCTGTTCGTGTAAACGTGGGCATAACTCCAGGCTAGGTTTTAAACAATATGTTAAGCTTTTTCACCTGGTTAGGTCAACTGTTTTAAACAGTATTATACCCAGTCAGTATTATTGTGTGATTTATATTTTATAAATTTTATTTTAAAGATATACTGTGTATTTTTTATAAATAATGACATATTTAAATGTTCTTTCATAGTTTGCATCAACATTTTAAAATATTTTTCTTAAATTGCATAGTTGCAGCCTACAAAGTCCTTATATTCTTTTTAACACATATTCCCATTACAAACACATATTCCCATTACAAACACATATTCCCATTACAAACACATATTTCCATTTGGAACAACTCCGGAGAAGGGTTAAAGTTTTTTTGTAAGGACTATTTAAGTTTCTTGAAACTCTTGCATTATATATCTTTAGACTGGAGAACTATTTGGAGCTGTTCTCAAGACAAGGATAAAGTTTTTCAAAGTTAATTTTCTCTTCCCCCAGTATGTGTTGAGAAGGTGGGTAACGAAGCAATTTTTCATTTCATTTACGGTAACCATTATCTTGTACCAGCTATAACCCATTCGTAAGTTAACTAATGGAGTGATACTAGATTTACCTAAACCTCTGCTCCAGTTAACATATTCCCGCCATTTTAACCCTCAAAGTTGATTTTGTCTATCCCAATTATTAGAAGTACCTATTCAGTTTTAATCTTGTTAGATAGAATCCTTTACTATAATCCTTTACTTTACCATCGTGGATCCTTCCTTTCAAGGTAACCCTCGGTTAAACTCAACTCCCTGGGAAATTTGTAGTCGCTTGGAAGCATGGAAGATTCATTTTAAATTAGTTTCTGTGGAATCAATAAAGTCGTTTCCTTTTGTGCCTAATTTTCGATCAACCTTCTAAAACATTTCAAACCTTCTATTATGCTGACAATTAATCAGTTTATTTACATTCAAATTCTATTAACAGTTTTGATTATCAATAAGAAGTATAAACAACTCTAAATCTATTCTACATCCTAGAGTTATCAAGAGAAAAAATAAAATTACAAAACAAAATATACCGTTCTATTCAAAACCGTTATCTGTAATCTCTTAAACCATTAAATTGTAGCAAAGCTTTGTCAAATAAAATCTGTTATACGTTTGTAAATCAAGAATATCTATATTTCGATTGCAAAATGATCGATTTTAGGTATTATATTCGTGTTGTGGTCAATTAAAATACGCAAATCTCCAAACGCACGACGCGGGTTGTAATGTCAACCTATGCACGTTGGCGCACATACGACATAATTTACTTTAATATTTTACCTGTTACGAAATTGATTTTGAATTAAAAAACTTCTTATTTTCACCTAGGTTATAATTATTTTCACCTTGATGGCAATTAGGTGATAATTCATATAGTTTTTAAATAAAAACTTTTCCACCTCGGTGAAAATGAGATGAAAATTACTGCAATTTTCTCATTTTTTAAAGTCAATGCTGTGATTTTCAGCTTGGTGAAACTTATTATTACCTATTTGAAAATTAGATTTTTAAATTCAAAATTAAAATAGAAAAAAGAAAGAAACAACTATATTTTACAAGGATAACAACTTATGTTCACATGTGCGCCGTGACAGGGATCCTTTCTACCAGCTGGTCCTTGGCAAAACCTCTGAGCATTGATCTTTCCCGGATTATCCATACCCATTTACAGCTGGGCGGACTGGAATTATGGATGACTTATTCACGGTCATCGAACTTTCACACTCCAAGGTTTTTAATTCATAATAATAAGTGAATTATGTCGTTTTTGAGTCACCGTAGCTTTGGGACTTCCCGTTTCATTAAATAAACTGGCTTAGGAGACAAACTAGGATGCCTAATTATCTGACAGGGATTGTAAAGAGGTCTTAAACTCCCTTTTTTGTGTATCGGGGATACTTATAGCAATATGCACCATTTCAATTTACAATTAAACGCCTGTGGTACCTGCAATTCCAGTTAAAACTTGAAATGGCGCAGATTATTGCTATCAGTCTCTATGATATTCATATTTTTATTTTAGAAAACCTCTTCACAATCCATTTAATATTAATCTGGTTACATGGTACTAAAGGGAGCGAGACTATTGAACCTCTCTTAGCTTTTTAATTGAACAACTGAACTTTCAATTTTCATTTGTACACTACTTAGTTTCAAAAGAATTGAAATATACCAACACCATTCATTGCAAGAGGCCGTTCACATTTTTCAACTAATTGACAAATATATTAAAAATAGATATTTTGACACACAAAAGTAACGTGAATCGACAAAATTTACTATTCTACATCTATATGTTGAAAATTATTTACAAGGGAAACGTCAAAATTGACTTGAGGACAAAAGTATCTTGTGGACGGATAATCTAATTGCTCTACTGATGCCAAAAATATTTAAAGGTACTACCAAGCCCATGTTCTTTTGTCAGTTAATGGTATCGATGATATTTGTGTTGATGTAGATAATATATAAAGATAATTTGGACTAGGAAGTGTTAGAGGTTATGACTCCAACAGACAAATATCCCATATCACAATATTGCAAGAAATAACTTTTGTATTGGTTTCAAAAACCTCCAGTCCACAAAGTGAAGAAACTCGAAACTAAAACTCTAAAACAAACTTTTTGTATGACGCTGTAAAACGTGCATGACAACGCGAACTGACTATAACATTTATAATCTTCCTGTTTTTAACAATACCTTCTTGATGCAATTCGCGTTAAGTCCTAGTGGAGCATTTCGCCCCAATGAAATCAGTGTAAACGTGCATTTTACCGTTACGTGATCGACCATCTATCAAAATTTAAATAAATGCACCCTTTATCATTTATATGATTAGACCAGACAGATTAAGCAACAATGGTATATTTCAGTTTTCCACTTCAGTTAGTTGGTTTATTGGTGGTAAAGGCGTGGGAGTCAAACCTTTTCGTCGTTTTAACTCCTCTAACTTTTCACGAAGTTTAGCCTCTTGTCTCTGTTTATCTTTAGTCACCCTGAAAGCAAAAATAAATACATTTTGGACTATTAATTTTGATGCAGGACGACATGATGTGTGTAGCATCTTCTCGCCCATAGTGACATTAAGATGACGTGATTGTGAGAATTCAGAGAAACAATAATTATTATATAAAATTAAGCCAATACAGTTTGCATGTAAAGTGGGTTAGATTATAAATTCAATATAATTACAACAGTTCACTTTATGATATTGACTTTGATAAATTGACAGAGTGCTGAAATATCACACACATACTAATCAATAAAACACAATTAAACAATAGATCTTAAAACATAATAGCAACTATAACCCTTTTTCTATTATCTTCTACACACAACCTTTATATTGTTGTGATATGAATCATAAAGGCCACTTATATTTTAAATTTTAAGATATTGCCAAAGCTTATGATTCATAATTCATCAGCTTTTCAAAGGCCAGTTCAATTTATGAAGATTTATCAACTAAACATTTCACCTTCTGTCAATAAAATTCGAGTGGTAGGCTAACCCATTTATACAACGTAATTTGACGTTGACTTTTAAAGGACAAGATTTACTTTATTTTTATTTCGACCAGGTGATAAATATCTTCACCTAGGTAATACTTATTTTAATTTTTAAATCCGAGCCTTCTAAGGTAAAATCTGCATTTTATACCTTGGTGAAAATTAGAGTTTTTAATTTAAAACGAAAGGACTAAGTTTCACCTAGATGAATATAGTTTTTACAAAGGTGAAAATTACTGTCTTAAATTAGGAATTACAGAACTTAGATGAAAGATTTAATCAAAAACTATAGTTGAAAATTAAAGGTTTTTTTTTTTTTAAATGTCACATGTCGATGTGTTAATCTTAATCTTAAGTTTTCACAAAATCCCTATAACGCCGATGGGTTACCATAAAGTCGAGCTATTTAATATTAGCTGACAAGTGTATAGCTATTGGCTTTTACCATAAGGTCGAGCTATTTAATATTAGTTTTCAAGTGTATAGCTATTGGCTTTTACCATAAAGTCGAGCTATTTAATATTAGTTGATAAGTGCATAAATTATGGCTTTTACCATAAAGTCGAGCTATTTAATATTACATGTAGTTGATAAGTGTATAGCAAATGGCTTTTACCACAAGGTCAGACTATTTAATATTAGTTGATAAGTGTATAGCAAATGGCTTTTACCATAAGGTCGAGCTATTTAATATTAGTTTTCAAGTGTATAGCTATTGGCTTTTACCATAAAGTCGAGCTATTTAATATTAGTTGATAAGTGCATAAATTATGGCTTTTACCATAAAGTCGAGCTATTTAATATTACATGTAGTTGATAAGTGTATAGCTAATGGCTTTTACCACAAGGTCAGGCTATTTAATATTAGTTGATAAGTGTATAGCAAATGGCTTTTACCACAAGGTCAGACTATTTAATATTAGTTGATAAGTGTATAGCAAATGGCTTTTACCATAAGGTCGAGCTATTTAATATTAGTTTTCAAGTGTATAGCTATTGGCTTTTACCATAAAGTCGAGCTATTTAATATTAGTTGATAAGTGCATAAATTATGGCTTTTACCATAAAGTCGAGCTATTTAATATTACATGTAGTTGATAAGTGTATAGCTAATGGCTTTTACCACAAGGTCAGGCTATTTAATATTAGTTGATAAGTGTATAGCTATTGGCTTTTACCATAAGGTCGAGCTAGTTAATATTAGTTGATAAGTGTATAGCAAATGGTGTTTACCACAAGTTCAAGCTATTTAATATTAGTTGATAAGTGAATAATAGGCGCGTCCCCACTGTATAATTTTTTTTGTTATGTCTATTGCCATATAGCCCAATTACATTTATATTGACTACTGTACGTATCGCATGTTTGAACAACCTGGTAATAGTTACTTCTCGACGGAAAAAATATAAAAAGTTCAACATTATAGAAAGGATAAAACTGTTGGATTTTCAAAGAAAAAAAAGGAAAGTGCTTGTCAAATGTTTCTTAATTTAACCAAATACTTACAGTTTATCCATTTTCAAAGCTTCGTCTAATAACTCCATAGCACGTGCTGTTCTTTCTTGCTGGCGTAATCGACGAGCCTCTCTCCTTTGTTCCAATCGTTCTGCTTGCCTTGCTCTTTCTTCTGCTCTTTGGGCGTCGGCTTTGTCTAGATTCCTTAATATAGCCTTTGTTTCCTGGAAAATAAATGATCAATGATGATATTCTATTGATTCACTATCACATTGAGGACTTCTTTGCTTTTAGTAAAGTCCACGTATATTTATCCGAAGAGAAAGTAAAGGCTTTCATTGAAAGCTCATCCTTCTTGGGCAATACGTACTTTTCAGTATTTGGCTCAAACTTATTGAAAAAATTTTAAAAATGAGTTGAAAGTTAGAATCTCATAGGAAACGATCATTTAAAGTGAATGTCATCAATTAGGGTTATGTCGAAACTTGAAATTACCTCTTCTAGGGATTTTGGAAGTGGTGGTGTGCCTGGTAGACTCTGAGTGCCATTTCTTGAAGCCCGAGCTGGTACAGGACTTCGACAGTAGTCTGCCAGTGTACCGGCACTCATAGAGGTAGGGCTTCTCTCACCAGTAATACCCAATCTTTTGTTACGTTTATATTCTCTGATGTTGATACTATTTTCATCACCATAAGACATTCCAGACATTCTGGAACTTGAACTCAGTCTGGATTTTGTTCTTTCGTTTTCAAACCTTCTTTCAGCTATAATATAAAATACACACCTCAATACTGATTTGGATAAAAAAAAAAGCCTTATGTATTCAACTCAAAGCTGAAAGGTCTTAACTTTATTCGAGGCTTTTTGGTGTGACCGTCTTATATTTCTTTCATCTCTTCATATAATGTCTACAACTTGAACTGGGGCAATAGAGATTAGTGAGTATATTTCAACGTAATTATGGTGGAATGAAATATAAAAATAAAATACATGTAGGTATAATAACTAATTTGTTACCAAGCATCCGAGAAGCAGCCCTGAGTTGGTCTGAATCATCTTTATAACTTAAGGCAGTTTGTTGCATTTCATATCTACAATCTTCTATAATATCTATAATAAGTTCTGATTCTTGCTCATATAATTCTGATACAGTTTCCAGGAACAATTTCTGAAATAATGTAAGTCAGTTACTAAAAATACTTGAATACAGTATTTTCAATTCTTCTCAAGAGACAGTTGATGGGTCATTATATTATAAATATGCTGAGAATGTTAAATGTTAAAGGAACCTAGAAGTAAAAATAGTTTTCCGTTTCTACGATATGTACTTATCTAATTGAAGGGATAGGGAACTCGAAAGGTATTATGAATGGCTGATTTAGTCAGTACAGCTATTAAAGGCAACTGTGTCCCAGAAGACTCTTGCAAGAAACAAAACATAGTTCTGTATTTTATTTAGGATACGTTCGATATAACATATTAGTAAAGTTAAGTAGGTCAAACTGGACGCAGTTTCCAAAGGCTGAAAAGTGGTCAAAGATGCCAGACAAGCTTGTTCTTTAAATCAAATCAGTAGAGTGGGTCTTTCAGGTGTGCTCGAAATCATTTTAGCGGTGGTTTAAACGAGTAACCAAAGGTAACACGGTAGCTTGGTCACTGGAAATTTGGTTGACGGAAATATGTTCACAGTGATACGGAAACATGGTATTTTGGTCACAGTATTACGGGCAATGATACTTAACCCTATCCTACCCATATATCGACGACTAAATTGCCTTATACACTAATATGACCAAATTATCTTGTTACTACAATTGGACTGCTATTACAATTCGACATTCTAATCACTTTGATATGCTTCTCTTAAGGACTAAAAGTTTGATATTTTGTTATCCCTTATTTTAGTTAGGTAGGCTTTACTGTCAGACACCTAAACATAGGCAGTGTTTACTGTGTATGTTCTTTTCATAATGGCTGGAGGATGAAAATGTCGTTTTAAAAAAAGGAAAAAAGTGCTAAATAATTCTAAAAGGGAAACAAATTTCTGAAGATATGTTCTTGACAGAAATTTTAATTTCTCTGTAAGGATTGTACAGGTTATTTTGTGAAAAGGTAGAATGCAATAACAAATGTTGTTATATCTAGAATTATTTTTGTATTAGAATAATCATTCTGGCCGAAAATGCCATTATGCCAAGCAAAGGAAATATATTCAGTCATTTGGGTATGACATATTACTCTCATAAAATAAAATATATTTGAGACCAATAATAGCACACTGTCAACACCTGCCTACAAGTTGGACACGATTATTTTGTAAGAAACGTTAAGTGAGAATCGGGTTATGTATATGATAAATGCAATGAAACATAAAAGAATGTATTAGAAGGTATTTTTAGATCAATTGTTGTATTTATGAATGATTAATACTCAGTTATGTTTGAAATCGATTAGAAAGTTCTATCATCTTAAGATATCATTGATTGCTTAACAGTCCTTCATATACATGTCTTACAAATCTTTTTATTATTCAGGTTATGTATATTTACAATCACTTAAACTGCAGACAGTATTCAACAGTACATGTCTTTATTCTTCGGCAGGTTAATACGAAAGTAATGACTAAAACAGGATTGTCTTCTGAAGGAAAATCCATTTATGCGCAAAACATAGCACAATGATAAGTATGAGATCATTTGCGTTATTAAATAGGTTAAAATGCAATACGTCATATTTATTTGCGATATGAACATGCTTTACAAGAACATCAATTAATCATTTAAGTAAATAGCCTGCTTAATATGCAATAACACAATAAACTATTCCATTTACAAGCTTGCGTGCAGACCTAATGCATAACATCAATTGTGTTGTTTGAGCACGCAATGCATGGTCAATTCTACCAAATTATCACTAGTATTGGCTATCTTACATATAATATTTCTGATCAACTAGTTTCTTGCATAAAGTAAAGGCAACGTAAAGGTAACTTGACTTCAACCGGTTCTCGACGTACCTATGTGTAGGATAGATGAATTCACCATCAATCATGATATCAACCAGATTTCAAAGAATAATGGATATCATAATCAGATTGAAACAAACTTTTGCCACCGACAAGCACAGTTATTTTATGATTCATATAGATATCATAGACAAGAACTATCATTGTATTTGTACCAGACCATATTAAAAACTTATTGAAAATGCAAACAATGGACAAATCGGACTTCATATCTGCTGTAACTCTCCAACACAGACACATGCTGACAGAAAGGCATTTACCAACAGCCATTTCGGAAAACAATTTCCAGGTGGGTGACATGGTGATGGTCAATCGATGATTAACCACTCAACATATTGCTAATGTTGTGTGAATCTCTGAGAGGATTGGGTCATTAACACTAATGAGTTGGAAATATCAAACGTTTATGCAAATTGAGTACCACACTCGTTACAAATGATCAGAAACGTATGAGAAATATGAATGAAAAACAACGACTTGGTACAATAAGAATTATTTGATTAATGCAGTATACTGATTATTGGGCTATCTACTTGTAAGAATGTTTTGATTTTTACAGTATTTACTAGTATGAATGATGTGAGTATTTGCTATTTACTTGTAAGAATGATTTGATTATCACAGTATTAACTAGTAAGAATGGTGTGACTATTTGGCTATTTACTAGTATGAATGATGTGATTATTTGGCTATTTACTTGTATGAATGATGTGATTATTTGGCTATTTACTTGTAAGAATGATGTGATTATTGGGTTATTTGCTAGTAAGAATGATGTGATTATTTGGCTATTTACTAGTAAGAATGATGTGATTGTTTGGATATTTACTAGTATGAATGAAGTGATTATTTGGCTCTTTACTTTTAAGAATGATTTGATTATTACAATATTTACTAGTAAGCATGATGAGATTCTTTGGCTATTTACCTGTAAGAATGATTTGATTATTACAGTATTTACTAGTAAGAATGATTAGATTCTTTGGCTATTTACCTGTAAGAATGATTTGATTATAACAGTATTTACTAGTAAGAATGATGAGATTATTGCAGTATTATTGCATTTATAAGTATTTCACTATTTGATTGTTAGAATGATTGGATTATTGTGGGTTTATGTTACTTGTATTTAATGATAGTTATGTGGCTGATTATTACTTCATGCTATTTGAATTGCCACTTGAATGAAAATATGTCGTAGTAAAAAATGTTTTTTCATTATCATGAATATCATTTGGGAATGAAAATTTCGTATTTAAGAAAATAAAGGGCTAAACTTATGTCGTCATCTCATATCTATAACTAAGAGGTTAAACATATTTAAATGAGATGCTATGACATATCTGATTTAGCATAAGAAGAAAATGTGCGATAATACACTATTCTAAATGGCATAATTTGTGATCCTGAAATTACTTACCCTCATATCTGGTGACAGTTGTTTGAGTCTGGAACAAAACTCTCCATTACGTTGTAACTCGTCCATTTTGATTTGATTAGAAATGAACACAAAGCGAAATTAGATTTATATATGTTCAAATAAAGTTCTATTAATTCATCCACCGGAACAATTTGTCATTAAATAAAACGTAAAAATTGTGTATTTCACAAATTCCAATAGGTTAATCCTTTTATTAAACTGATATTTATGTCTTCAAGTTCCTGAGAAAAAAATGTCGTCGCCTTGTGAATTGAGATTAAAATTTCCGATCAATATTCGAGTAGTTTATAATATCCAACATTTCAACTGCTTTTTTGTTTTGATTCGAGAAGACTTTAGAACTATGTCATCGTAATAATAAAGGTTTTGTCTTTTCCAAGGTTCCAATTACTAATCAATACGTTGAAAGTTATAATTTATTCATATTCTATTTTGAAATTCTATTTTTTAAAAGCAGAACATAACCACCAAGTCTTCATTATCAATATATATGTTTATATACCGTCCTAAACACTTCAGTTACCATGGTGTCAAAGCTTTCAATTCGATCAATTAAGGAATTCAGCGATAGGACGGTACATACCAATGTCAATTGGTGTCGTTGTAGTCATGGTAACCACATTATCATCCCGTGTCGTTAGGAATCATTGACAGGAAGTTTAAAAGTAGTAGAATTATTACAAGAGAGCGTTAAGTAAAGTATCTTTCTATGTACATTAGTAGCCAATTGAATGGTATTTTGTTATTCTGAAGTCAATAAACTTCCATCAAATAGTTTTATATTAAGCTATTTTATTCATCTTTCTCTTTTTCGTCAAATTCTTACACAGCTGTTCTATGGTAACGAAACGTGAATAAGACAATACAGTATGTATATAGAGGGGGGGGGGCACACATTCAAAAAACCTGGCGAAGGTACCTTTATTTCTATTCGACTGGAGAGGATTATAAAGACAATGCTTAACTTGATTGATCGCATAGCCGTCTAAATATCATTGATTATCGGTTAACATAATTGAATTTCAGATATTAGCAATACTTTCCGAAACGAAAATTGTTAAATTCCTGGTGGTATTTGCCCACATTGACTCCGTATATGCCCCCTACTCAGCCCAATATTTATAGAAACGCAGTATACGGACTGTTTCTGACATTCTCAAGGTAAAAATCGGACAATAATTTTTTTTTTTAAATTCTGAGATGACCTTCTTCCTTTTACTTCATGTCTTTATCTTTAATGAATTATAGTATAAATTGAAACGACCTGAAGTAATTAGCCATAAGCAATGATAAACAACAGAGCAACATTTCTTTATTGGGCTTTATAATCGTCATAAAATTTCCCCAGCTTATTCAATGTTGCCGAATGTTTATTCATTAATTCTGTAGAAGTATTGATAAAGGTTGTATTTTTGTAGAGCCTTGTCACGAACCATGAATATCTTTCAATCACAGGAGAGGCTTCCAGAAGCGGTAGGATCACCTGCATGTAATGAAGCTGTTGGTCTACGGTTTTTGCAGTATGACACGCAAATTCTGTTAACCAGATTTTCTTCTTAAAATAATGTGACACCTTCTCCAAGGAATGTATCAATTCGTGAGGATTGCAGTGATACGCATGAACTGCTAGAGCATCCACACGACAATTTTTACAGGCATTGAAAAACTCAGTAAACCAATGAATGCAATGCTGGAAATTGTGACATTCAGCTACAGCTGGACTAATAAGGGTTTTACCGGCAGCTTTTCTTTCAACCTCCGGCCATAACTGTGCAGCTCTCTGTGGCGTCATATTGGCCTGACTCTTGATGTTAGGTTCATTGAAACCCAGAACATGTTTCGCTTGATTAGGTACCGTAGATGTTTTCATTCGAGCCTCACCCCACAACATAGGTACATACTCCCCCCTTGGCGTATTGTGACAGTTATGCCGATGGTGTTCTATCTGGTCGGTATGCCAATCATACCTGTAAAATTAAGTTAAAATCATACCTGTAAAATTAAGTTAAACTGAATGTAAAATATATTATGTCCAAAGTATTAACAGCTGGTTATCAACAGTATTCTCGCAGACTAGAAAGTGGGCATACCATGTAAGAAACTAAAAAAACGCTTAACTTGGATTGACTGGTACATAAAACTGTCCATAGAGCCAACATATTCCAAAATTTGGTGAATTTGATAAACTTCTCCGAAAAGGTATGGTAGTACTTGTAAAACATTATATTGATTTTTCTGTCTTCACGGTGGTCCCCAATTACTAGTTGATACCATTTAGTTATAAATAAAATTAGCTTACCACCAAGTGATGTCGTGGAAAGCATAAGTATCATTACAGAAATATTGTCCAGGGCTCACACTTATTCCTTTCTTTTGACTACAATTTATAAACCAGATTCCAATAGTAGTCAAAGTAAAGAACAAACGAGCCAACATGTTTCATAAACGATATAGAACAGATTAAATCTGGCCCTGTATGATAGTTAAATTTAAAAAACTGGGTCGAATCTAGATAAGGCAAAATTCTGTACATAAATAAAATCTAGACGCTAAGTCTAGTTAACAATATTTGCTTTATATTTTGCGCTTTGAAAATTTTAAAGGCGCATACCATTAACTAATGTAAATACTGAACTGAAGCACAGGTAAGTGTAGTCAGGATAGTCTATAATAGGTGCCTATGAAGTCACCAAATGATCCCCCATGAAAAATATAAATTTTGTTTATTTCCTTAATAAGAGGTTTTTTAAATTATCTTCACTTCGAAAAAATGTTGAAATTACAGAAAAACAACATTTGAGATTTTTGCTGTCGTCGCCAATGCTTTTAGCTGTAGTGTACATTGGGAGACTTCGTATCCATTACAACATCACCAACATCACTGATGACCGGCAACGAAGTAGTCACAACCAGAAGACAAGATCGCTATATCCCATCGCAACGCTTCTAAGAACCTGTCCTGTCGCCAGCCATACAGGTGCCCTGTGCTTACTACCAACCATGTCATCATCATGCGTGGGTCACTGAACGCCAACATTAGCGGCATCAGCAGTGGAGGATCCATTTGTTCTCAGATGTGAGTCGATACTGCATTTCAGTCTCTGATTGATGAGAATGAGTGTGGCGAAAAAGAGATGAACATTTAACAGAACAGTTTGTGGTTGAAAGAGACCCGTGGTGAAAACCAATCTGTACGGTATGGGATACAATGGTAATCAATCACAAACCTTGACTTTTTATCTTCCAGAATATCGGCACAAGCAGTCGCCCGTTACATCGACCAGGTTCCCGGACCCCAAGACCCTATTTTGCAGGGCATTGAAGCCTCACCTTCCAGCACGACAACGCCCTCCCACTGTCTTAGCCACCGGAACTTTCCTACATCCAGAATAACAATAGAGCTATTCCATGTCCCTCACTCAGCCTCAACTTAAAACAAATAGAACATTGTGGGGTGACATCCAAGAACGACCAGCTGTAAAGATCATTATGTCATAGAAGTTACTTGAAAGATACTCAAACAATCCTCTGAGCCAAATATGGTTGTTTTTGACAGTTCTCTGGTGTTTTATTGAAATTCGATACTAGTAAACAATTCACTATTTTCTGTGCTTTGCGTTCGCTTCTTTTTTTTTTAGCATATCATATAATTAAGAATAGGAAAAACATGTAACCCCTATAGATACAAACCGTTATTATCGATTTAACGAAATCTGTGAATACTTCTATATGCAATAGGCCCATCACCTTTAATATTCGATAAAGTTTTATTTTTGTTTAGAAAGCCAACTTCATGGCGTTATCCGTCCTTATCAGCCTATATAATCAGAAAGAAAGGAGAACTCGAAACTTAGCAGACCAATTCAGCATAATCATTTATAGTTTATTCAGTACAATGCTTTGACAGGGATATCGATTTAGCCGTGCTGACATAACAGCGTTCGGGGATCTGTTTTTCAGAACAGTGAACATACTTGTCTTGACCAATTAGATCTTAATGTTTTTAAGCTGATGATTCGCCTACTTATAGTTGACCACTCATTTTTCCGGTGTAGGAAAATATCATTTTTTATGTGTGTTCTAAACGAATACAAAGTCCATTATTGAGTGTGCAACCGGTTTCCACTAGGCCTAAAGTTTGCTCCACTCAAGCTGTAACCACCCCCCCCCCCCCACCCCGCGCCCCCTCACAGAATTTCTTGCTACACAATGACAGTAGGCTGTCATCGCGTCAGTATACATATATCATAACTCTCTACAAAGGCTCTTAGATAGATGTTTACTTTTGACATTTTATTTTTTTAACTTTTTGCATAGAACAAAAACTATAGTGAAAGATAATGTTGGAAAACAAAATTATGGACGTTCTTTAGTCGTCAATTTAGTTATTAACTCCCTTGGTTGTCACGTGATAGTTTTGCCTCGACTTCGAAGTTAAAAAACCAATATGGTCGCTAAAATTTTGGAATTTACTATCGGTGTAAATAGTTGAGCTTGTAATGCTATTTAAAAAGAAATATCGTTTTACACTTTACCAAGCATGGCCGAAAATGACCTGATTGCAAAGCTGCCGTCCTATGAAGATGACTTTCGAGTTAGCGCCATTGAAAATGTCAATGAACTGGACTTCATCAATGATGTCGATGACGATAACTTGGATAATTTGTTTTTCCATCGTGTCGACTCTGCACAAATTATTTATCAGCCCCGCCGTCGACGAGCCAAGTTGATAGGTCGATATTTAATGGGAGATCTTTTAGGTGAAGGTTCATATGGAAAAGTAAAAGAGGTTTTGGACACAGACAGTTTGTGCAGGCGCGCTGTCAAAATCTTGAAAAGAAAGAAATTGAGAAAAATTCCAAATGGAGAAGAGAATGTTAAAAGGTGCTAGTCCTTCACTTGACAATGCACTTTTATGTTTGATTACCCCTCTATTAAGACCTGTATTTATCTTTATACAGTGTCGTCATGTCATTAACGGCTACACTCTGCATATGTGTCATCAATGCGATAACACGGACCATAAATGTAGTAAATTTGTTTCTAATCCAAACTAGGAGGAAGTCATCCAATTAACTTATTTAAGACTGTTGTAGATACTCAACCTAACCCCAAAAATATACAAAAAGCAATATAAAACATGTACAGAGTGTGGATGAGGTTCTCACACTCATCACATTTGTACATAAAGCCAACTTGAAATGAAAAACACTATTCTAGTGTTAAAGTAACATGAATTAAAATATTCCTTTAAAATTAGAAGTGCACATCATCTTCTTCCTTCTTCAGCCATTGTAAAGATTATGCCATGTATAGCTTATAAGAAGCTGAAAAGCTTATAGGCTTAAAGTGAATTTTGCCTCTTACTAATTTAAATTTTATTTCTTTTCAGAGAAATTCAGTTTTTAAAACGACTGCATCATAGAAATGTTATTAATTTAGTTGATGTTTTAACAAATGAAGAGAAACAAAAAATGTAAATGTCCTACATTTTGAAAATGTGTTAATATATTATGATGTTTTATTATAAGATTCAATATAAGATGTATCACATAACAGTTTGTCAAAATGTTGGTGGTCTCTATAACCTTAAGGAGCAAACTTATTGGCAAGATGGACTTTAGATCTACTTGAAAATTTAGAAATTCAGGTTGAAATTAAACTTGATTGGCCAAATCTGTATTATTCTATCTAATTTGAACCCTGTTAAAAACCTGTACAACTTGATCATTTGTACTTTTTTGTACCTAATTTCCAGGTATATGATTATGGAATATTGTGTTAGTGAATTACAAGAGATGTTGGAAGGAGTCCCAGATAAGAAATTTCCAGTAATGCAAGCTCATTTGTAAGTATTGAAATGTGCATTAATGATTGAAGAATACTTTTGCATACAAGTAAGAAGATGGACTTAATGTGTTTTCAGTCCATATTTGAGCTTTAAAATTTTTTCTGTCTTTATGATGAAGCATTATTTATAGTACACTCAAACCCCCTGATCTGGCACCCCTGCTAAACTTTCCAATACTGTATTGACTATTGACGGTTTTTAGGGATGTCTGTATTATTTCTTTTCTAAAAAATTTCCGTTTGGTGTTACTTATATAAAAACTAATATTGAAATACTATTTTCTTGATTTGCAGTTATTTTTGTCAATTAATTGATGGCTTAGAGTACTTACATAGTCAAGGCATTATACATAAAGATATTAAACCTGGTAATCTATTATTAACAACCAATGAAACTCTTAAGATAACAGATTTAGGAGTAGCTGAAGTAAGTATTTTTATTTGTTAAGAATTGATGTATATAATATGCTTCCATGTTGTTTACATTGCCTTGTTTTATCTTGTTATTAACATACTCTCGTAGTTTAGAGGTGGTGCAATTGACATTAAATCATAAAACTGTGAAACTAAGAAAATATATAGCTATTAAGATTTGAAACTTAAATGGCATTAAGAAGAAAGGTTATATATTGTTGTAAATATACAATTTAATCATTCAATATTTGTCAACATATAAGGCATTGCCACCATTTGCTGTTGATGATTCGTGTAAAACCAGTCAAGGTTCACCAGCCTTTCAACCTCCTGAAATAGCCAATGGTTTAGATACATTCTCAGGATTCAAAGTAGATATTTGGTCTTCGGGAGTAACTTTGTAAGTATAAGAATTAGTTTCACTGAAGGATATATATATATTAAATGATATGAATGACAGTAGATTAATATGAAGAAAATGTCTGAACTGAGTGAGAGTGTCATTACCATTATAATTAAAATATGAATTTGATTGGTATTAATTAATTAGAATGAGATGATATGTATGAATTATTTTTTTTGTTTATTTATTTTTCAGATTTAATATAACGACAGGTAAATATCCATTTGAAGGTGATAATATCTATAAATTATTTGAATGCATTGGTAAAGGTGTATACCAATTACCATCAGATATGGAAACATTATTATCTAGTCTCTTAAATGGTAAGTATTTTATTCTTTTGCTATTTAGTTTCTGGAAGAGTTGATCTGATGTGAATTTTAGAAAAATTGTCCATGAAAATATTTCTTTATTTTTTTTGTTAATTTTTTCATGTCATTCATTATCCCCTGTGGGCTGAATATAAGACAGGACTATGACCTTGTGTATTAGACCTAATTCTGACCCATGTAAACAAAGAGTTTATTATTATAATTATAATGCTCTAAAGCAATAGAAAGTATTGATAAATTATTAAAATCTTGTGAAAAGTGATATATTGTGCTTGATGTTAATAAAATTATATTTTTGTATCTGGGTTATATATGGCATGGAGCGATAAAAAAATTAATATCATTTGTAGGTATGTTAGAATATGATCCTCAGAAAAGATTAACAATAGAACAAATTAGAAATCATGAGTAAGTTTCAACCTTTTTGCACCCATATGAAATTGGTGGGGAAGGGGTATATTGTTGTCAGCCTGTCATCCACAATAACTTGTAAAACAATCCTTGACTGATTTTTACAAAACTTGTTATGAGAGTTGATAATCACCCAAAGGATAACCTATTTAGTATTTAGTGTTCTAAAAATGCCCTACTCAACTTTAACCCTGTGCCAGAGCCTTCTGTTGAATAGTAACTTGTTACCTTTCAACCACCTTAATCTCTAGTAGGGCAATCTTGAAAGACTTTGAAAAGACTTGGCGTAAGTGTTTTAATCGGCGAAAAATGACTGCTATTGAAAATCTGATAAATGGAAATATATCTAATATAAGTTTTGTTCTTCAAATATGTACTCAAATTTTAGCTCATCAACACTCTAGAAGGTACAATTCCTGGCGAATTTTGATGAATTTGGTGTGACTGTTATCACTCAGGGTTATAAACTATTGAATAAGACAATATTAGTTTTTGCATGCGTTTGACTTGTTAACACTCAAGAAAATGTAATTCTGATATTTTTAGACCAGTCTAATTAAAATATAGACCTAACTTTTGTTCTTATTTTATTAGTTTGGTTTCGAATGTTTTTATTAGCTATTGGCTTTGTACGTAACCACTACAACTCGATGAAACTGTATTTTATTATCTGAGGATAACTTTATCAAAAATTGAACAATCTTTATGCCCTAGTTCTTGAAAGAATGTTTAATTTTGATCTGGAAAATACTTAATTCTCCATGAATTTTGAAGAAACTATTTTTTGAAATTATTTTTTATCAACATAAAAATTTCAAAGAAGTATGTGACTGAAGGTTGAATATTTTATAGTGACTTTTAATGTACTGCCAAATTAATGTTAAATCTAAGCTGCAAGTGGGAGTATATTATTACCTGGCAAGCAACCTTGTAATTGTGCTTAAGAACCAAGAATATTTTTACAGACACAAGTCGGAAGTGAATATGGAACAAATCAGAGGTGAATATTCAAGGCTAGGTCAGAAGAATCTAGTCTGGTTGAAGCCAGAGTCTTGGCTGGCATACCAATATCCACAACATCACTGCTGATATGTTTTATAGCCCTCATTTATATACTCTTTGTTCATTTGATTGATTCCTGTATTTAGTTGAGATCTAGTTAAATAGGTTTAATAAAGCCCTTCAATTTATTATTGTTACTAGTTTATTAGGAAATAACTGCCTCTAATAGTGTTTTATTGTGTTCTCTAGTTGGATACGTAAAAAACAGCCTGTGTTATTAGACTGGGTCAAGTTACCACCTAAACCAGGTAATGATGATGATATATATCGTAGTATGACAGTTGTACCCTATTTAGAAGATTTACACTATGGTACACCTAGTGAAGAAGACGAAGAACAATTTTTACCTGATGGCTTTAATCAACCAATACCTACTACACAAAGTGAGTTTTATCAGGAACACTTTTTGTTTCATTATTTAAAATTTCAGAAAATCTAGACCAGATAAAAATGTCATTATTACAAAACAAATGATTTGTGGGATGGTATCTTTATAATTTATATATGTAGGTTTCACAAAAACCACAAATGACCAAAATAATAACATTAAAAATAGATAGATTTTAAGTGTCCCTGATAATAATTGCAGCAAGAAAACTTTAAACAAATTAAGATATCATTTACAAAACTGTTCTTGTTATCGGTTTGGCTATAATTTATATTCACAATTTCTAATATTCTATCTTACAGCTGAAGATTCTTCTACTGTTGAAAAATGTGAGAATGAAAGTGCATCTAAAATCAATGCAAATGGTAAAGAAAAACCTAAGAAAAGAAAGAAAGGAGCTAGTAAATTTGGATTTGGGTCCTGTAAACAATCTTGATGATTGGTCATTTTAGTGAATATTTTAAATGTGATTAATGTTGAGATATTGTAAATATCTAACTGAGTGCTAGAACGATATGGATTGTTATTGTGATAAGAGAATGAAAGGGTGTTACAGTTTGTCATCTACATTATAACATTATTTTATTTTAACTTCTATTGATAGATATATTATGACCCTTTTATGCTTGAGATGATAATCAAGATTTATTCTTCTGGTTCAACTCTTAACTGGGATTCTAAGTTTCAGCTATTCTGATTTGTGACATTTCTATTTTTTTTCTGGTTATCAATTTGGTAGTTCAATTGATATGGCATTAATTATCAGTTGCATTTATTATAATGGTATAAATTGCTGGCAATTATTTCATTGAAGCTTCTGTCCTGAAAGTCTCATTTAATTTGAAATTCTTTTGTGGGTAGATAATTTCTCTTTTCTAATTAGTTTAACACTTATTTTCTGTGTTATGATAGATTATATGTGTTTTTCTAATTGGGAAGAAAATTTTGGTTAGCTGTTTTCCTACAATTCAGTCTTAACATTGAATTATTTCCCTTGTATGGATTTTTATTTTTCATCTGAATATTAACAAGTTAATGAAGTCTAAGAAATTTTAAGAATCATATATGGCCAATGTATATTATCTTAATTAAGTCTGTTAGTCTTTAAATTTCTTGAAAGATAATACAGTTTAGCCTACAAGAAAGTTACAAAAGTTACATATAATTTGTTGAGAAATATTTCAGAAACATTACTATTATGGTTTTCAGCCCAAATTATGACAATGTTTGTTAGTTTCCCTATGCTAAACATTGACTAGGCTATTACATCTCTGGTAATTGGACAAGAGTAAATGACTTTGCGTGAAGATTGATTTTGATTGGCTAAAAACGTAATGATTTTCAAGCTGTCATATCCCTGATTATTCAGAAAATTCTCAAGTAACAATATTTTATGAATCATTATTGGTTGTTTTATTAAGGTAGAACCAATAAATAATGATTCACAAAGTAAATGACATACTTGGTACTGTAGCACTGAAATATTTCCTTTACTATAAATAGTCATTTTGAGCAGATAGCAACCAGATTTATTCTATTTTCAATTTGGCTATTTAATATTATCTAATCTGAATGGTAACTCTTAACAAAAACATGAATTCCATATTATCTAGAACATAATGTAGAATCATATCAGTTTCAATTAACCCATAACTAGCCATCAACTGATGGGTTAACTCTGGTTCATATCATATATTTTATGTGGTAAATAAGGTGTTTGTTGTGTATATGATGTCTCATATTTCATATCATTTGTCCTTTTTCACAAAAACAAAGCGAATCTAGAATAAAAATTAAAAAATTGTTTTGTAATATTGGTTTATAAACTTAAAAGTAAACTTTATTTTAAATCTAATCAATAAGATGAGTAGATAAAAAAAATTGACTTTGTTTTTGTGAAATTTGCATCAAGTAGAGTAGCGTAATTAGTTAAAAGAAAATCAGCCAAAAAATGTATGTTTTGAACTTGTAAATTAAAATGCTAGATAAGCCATATACATATTTTGTATTGCCTTTGAAATGATATAGGCTCTAAGTATTTCCTTGAATATTTTCAACAGATAAAAAATTAATTCATTAATCTGTTGGATTTTTCAAATAGGTTCAGAATACCTTTTGAGTTCTAAGAGCTGTGAAAGAGAGTGCTGTATTTCTTTATAATTACTAACTGTTGACTTTATTTCATTTTTTGTTTTATTTTGTCCCAATTAATTCTTGGTTTGTCATTCTTATTATTTATATTATAATGAATCATTTTCATTCATTGTGTGAATTATAACATGTTCATCAATTGCCTGAATGATTTTCTTTTGTCAATATACTTCACACATTTAAAGAATATGAGAAATAATTCAAATAGTGAATGTTAAGGTAAAAGCTTATGGTTCAAAGGGGTGAAATATTATAATTTGGGATTGATATACATGATAATACTTGTTATTATTTATAATTAATTTGACTTTAAAGGTAACATCCAGTCTGAGACTATTGACTCTTTTTGAATTCTCTATGTAATAAATTTATATGGTGGATATTTGAACTGCATGCAGTGGTATTTTGCCACTCAAGACATTTTATATCAATTTTAAGGTAACTAATCCATTTTCAGCTTTTTTGGGAAAACTTCATGAGTTTAAAAAACTATAAAATTAGGCTTGTTGTTACCTTTGTCATTATTTCAATAGTAATGTTAAGTTACCTGTTATATATTGATCAATATAATATAAATATGTATATATTATAAAAAATATGTTATTTGTTATACATGTAAAAAAAAAAATCCTCAATAACGGTTTTTAAACTTTCATTTTTTAATCATAGGTAATAAAAGATAGCTTTATTTTTACAGGAAATACATTGGAGGTGTTAGTGAAACACGTTGATTTCAAACCTAACATGGGTTCAATCCCAGTATAGTAAGAGATATACCTTCAGATGTTGGAATGCCTCATGATAATTGAAAGTAGGATATCAGAGAAGAGAGGTTTATGCCTATTATAAATGCTGCTTTTCATTTAGTTAACAAGTCTATCACATTTTTCACTAGCCTTTTCCTTTGAATTTTCCATTTTAGCAATCCTGGAACCAAACTGTATAGCTCTCTTAGGAAAACAGCTTGTTGTTGTCAACCCTAATTGAACAGCTGATAATCTTAATAATAATTTCTCCCCTAGACCTCTGGGTAAATCTAGCTGTGCCTGAAAGGTAAATGGCATTAAAAAGATTCCTACTAAATAATTAAAACTTTTCACATAATTTGATAAAGAGAAATCTCGTATCTTATTATATAAACAAGACCAACAATGGTTGCAAAAAAAAGGGGCATGAGTTAAGGTTCCTGATATCAACTATAATTTTTGACCTCAGACAACCAAACGTGTACATAAATACCTTATTTTTCTATATTACTATTATTATTCATAATAAAAAAATTGTTAATACCTTCATATGTATTGGTAAACTACTGAGATGGGTTACTACATGTTCATCTAAAAAAGGAAATCTTGCTTCTTTACCATGGTCACCTATAATTCTAATTAGTTTATAAATACTATGAATAAACAATTAGACAATGGGTAACCATTGTATCAAGATCAAGATTGGGATTACTGGCTTGGTAAAAAAGCTTTAAATTTTAAAATGACGCATTACAATCAGGTTTTGGATCTCTTAAAGGGATAATAGGCGTTAGAATACACTCGTCCTACGGCTTATATTTGTATTTCATATTGACTGTTAGTTAAATAAGTATACATCCCACACTTTACCAAATTTTAAAAACCCACAATAGAAATATATTTGGAATTTTAAAAAAAAGTGAGCCAGCGACGATTCCATTCAGTTTGAGAATAAAAGCGTCTGGTAAATCAACGCGAAAACATCATTGTGGAATTCAACAGTAGGGGTCAAGGACGCGTGAAAACTCACATGTTAGAGTTACTTCCCTTTATATTTACACGATTTGAAAATCGCTTGATGGATGGCTCAAGCGTTTTATGATTAACTACTTTATTTTGGGGATTTATCGGATTTTAGAGGGATTTTGATGTATAGGTATGACACCAGGTAAGTCCACTGATGGATATATACTGTTATTGTCCAAATTTGAGTGAACTTAAAATTTTATGTTCGTTCTAATGCCTATTATCCCTTTAAAGGAATACTGCGTCTTGGCATGAACATAAACTTTAAGCTCTCAAGAATGGTCAATATGAGTATATATTCATCAATGAACTGACCTGGTGTCATAAAGTAACAGAATCCCTTAAATTCTAGAGAACCCACAAAACTATGTCATTTTTGAAAAACACTTAAACAATTTACATTTTTCAATAATCAAGTGCATGTTGTATACAAGTATATTTACTAATGAATAGAGCTCTTAATTTTATGTTTATTTTAAGACCTATTATCCCTTTTAGTTCTCAAGAATAGTCAAAAGCAGTATGAATTCATCATGGAACTTATCTGGAGGCATAAAGTAACCGAATCCTTAAAAATCTGGAAAACCTAAAAAAACTAAAGACATTTTTTAAAAACGCTTTAATCAAATAATTAAGCATTTTTCAAAAACCAATGCATTTTTATGGATAATTACTTTGTTTTTTGAGATAATTATTTATTTTTTCTCATTTTTTATGGCAGCAAGTACATTTACTGATGAACAGAGCTCTTATTGGCCAAGTTTAAAATTTTTTCGAACTTTATCATCACTCTAAGAAGTAGTATCCCTTTACGGAAACTTAAAAAGACAAGATCAATACCTTACCTATCATCTCTGCCTAAATTTCTTGATGAGATCCGTTTGATTTCCATATTTATTTCTTCTAATAATCCTTTCCATCCTTCTTCCCTGAAATAAATCATTTTAAATGGTCACACACGGACAGTGATATCTTATTCAAAGTAAATTTATTTCTAAATGTGAATGTGCTAAAATCTTTTGACATTTTTATGAGCTTGAAATGTTGATCGATAACATCTATATATACAAACAAACACTTCTTCAAGTTGTCAAATGTGAACTTGAACACTGTATTATCAATTTCAATACTGATACCAAGTTTCATAAAAATCCATTGAAAATTGAAGCTTTTGTTGTGTCTACAACAAATATAAAGGCATGGGTAATAACTCAAAAACATTTCATCGAAAAATCAACAAAATCAACCTTATTGCTGTCATATCAATTCTAATGCTCATACTAAGTTTTATTCAGAGCCATTGAAAATTGTAGCCTCTATTGTGTCTACAACAAGGCGACGACAATATATGTCCACACATTCATATGGGCGTATAAAAAATGATTACCTGTATCTACTTCTATGTCGAGAATAACCAGCCAATTGTTCATCAGCCCCCATACCACATAATATAACCTTTAATTAAAATATAGGGTAACCTTCCATTTTGAAAAAGATATCACATCATATAGCCATCAATTCAGACAAATATACCACGAAAAAAAAAACTTTTCTTCAAACAAAGATACCACATAATATAACCTTCAATTCCAACAAAGATAACGCATAATATTAACAAAGACTGCCTTACTTTGGCTTTACTTATAAATGACTTTCCTATATTTTCTCCATAACCTACAATACCATGTCCTTTAGCAGCAAACCATAAAGCACAACCTATACTATCATCTAATACTGTACAGGATGGATATACTAGATGACGAACACGTTCTGATCTAAAAACATCAAATTTTATCACTGAATAAGAGTAAATAACGCTAATCTCAATTATAAGGTAACTTCAGTAAATATCACG
Organism: Nipponacmea schrenckii; assembly: GCA_030562195.1. Lineage (NCBI taxonomy): Eukaryota > Metazoa > Mollusca > Gastropoda > Lottiidae > Nipponacmea > Nipponacmea schrenckii. The sequence goes on along the minus strand of CM060200.1, from coordinate 32,683,293 downwards.
GGGGAGCTTGAAACCATTTAAAAAGCATAAAATAAATGTAGTTTCTATACCTTGCTTGTATCAGTTCTTCTTGTGTAACATTAATCTGAAATATAGTATATAGCTATAATAACACAATACATATACTGGTAAAAGTAACTGGTTTCTTTTCAACCACCCGAATCTATAATAAATATATAACAATGTCATTAGGCACAGTGCAGTTCAAAAACCATACTCTTTAATGCAATAAATTATATATTGGAAGATCATTTGCCTAAATAACAATCTGGGTCAATAGTAAACCACCCCTTAAATCTTTTTATTTTGCAAATGAGCACAACACAATGTAATGATTATAAACATTACCTCAATGAAATTCCAATGTCTATTAGGGTTTAATTCGGATAATGCTTTGTACCCAGTTATTCTATCAGGAACATTAAATTTATCCTTAATAATACTGCTATAAAATAATCAGTTGAATAAATAGTTAATTGAGGACAGGCTTTATCACAAACAGTCACCATCTGCTTTCCTATGATGTATTATTGGTAAATGAGTTCCTATCCTTGATGGCATGAGAAAGTCTGGTTACAAGAGTCTGTGAAGTAAATCAACCCAGCAGTGAATAGCTGTACATGTAGTTCTTTCATTGTTTTCTAAAACTATCTATGCAATAAAAACATTGTTACAATGCATTACACATATTTGACCACAGCTAGTCTTGTGCAGCTAATACAATTTTTTTAATCAACAAAATTGTTCTGGCATAACCACATTATACAGGTCTGTTACCAGAAAATGACACACATATTCCTTGAGATACTGCCTTCAAGATTTTAGGGTGTAATTAAAGAGTTTTAATTCTAATAGGCAGTTGATTTTGGAGCTTAATTCAAATGTATAAAAAAAGGTTTTATGCAATAAAAATAAAGCATTACATACAGAGTTTGGTTGGTTTTTTTAACCGTGTTTGGTTGAGATTTTGGCTGTAATTCAAATGCAACATTCAATAAATCTATAGGTTCACCTTCAGGAATACACCTAAAATAAAGAATATATATTCTAGTGTTAGTGGCTTATAAGCTAACCAGACAGGCTGCTTATAATTTATCAAATTTTCTTCCACTAATGTTGTTGAATAGGCTGAAAATGGCAGCCTAATTGGACTATTTAAAATTCAAAGAAGACATAATGAAAAGAAATTTCAAAAAGTTACCTGTCAGCTAAGGCTGTTATAATTGCTGAATCAATGCCACCAGAAAATAAAACGGCTACATTCGACTGACTTACATAATACTCATTTTTTACAGCTTTATTTATGTCCAGACTCTGACATTGGTTTCCTAAATCAGCTTTTGGTTTAGTTGGTATATTTGTTACTCTTCTTTTAACAGATTCTTCCAACACCTTGATCAACTGATTAGCAGCTGTTTTCATGAACTCATTGTCAATTAGTAGATGATTTAAATATTCTTTATGCGTATGCTTTCCTAATGTAAATAGACTAGTATCTGGTACAGGGATATCTTTATTCAACGTGGGAATTCCAGACTTCAATAAATCTGATTTATTAACATGAATATGAATATTTGATTGGTCAAATGTCATTATGTTATTCTCTAAGACAATTGGAATTTGAGTATCAGGCCACACACAAGATTTCCATGGAAATAATTCCACATGCAAATTTTCTTTATCTAGTGGCTCATTGAACTCCATACAAAAAATTCCAACAGCAGGGATTTCTGAGAATTCCTACAACAAAAATAAACTTTATATATCATAACTACATTAGCATGGTAATCAAAAATCTAAAATTCATAATTCATTAATTCTCTTGACCATAAGCAGCAGATATAAGCAATACTGATAACATCAGTAACCAATATCCATTAAATATAGCCTTATAATAAACAAACCCTACTTATTCTGCAAAGTTTTTTTTTTAACAGGTGGTTTTTAGATTTGAATAAAATTAGCTGAAATTAGGCTCTATTGTGCCAACGTTTATTCCCTAACATGTTAAGTTTAAATCTGGAAATCTGATTTAAATCCTCTTTTAAAGTGTACTTAATCAAAAATGAAGTAAATTATAAACATACATGGGAATGAATTTGAACTGAACAAATACTGAAACAATCTGAATCATTCTGTGGTATATGCCAAAGCAAACTTCTTCTCCCAAGTTTATCACGACCAAACCACAATTTCTTATAACTTTCCTAAAAACAAAAATATCAGATCATCATTTTAATACCTTGTATAGGTTTGTAAATGGATTATAATAATCAGGTTGAAACAATACCATTTACAAAAAGAGTTAACTATGAAAATAAAAACTCATGGACGACGTAACCAACGACGCCAATGACGTCATCTGACGGTTCTTTGTTATGATTTTTTGCATCTGTCAATTCGGTAAGACTTTATGTAAACTCTAGAAATCACATCCTAATTATATGTATATTTTGTATTTATTAATAAGCACCAAATTTTCGCCTTTTTACGAATTGACTGTTAGTTTAGGCCTATCTATGCATGAGCCATGACATTATTTTCACCTTTTGAATTTGTTGCCTTTTTCGTCCTATTACAGTTAATCATATTATCATCACGAAATTGAAGTATTAAAGAATTAAAGAATAGTGAACTTCTTTTGATAGTATTAACAAGAACCCACACTAATCACTGAAAATATCTTTCAATAATTTGTCTACTTAGTTTCAATTACCTGCCAATATATAAATGCCCATGGTCCTTGTATACCATCGAATACATCTAAAATATCTTTTTGTGTTTTACATTGGTTTAATTTCTCACTAATTATCTGGGTATCATTCTCATCTGCTTTTACCTAAAATTTACATAACCCATCCTTGAAACATAAGTAAGTCATTTAATGTTTTCACACCTTTTGTTATAGTGTTCTTAATGATCCAGTCAAACTAATATAGATCTACAACTTAATCTAAATTCTTAACGATCTTTTCCATTTTCAGTCAATACTGTTGATTTATAACTTTTGAAATGTTCAAAAAAAATCATCTTATTTGTTTTCATTTCTGTTCGTACTGGTACACCCTGTCAGCCATGATCTCCAGATAGTTTGATATATAAATAAACAGGCAAGTTACAACCACTGTGCCAAATAATATTACCTGTAAACCATCAAATACCTCTCCATTCCATAGCAAACAATTGCCATTTTTATCTGCCAAGGGTTGAGGTGTTAGTTGACCCCGAAGATGAAGAACATATCCAGACAATTGAAGATGAGCAGAATCATTCACTTGGATGCATCTACTATTCCTTGCATCTGGACCTCTGGCATGAATATACTTTTCATTGTATGTCTGAAAGTGAAAATAATTATTTCTATATCTTGGGGAAGCAACAATCCTTGAAGTTTTGTTATATTATAGCTCCTATTTACACATCAGCTCATACCACCATGTCTTTAAAGCCTTTTTCTCCTATTCCACTTTCTCCAAGAGGTGGTGTGAATAAGAATAGTTATAAAAGCATAAACAGTTAACTAAAAATGTAATCAGTATTATTATATCAAAGAAAAAGATGGTATCCTAGCTGGAAGTATATTGTCTAAAGTAGTGTTGAAACGGTTAATAAGTTAACCGATTCCGGGTAGGATTTCACGGTTACCCGGGCCTGATCTGAGATTATCGGTTAACCGTCAAATGTATAAGAAGTTAAAAGAGGGCATTATTTTGACAGAAATGTCCTTGTAATAAACATTTAAAACATCGGTTATCAAGCCTCTTTTTCTATAAACTTACAGTCAAGAACTGGGTCTGGATGATCGAGTCTATCTTGTCAGCAAGAATGCTGTTATGTAAATTAGGTTAACCAATAGAAACGGTCAGTTATGAATATTCATGAGATTAGATGCATGGATTCCTTGAATCAGTTTCCCCTTACGTGACAAAACTGATATTTTAATCCTTTGATCTGTTCGAGGCTATCCTGTTGCAATGACATTGGCGCCTGTCTGTGTATTTCTATTCTCTTTGATAATTTATTCATTAATATTTTTCAAGCCAATAACTGGTCTAAAACTTGGTCAAGTCTTCGATAGTTGACCCTACTGCAGTTTAGTTCACACAGTTTCAGCTGCAAATGCGTTATTACCTAATATTATACAGGTATAAGCATTTGAATTATTAACCGGGATTAACCAGGTAATTACCTGTTATTGCCAAAAGTTACCCGGTTAGTAAAAATCACTAACCGTTTCAACACTAGTCTAAAGTCATTACTAATAAAAGATCTTTTTATTATTATCTCACATGACATCAGAAATGCTCTGGCCCACGGTCATGCCAGTACTTTAGTAGTGCCCCAGTAGTCACAGTAGTTGATCAAAGATTAACAGGGTTTTTTAATTACTTAACCATATATCAATTAGGGGGAGGAAACCACTTAAAATAGGTGGAAATAGCGGGGAAACCACTGGGATTAATAAGAGGTGAAAACCACTGGTGAGGAATTTGTAAAAGGAAGAAACCAAAAATGGCTTTATCAACTTGTACCTTTACGTCCGGTTGTCTTATACCAAGAATACAGCAGATTCCACACATTCCAGTATCTTAAATCTAATAAAACCAAAAAAAGACATCTTAAACTGGTGAAATGTGTGAAATCATGTTTTTTTTTCTAAAAAAGGTAAACTAATATGAGTTGCCTTTCCTTGGATTCGTATATTTTCTAAACTTTTGTAAAGATAATAAACAGAAACTATAATTAATACTATGAAATTCATGGAATTTTTCAGATTAAAAAGATTTTGAATTTAGAGCTAGATTACAACAAATAAATCTTTATTCTGTTTATTAGTAAAGAAAAAGATTTAACTTGGCTGCGTACAAGTAGAGGAACCAAGACAAAATTATATAGTCTATTTTTAGATATCACATGACAGTTAAATTTAAAATGACGGACGGTAGAGGTGTCAGATTATTAACAGATTTGAATAACATCTTTAAAAAAGATCCGAATATGTAGGAATTTTATTATTTAATGATATTATATCAAGGGGATACAGTAAAATGCACATCTCCTTTTCCGATTCGGTTAGGTTCACAGTTCAGTTGGCCACCTTCTAGTTTCAACACATCACAAATGAAATAAATAACAATGAATTTAAATTTTTATTTTTACTATTTTAACCAAGTCATCACGAAACTGTCAGTTCCCACTGACAATTAGATGTATATAAAATAAGTATAGTTAACTTATTGTTTAGTTAACTTATTATGTAACAGGTCTTGGCTTGGTCAATAATATTTTACAAAAAAAACTAGACTATATTGTAAGCTAATAAAATTAATGTACTGTATAATAATAAATTAGCTTATATTTTTTCAGAGATGAATATGATGTTTTACCTGTTATTGAACCTAAACATAATAAAAGTCCCTTGGTTGTAGTTGAGCATAAACTTGGAGTAGAACTTTGGTGTGTTTCTATACTTTATCAACATGCTTATGATAAATTATTTTCTTGGAGAGACAGAAATGGTGGTGGAAAGTTTATTGGTAGGCCTAATATTTTTTGAAATTTTATATAGACATTCAATGGAACACTTGTAATAAGTTGTCTTTTCTAGGAAGGTTAAAAGGGATTTGGTATATAGTTGAACGACACAAAATGGCAGACTGATTATGATGGTTTATTTTCAGACCCTATAGAAGTAGGTAATCTATGTCGTGCTGTGTTATTAGTTAATCCTGAATGTTATACAGCTTGGAATATCAGGTATAAAATAAATCTAATAATTCACTAATTAGACTTTATCATAATAATATTTTCGTTATTGGGATAACACTTTCAGCCAATTTTCAGCATGAGAATCTTTCATAAATAAGGCTAAAAAAGAAATTAAGTTTTGTCTATTGTAGAAAAGAATGTGTGGAATCTGGTACTTTGAATATTGAGGATGATCTGAAACTTGGAAGATTGATACTAACAAAACATCCCAAAAGTCCTGAAACATTCATTCATAGGTAATAATAGAATTATGGTATCAGTCAACCCAAGTAAAAATAAATGAATATATATTTTATTTAGATACAAATGGTTATTAAGAAACCAGAATCAGTTCATAGATCTCATTTTTGCTTTGTGCATCTATTGAATAGGAAAAAAACCCTGCAGGAATGGCTTCTGATAGCATGCATTGATTTGACATTGTAAATGTGTTCCATATAATATAGCCTAATGATTTTTTATATTCCTATAGGAGATGGTTATTACAAAGATATATTAACCAATGTTTGGTGTCCAGTAATGACAGTAGCCATAGCGACAGTAGTTTAGAAAGTTCAAACCTTACCGTTGGAGTTGATGGCATATCAGTCAGTTTTCTGCCAACAAATCAAAATTCCTCTACAAATAATACCCTAATTCCTGTACAACTCAATACCAATATACAACGATTAGTCAGTCATGAATTTGCTGTTTGTTTACATGCTGCCGAACATTATCCATGCAATTACCATGCCTGGAGTCACAGAATATGGTTGATACAGAGAGCTTATAATAATTCTATTCAGGTGAGCAGCTTTTGTTTAGTTTTAAAGGGGCCCAGGCTTGATTTTTAGGGGTCGTTTTGGGCCTTTGTTACATTTAAACAGTCCTCAGAAATGCTCAAGCTCTAAGAAAATCGCAAAATACCTTGAAATATACCTCAAACAAAAAATTTCACTTTTCATTTTTTTTCCGTGCTGTACGCAGCTGGTCTCCAGTCAGTCTGAAAATTGTGTGTCCTGTTGACAAAGTCTACAATTGAAAATACATTGTAGTCTATTTATATAGATGACCGCTATTGCACGACGGGAAGGATAACTCTTTGACTATCAAGACGAACCGTTTTCCAATATGGCGGGACGTTCGTTATTTCTTAAGGCATTATGATTTCTCAAACACGGATAATTATAGATACACATGGATTTGAAGGCTCAAATTTCAAAGGTAAGCCCTGCAGACTATTTCTGATTAGCTAACCAAAATATTTCATGTGTTTGAGGCTGTCGGATGATTGTCCGAAGCAAATGAAGCCTGGTCCACTTTAATACATGTATTTAAAGGGGCACAGGCTTGATTTGTTTCGGACAATCATCCGACAGCCTCAAACACATGAAATCTTTTGTTTAGCTAATCAGACATAGTCTACAGAGCTTACCTTTGAAATTTGAGCCTGCAAATCCATGGGTATACATATTTATCCGTGTTTGAAAATCATAATGTCTTAAGATATTATGAACGTCCCGCCATATTGGAAAATGAAAGAGTTATAAATAGACTACTGCGCAGGCCCACACTGGTAAAACAAAAACAAAGTACATGTAATAACAATTGTAGATTTTGTCAACAGGACACACAATTTTCAGACTGACTGAAGACCAGCCGCGTTCAGCACGAAAAAAAAAGTGAAATTTTTTAGGTATATTTCAAGGTATTTTGCGATTTTCTTAGAGCTTGAGTATTTCTGAGGACTGTTTAATTGTAACAAAGGCCCAAAACGATCAGTAAAAATCAAGATTGTGCCCCTTTAACAACTAAATTTTTTTTTTTTGTCATTATAAAGATTTTGCTTAAGATAAATTGTTTTTTGTAAAACAAAGTGATCAGGCCATTGTGTTCATGTTATCATAATTTGTTAATTATGAATGATCAATAGATAATGATAAATTATCTCTAATATAAAACAATAAACTCTTAACATGGACCTACAACATATTAAATTAGAACTCTTTGTGTAAAACATAGTCCTACAACTTGTTTTCATACATTTATTTCTTTTGAAAACAGGTATTACTTACAGAATTACAGAAAACTATTATTTGGTTTGCACAACATGTATCAGATCATAGTGGTTTTCATTATCGCCAGTTCCTGCTGACCTCATTGATAAACCAATCAAAAACATTGTTACATAAATACCATATAGATATACATGATATAATAACTCAGGAATTTGATAAGACCTGTGATTTGATTGGCTGTTTTCCAGGACATGAAGCCCTGTGGTATCATAGGTAAGAATTTTGTGCAGAAGAGAAGATCCTCAGCTATGTAGAGCTTAAATAATGAAAATCTAAATAATTGTATGATTAATTTCATTGGTCAAAATGAACTCTGGTGAGCATCTGTATGAAGACATGAAATACATCTAAAATGGCTATGGCAAACTGAAAACCCTTCTCGGAGTGCTCTTAAACACTCAAATGTTTTTAACATTTAGCAAAAATTTAGCAAATAGATTTGTGTACTGGTTGCCAAATCTATATTTACATTATCTAAAATCTTATTCACAATAGCGAAATGTTATTGCAGGAAATACCTATTCTACAGTCTTATCAACATAACTAATGAGATTAAAGATATGAGTACAGATGATGAAAGTTGTAAGAATAATGGCGGAAATCTAAAGCGTAGCAGACGTGAAAGTAATAAGACTAATTTCATAGAAAAAGAAATATCAGGTGTGACAACAGATAAACAACAATGTAGTGATAAAAGACAAAAGCAATTTGCTGAACGTTACATAACATGGCTCAAACAAATGCTCAAAATGTAAGGCTCTATGAAAATTACAAAGAAGATTCTCAATATGATACTGGGCTCTAGGATCAAAGCATCATAGTAACAAATTTTTGCATGTTTGGTAAACCAATCTGGCATTTTCAAGTATAAAATTAAGCTTGGCATTTTATCTTAAAATTTCGAATCTCTTTGCCATAATAAAAAGCACTGTCTTAACAATGCAAATTAAAATTATTGACAGTTATCACAATCTTTAATCTGGAACTTGTTATAAGAAAAATTACACAAGTTAAATGTTTTCAAATAAGAGAACAAGATATTGATGAATACATAATAATATTATTTTCACCTTACTTGGGACACCAGTCCCTCTGTGTTGCTCTGAGAGAGAAACCTGAGGTTTCTAGATCTTAACTCATTGTTTTTTATTTCTGCATCACAGTGGATATAAAAAATAATTCATTTTGCTTGGTTATTTGGAACAAAATTTAATGATGGTGATGTGTTCAAATCTTGGTCAGCTTGTGAAAGTTTAATGACCTTGAATAATTCATTTTATATCCACATATTTTAATATGGTCGTATATTGTCATTACCCCTGTCCGTCTGTACAAATGAATTGTTCTACATTGAAGATTTTTCGATGAAAGTTTTTTTAGTTATTGCTCTTGTCTTTGTCAAACTCATCTAAATTGGCCTGCGAACGCGATAGAGACTACAGTTTTCATCAGATTTGAATGAAACTTGCTGTGATCATTTATATTGATGAGATCTCGGACAAGTTTGAAATTGGTGATTTTTTGATGAAAGGTTTTTGAGTAATTGCGCTTGACTTAGTCAAAATGCGTCAAAATTGGCTTGTGAACACAATAGAGACTACAGTTTTCATTGAATTTAAATAAACTTTGAGGTGAACATTTATATAGATGAAATCTTGGACACCTTCGATATTGACGATGTTTCAATGAACTGTTATTGAGTTATTGCTCTTGACTTGTCTTGTCAAAATGCATTAAAAGTGGCTTGTGAAAGCCACAGAGAGAATACAGTTTTCATCAAATGAAATTTGGTGTGGTCATTTATGTTGATGAAATCTTGGACAGGTTCTACATTGAAGATTTTTGAATTATTGCTCTTCACTTAGTCAAAACGCATCAGAATTAGCTTGTGAATGTGATAGAGACTACAGTTTTCGTCTGATTCGAAAATTTTATCAAATTTAGTGTTATCATGTATATTTATGAGATCTTGGATTAGGCCCAAATAATGTTGGAGTTTAGACCTGTGTTATACTTTAAATTGGTGTATCTTGCTAGGCAACCGCTTGTTTCTCATTATTAGATCCAGCAATAAAAGAGTACGGATAATCAAGAAAAGATTTGGTGATATCCTTGTACAACTGATATTTTAAAGCAATTGATCAGGGTATGCAGATCACATTGAGTGTGTTATTCATTTATTCATCTATTATTTATTATTAGTTTTTATTATCTATCTAAGTTTTTTTAACAAATAAACAACTTTACCACTTTTGTGGACACAAACAGTGTTTTTTCTAAAAATCATTGAAGTAGAAATTCATAACATAGATTTCTTTTTCTGAAAGTTATGTGTGGCAAGAGCTTACCTGAGTACCACCAATGCTCTTGATGAACACCATCACTATAACTATTCAAATTGAAAGAACTATACTAATGCCATTCAAAATACCCCTTTCTTTACATGAGAGGGGTTGCCAGTAATGCTGTATTATTCAAAATCTACCGGTATGTCTAGTTTAGTGTGTTAAAGTAATGTTTAGATTGTATCTGAAAAACTTCCCAGTATGAAAACCTATTACCTGATCTTTGATACAAAAGAAACTGCACATGGAGAAACACAGTGGCAATATTACATTTTGGTGTTGCAAAAGAGACAATGACAAGCATCACTAATGGAAACAAAAAGAAAATGGAAACACTGATTTAAAACAAGCCATTTTGTTTATAAACTATTTAATTGGTAAAGGAATGTAGAGATTTAAAATAATGAATCATCAAAAATACACAAATATTTCTCCTTAATACAAATTTAAAACTGAAAACATAAATATACCAAAAATGGTATTTTTATCACAAAATGAAAATGCAGAGCAGTGTGAAATTCAGTAAAAACTATTATGAACTGAACAAATCAGATATGACTGGTAAAAATCAAATCAACAGCCCTGATAACTGTGTTATAGGTTGAAAATTAACACTCTACACTTTGTTTTCGTTCTTACACATGTTTAAAACATTATAGATTACATACTAAATTTAAAAAGAAACTAAAGGCATTTTGTTCATATCTTCAATAAAAAAATACTTTTTTGTTTATATTTTGAATACTAAAATAATCATTTTCATTGTGAGATAATTTTCCAAAAGAAAATAATTACATAAAGTTTTACATCCTTAGACTGTTTCCTGCATTAACTGGGCTAAGAAGAGAAAAAAAATTGAAGTAGAGCTTATTTTATTTTGAAAAAAGGAACATATAATCACCTGAAACGCATTAAACTTTTCTTCATTTAAATACTGGCTCCACTTTGTCATGTTATTGTGTGAATTTTTCTATTGATTTTGATTTCATTCTGACTTCATTGTTAATTTTTATTAAAATGAAACTTATTTGAAAATTTATATCTACCCCAACTCCCATTCACTTCATCAACAACAACCCTGTTAATAAATCAATAAAATTTGTTTCTAGGCTGAAGGATCATTTAAAAAATTTTGTTTCAGTATAATTTTGATACAACCGAAAGCACATGCCCCTGGGTATAGCTTGTCAGGCATAATTTTAATTTCTCTATTGCTTAGATTTAAAAGAATCAATTCATCATATATGCCAATATCAGATGGATATCTTGTTTCTCCTCCCAAAATAATTAAATTTCTCTGATGTGACGTAACTCCAAAATTATAACGATCAAAATTAGGTATTGTGGCAAGTGAACACACTGCACCATCTTCTAATACTTTCATGACAGTTCCATTTGTTAAGACAACTAAACTATCATCATTAATATTAACAGCTCGACTTTCAGTGACTGGACATGGAAATACTGATATTATACTTGTTGTTCTCAGTTTCACATCTACCATTTGAATCTCAGGACACATTCGACTTGACTGTCCACGTCCACCAAATATAAAAATTTGATTTTTAACAACTGTGGATGAAATTGAGTAAACTCCAATTTGTAACTCGCTAAAATCTGACCAACAGCCAGTTATGGTATCATATTTATCTATTGTCTCTAGGGCTCCACTTTCCCTGTTACAGCCTCCTATCACAAATAAATCATTCTCCAACGCAACCATAGCATGAAAACTTCGACGTTTGGTCATGTCTAGACACGAATGCCATCTATTTAAATCACTGATATATTGAAGAAGATAACTCTTTCTACCACTAGCTCCAGAGATAAATATATTATTATTACAAGAACACACTGAAAAGCCAACACCTGGATCAAAAGGCAATGACTCTAATGCAAACCAGGTTTTTTGCTGGAAACTGTATCCATTAACTGCTGGTGAATCACAAGATGAAATTTTCACCCCAATGGTAACTAATATTTCTTCAAATTGTCTTGGTAAATAACCGGATTCATCACCATGATGAAACTTGGCTCGTTGTGACATAGCTTTGCAAATTGACGGTCGGCATATATTATAACATGAATCAGAATCACAGAGGGTTAAATAATCTTCAAGACGTTCCATAGATACAAATTTTAAACGGACAAATTCAAGCAGGCTTTTTGCATAGCTTTTGCGTTCATCTGCACAGTTCATCCATTTTATCACAGCTTGTGAAACCACATCTTCATTTTTGATACGTAATTCATCACATTTAATTAGTGTCAATAAATCTTCATAATCAGCAGATAAAAACTCATCTTCAAGTGTCACTTCTTCGAAATGGTCTTTAATAAATGTTGTAGTTTTCTGACACAGTGACTGACTATTTAAACATTTAGCTAGTTTCAAAATGTCCCAAGCATTGTCAAAATGAAGCTGTGATAAATAAAAATCTTCACATTTTTCCAGAAGACACTTCATCTGTAAAATAGAAGCTGCCCTGAGAAGTTCTTCAGCATTGTCCATCGTCACAATGGACTCTTTTCCATAGTAATAAAAGGCTAAAATATCACGAAATAATGAACCACTAATGTCTGCAATCGACACATGACCATCCAAACTTTCTTTCATTCCAGATAAGAACATTGCTTGAAAGTAATCTGATATAGAACACAAAAATACTTTATGGCAGTGAAATATTTCCCCTTCAACATCGATCTGAGTGTCAGTAAATGTTCCTGAAGAAAAATATTTACCAAATCCATCTAAAACTGACACAGCTATTCTGTTTTTCCAACTCTCCATCTTGATTCTCTGAATAAACTAACTACCTCATGTCACCATATCTGAAGAAGTATAAATATAAAATCACAAAATTTTACTTTAATCTCAAAGGATATAGTTTGTCAATTTTGAGGTTGATTTGCATCTTGAATATATGTAAAATATGGACTTTGAAGGGCTTAAACTCAAGTATTCATGTCTAGTTATAAATTTGAAGTTTGTTGAATCTTAAACTGCATTAGTCCCAAACTTGCTGACTTTATTCCCAGCCTCTGATAGCTATTTTGACAGATATGGCTGGGGGAGGGTCAGAAAAACTAGGCACCTAAAACTTGGGATTTTCCGCAACTCTGCGGGTGTGGGGGTTTTAAACATATTTACATACCTCAAATCCACTAAACCTCGATATATATTTGGAAAGATGGATGTTTTTGTATTTTAGTCATACCATCATTATCCCCTTTCACCATTCATGTCACGCCTGTGGTTGCGTCTAAGTTTTTTTCAAGAATTTCAATCACTCAGTTGCCATCTCAAATTGCATTTGCATTAAAAAATTTCGAAGTTAAAGGGTCATGTGATAGAAACAAACGAACCATCATCTTGTTTGTTCATTTCATGACCCAGTAACTTCAAATTTTGTTTGCGCGTGCAATTTGAAATGGCGACTGGGCGATTGAAATTCTTGAAAAAACTTTGATGCAGTCATAGGCATAGCATGAGTGATGTAGGGGGATAATGATGGTATGATTGAACTACAAAAACATTCACCTTTCCAAATAAATCGAGGTTTGGTTGATTAAAGGTATGTGAATACATTTAAAACCCCTGCACCTGTGTCAGTGCGGAAAATCCCAAGTTTTAGGTGCCTAGTTTTGACTCTCCCCCAACCATATCTGTCCAAATAGCTATCGGAGGCTGGGAATAGAGTCAGCAAGTTTCGGACTAAAACCGCATCTACTGAACTTAAAATGACATTGTTGCCCTACTATCAAAACGGTTGACATAATGACATAGAATGAAATAGGAGAGTATAAGATTGGAACAATGATTGTCAAGTCAATTGACAGATGCCTCCTGCGTTCTCAAAAATACACAACCAAAACACTGTACGTGATTGAACTATCTAAACTGAAAAACTTACATCAGTGCCAGTAATACACTACAGTCGCCTGCTACAAAACTGCAGAGAATGGATTCAGTAGTAAACAGCAATGCATACTGCATACATGTCGATCAGCTTGAAGGATTAATTACAATAGCAATTTTAAAGACTAAAATCTATGGCATAGATGGAATTTTTGTTTTTGTTTTTTTAATCGGAAGTACAAAAGTTGCATACACTGGTTACGTCCCTTTATTGAAATGTCAAAGAAATGAGTTAGGGCTCCGTCCCTATTTTTTTGGCCAATTTTTGTGGCCAATGAGCAATTTTTATGGCCGGTCAGTTGCTGTGTACAAAGTAAAGAATCTTATTATGAATTACAATTTTCTGATAAAAAGCGAAGTTTTTAATAAAACTATTGTTACTCTTTATTCAGTGGATTGTGGGATTTTGAGATAAATAATATCGTGCCTAAACCAGGAAATGTTTTGAATAATGGCCAATTTTTGTACAGTCCACAGTGATGGTGGTGGGACATACATTTTGATGGAATTGGCAAAATCCCAACCACATGGTTTCTCAGACCTTTGAATATATCGAAAATTCCAATATAATAGTATTTTCATGCCATGCTTAGTTACTGGTCAGTTAGAGATGAAGACTCTTCATGGCCAATTATTGAACAATCTACGGTGATGGTGGTGGGGCATATTTTTTGATGGAATTGGTAGATTCCTAACTACATGGTGCCTTCAGACCTCGGAATATCCCCAAAATTCCCATAAAATTGTATTTTCATGGCCAGTCAGTGATGAAGACTCTTCATGGCCAATTTTTTATCTGTCCACGCTGATGGTGGTAGGGCATATTTTTTGATGGAATTGGCAGATTCCCAACCAAATAGTGCCTTCAGACCTGGGAATATCCCAAAAATTCCCATAGAATTGTATTTTCTTGCCAAACTTGTGACTGGCCAGTCAGTGATGAAGGCTCTTCATGGCCAATTTTTTAAAAATGGCCAATTTTTGATCTGTCCACGCTGATGGTGGTGGGGCATATTTTTTGATGGAATTGGCAGATTCCCAACAAAATAGTGCCTTCAGACCTGTGAATATCCTAAAAATTCCAATATAATGGTATTTTCAAGCCAGTCAGTGATGAAGATTCTTCATGGCCAATTTTTGAAAAATGGCCAATTTTTATCTGTCCACGCTGATGGTGGTGGGGCATAATTTTTGATGGAATTGTCAGATTCCTAACCATATGGTGCCTTCAGACCTGGGAATATTCCAAAAATTCCGATATAATGGTATTTTCATCATGTCTTCATCACTAACGGCCAATTTATTTACAAATGAATTACAAATTTTTCGTTTTTTGATTTAATTACAGCAAGTACAATCATTCCTAAAAATTAGTGTTTCCACTGGCCACAAAAAATGGTCGGCCAGGAAAGTAATGACGAAGTCACAATTGAAAGAAATAGTTGAGTATATTTTTGCCGGTCATCTTATACAGGGGTGTAGCTACGGGGGGGGGGGGGTGTGGGGGCGTGTCGCACCCCCCCCCCCCCACACTTTTACTGGACTCGTCGGTAAAACGCGGAATCGGTCGGTAAAAAGGGGTCATGGACGGAACCGTCGGTAAAACGCGGAATCGATCGATTAAACCGATTAATTAACCTAAAAAGTCAAAACCTTGTTTTGGTTAAGATCGGTCGATAAAAGACGGCAAGGTGGGACCGTCGGTAAAACCAATTAACCTAAAAATTAAAAACCTTGTGTCTGTTAAGATGTTATCGGTAAACCGTTCGTCTACATTAAAGTGATTTTTACTAAACTTGTCAGTAAAACGCGGAATCGGTCGATAATAGACGGTCATGGATGGGGAATGGAGCCTTCGGTAAAAAACGATTGGCTGACTGAAAGAGTGGAAACCTTGTGTCAGTTATGATGTTATCGGAAAACTGTTCGTCTACATAAAAAGTGATTTTTACTGAACTTGTCGGTAAAAAGCAGAATAGGTTGAAAAAGGCTATATAATGCATATGGTTTTCCGACGAAAGTGGATAATTTTGACCGGTGGAAACGACTTCCAAAATCGCGTCAGATGTATTCTCCAGGTTTCCTAGTTTTCAGGGGGAGAACCCCCGACCCCCCCCCCCCCCCCGCCATGTCGGTAAAACGCAGAATAGGTCGAAAAAGGACATAGAAAACATTTGGTTTTTCGATGAAAATTGATCATTTGGACCAGTGGAAAAGACTTCCAAAATCGCGTCAGATGTATTCTCCGGGTTTCCTAGTATGTAAAATTTTCCGGGGAAGGACCCCCGACACCCCCCCACCCCTCGCCACTGCAAGGGCCAAATACGAAGGCATTTGGCCTGCAGGACGTGCCTTGGAAAAAACCTTTCAGTCCCCCCTCATGCATATTCTAGATACACCCCTGATCGATATGGTTTTCAAAGGTTTAGGATTTGCTACAACGATGGATTTCGTTCGTGTATAATGTATATACTTAAAAGTGCGAGTAAGTTATTTTTGCCCCCGGAAGAACACGTGTTCGTGGGTAAAACTTAGACGTTACACGTGTTCGTCGGTTAAACTTAGACGTTACACCCCCCCCCCCCCAGTCAAAATGGTCACGCTACGCCCCTGATTTTATATGTTTATCAATAGGGACCAATGACTTCTATTATAAACCATAAGGTTATACTATAATATTAAATCAGGGTCCTTAGTCTTAATGAGTTTGTTAAGTTTTTTTGCCTAAATTAAACAGTTATGCAGTGTTATGTTAGATATACTGCCGTATTGAATTTGATGTTAAGTCAGTTCGTTACAAAGTAAATAGTTTTTTGGCATTGATAAAAACAATACAAAAACAAAAAACGATTCGGTTAAACTTTAATACATGTATTCTGAATAATCTTACATTAGCGATCTTACAGAAAACAAGGGAGATTGTGTCTGGCAACACCGCTCACTTTGTACCACGTGATTTGATCATGTGATATGGAGACGGCTTAAGAAGGCATAGCAGACGTGGGCTACAATTCTTTGATTAATTGATTCCAGTACTTATTTTGAAAGTCATTCAAGTGAAGATTTAAAGACCAAATATTTTAATCATGTAAGTGGTTGGATAGTTGATATGATACTAATCACGAGAGCTGTCGCAAACCTAGTTAGTTAGCCTAGCTAGACCTAGACTGAATGAATCTAATGTTTTGAAGCCACCCCATCTAACTAATTCAATCAAGGTTAATATTGATTAGTCTAGTTAGTAGGCTAATAGTTTTATTAAGAGGGCCAATGAACTATTATTATAATTAATTAATAATAATCTAGAGAGCTTAGTCCTAGTAGTAGGCCTAGAACTAGCCTTGCATATGATGTCTTGAATTGATGCAGGCAGAGATTTTCTTAGTAAAATAAGATAAGGGCTTTAGGTATGCCAAACCAGAGGTGTAGTAGGGGCAAATTGAACGGCGCCTCAAAAGGCTGAAACCCCAAGATACCGGGGTATGGGGAATAGATCTCTAATATTTTTGCCAATTTTAGTGGTAAAAATGGACAGACTTAGACTGTATGTAGATAGACAATAAGGACTCGAGAAGAGAATAATCCTTTGTACTTGTACTAAACAGCCGAGTGTGAAGTTTGGCCTAAAAGATTATAGCTGTACACATGTTCGCCATTGGCACCATAGACCTACTGATTATTCAATTTATTGGTTTACCATCCCCTTTTTACGAATGTTTGCCAAAGAAATTACATCTTGTTTTGTATTTGTTTAGATCATAATGGAGGAGTTTTATGAACGATTGAAAAAGAGTTTCGAACCTAAGCCACCTCCAGCCAAAAAGAGACCAAAAGGCCAAAAGATACGGAAAACACAGTTAACTCCATATCAACAATGGTCGCGTTCTCTAAAGCAAGGAAATTCGTCGACATCATCTCTTACCGAAATAAATTATCAAAGTCTCCCAAGCGCCATACCAACTATAGTCAAACCCTCTCCATTACCAAGGCAGCCATTCCAAGATGTAAAAAATATAACTAGCACTCAAATAAGAGCTTTTTCTGAAACACAAGCAAAACGCGTTCCTAAAAGGAAGAGCAAACCTATGGACAATGTGCACGGTATTAAGGTGGGTGACAAAGAAAATGCATTGAATGTAAATGGAATGGTTCCAATGCTTGCGATTCCTTTGGGTCCTGTTTCTAGTCTACCCCACATTAATCCAGTTTACCAGATTCAGAAACAACCGATACAAATTCAAATACCTTTACCAACACACCCTTTACTGCAAGATTTCCACTTTGATTTTGACTTTTCATCTGAACCTTTCCAACTTCCAAATTGTTTTCAAACTAACGACGTAGAATCTGAGGATCAAAGTATTTTAGAATTGTTTCCAACGATTGAAGAGTGGGATTATGAGACATTGGATGAGCTGATTGAAGAGGCTGAGGCTGTAGCAGAGATACCAGATTTTGATGGTATCGAACCCAGTTTAGATAAATTACCAGAGGCATTAAATACAAGTCTTGCAAACGCTCTGAACCTCTCAATCAGGGAAGATTTAGAACCATTTGAAGAACAGGTTGATAATTTCGAAATACCGATTACACCAATTCCGTCACCACCTCCACCGCCGAAACCTGCAATAATTCAAAGTTCAATAGAAGAGAGAACATCTAGTAAACCCGAGGTTAGTCCATACATAAGTCGAAACCCAATCTTTACTTCTAATGTCCAGATCGTAAACTTTGGCCATGACCAACTTAAAAACAATAAGTTTTCAGATATCATCTTGGAGAGTAATGGAAAAATATATGCAGATTCATCAAACGTCAATAATTCCTTTACGCAGATGCTTTTAGATGATTCTCCGGTCTCTGAAGATCAATTTCCCATTACACATGATACTCAGTGTGATATTGACGAGGATGACAATCCTCTGATAGATCCAGATCTGGCTTATACCCTCAGTGAATCAAATATGGTTGCCGATTTTGGTCATCATTCGTTTTATGATTGTTCGCGAAATTCCGAAAACGATGACGAGAATGAAACGATATTGGCAAAACAATTTATAGAAGTCTTTGAAAGCGTTGAAAAACTAGTAATTGATAACAAGCAAAATAGAAAGTTATCAGATACATTGAGAATGGAAAAAGAAAAAGTTTGTGAAATAGTTTATGATGGTGATGAACCATGGTTAACTCCGCATGATTTAAGAAATGAAACCAAAGAATTGAATTTGAGATCGGATTTAGTTTATAAAATGTATGATGAGAAGGGTAACATTGATATAGAAGAACTAGTGACGGACAATATCCATTGCCTTAAGCAAGAGGAAGTCTCTTTATATACTACTAGTTATAATTTATAAACTTTTGTTATAATGCATGTGAAGTATTGATATGGAGCTGTTGCAAATGTTGAAAAATAGAGCAGAGTAGAAAATCAGTGCGTAGGCTTAATGATTTTGTTTAAGCTTTATTCCTAAAAGGTAGATTGAAAAGATCTTTGCCAATAGAATTGACTGTAACTGTAACATATCCAACAATGATTTTATGTAGTCTCTGCTGTATTCTATAGAAAGATTGACAAATTCGATAAAATTGGAAGACCAGTCATCAACTAACTTTGGTGTTTTATATGTTAGTCGAAAACATCTATATTTTACAAGGATAAGAATTTGGTTTCACAAGTCCAACTGGTCCTTGGCCATTTACAGCTGTGTGGATTATGAGTGAATATCCATCCAACTTAAGAATGTCGTTTTGAATGATATGTTACAAGGATCTTTGTCGTCCATGTTTTTATGTGCACTATTTATTTACCTGTATCTGTTGACGAAGCTTCTTTGAAGTACAATATTGTAAAGATTATGTAAACAATACAGCCTACATGTATATTATAAGAATGGGTCTATAATCAAATTGTGTGAAATACAACGATAGCTTGCCAGGCAAGGTAACATACGCCCACTGGCTGAATTTGAATAATAAATTGAGCAATAACTCAAAAAAACATTCACTAAATGAATGTTGAAGTCACTCAACAACTGTTCATGGAAAATTGTCAAATTCAAACTTGACCATCATCTTATCTATTTCAATACTCATACCAAGTTTCATCAAAATCTATTACATAATTGTAGCTTATTTTGCACCCACAAATATTTTTGACGCAATTTTACTAAGTCAAGGGCAATAACTAAAAAAACATTCATTAAAAAAAGTCTTCAAGTTCAAACTTGACTACTGTCTTATCAATTCTAACACCAAGGTCCATAAAAATCCTTTCGAAAATTTAAGTTTGTTATTGCAACCACAATAGAATTTTAAGGCCATTTAACTAAGGCAAGGGTAATAACTCAAAATAGTTCATTGAAAAATTGTCAAATTCAAACTTGACTTAGGTCTAATCAATTCCAATGCTCACACCAAGTTTCATCAAAATCCTTTCAAAATTGTAGGTTTTATTGCATCAACAATACAATTTTGACAAGCTTTTACTAAGTCAAGGGCAATAACTAAAAACTGTTCATAAAAAAAATTGTCAAATTCGAACTTGACCGTCGTCTTATCAATTTCAATACTCATACCAAGTTTCATCAAAATCCATGGCTTCAACAATCGAGCTTAAATGGGAAATTGAAAATTTTATGCATAATAAATGGTTGACCCAAATAAAGAATTATTATTATCATGGAAATTGGTGGCGAAAATTCATTCACCGTCTGTCATGAAGAACAAGACTGCTGAATATGAGACAGGACCATGTCCTTGTGTATTGGGCCTAATTCTGACCCATGTAAAATAAAGAGTTTATTATTATTATTATTATTATTATTATTATTAATTCCCCTGGGAGTATTTCTTAAATGATCACGTGATTGTCATGTGATGAACGTAAAAGAAACGCAAAAATAGATATGACAAAAGTGAAATGTAAAAAGAGAAACTGCGCGTAACAAAAAACCAATGTGTTATGGAGGGGGGTTTGTGACATACATCTTATGTAATATGGTTTTAGTAATATTATATTCTACAAAAACAAGAGTGATCTTATTGTTTAACATAAAACTTTTGTTTTAAAACAGTTAACTTTAACAAAAGCAGTCATATGTCTTTTGATATTAAGGTATTTTGTTTTATTACACATGTCATTTGACTTATTAAAGTGGAATAAGACACTTCTTCATTGCATCTAATTATGGCAGCTATTCCCTTCCATACTAGTCTGCTGATGGATTTTTATGAAGCATTATATGTGGGTGTGTTTGCTTTCACCTAAGGATAAACCTAAATTTCACTCTGGATTGTGCACACATTACTTTTAAAAGGATGTGAATGCGAATAACATTCACTTCTTCACTGACACTTGTGAAACGCCGACACGATGCCGCGACTTACAGCCCCTGAACGGGAACGTACCATTGGCATGTTTCAAAATGGCGCCAGCACCAGGAAAGTTGCCATACGACTACACTGCGCACACACAACGATCGCAAGACTCCATCAAAGGTTTCTGCAAACGGGAAGCACTCGGGACCGTCCTCGACCGGGTCAACAACGTGTGACAACGGCACGTCAGGACCGTCAGATCGTACTGGATCATGTCCGAGACCGAACACTACCAGCGACTAGAACGGCTGCTCAAGTCCAAGGACGACGTGGATTCATTCACCCCAACACCGTAAGGAACCGTCTGCGAGCTGCAGGCCTGCGTGCACGACGTCCTTATTTCGGTTCCATATTGACGGATCGTCACCGAAACCAGCGTCTACAGTGGGCAATGCTAGGGCACACACTGCAAGGGTCCGTCTATGCAGTACCTTGTACAGCAGAGAATCCCCGTGCTTCAGTGGCCAGCTCTCCCCTATCGAGCACTTATGGGATGAAATTGGACGACGTCTTTCACGTCGAAGCCAGATAGACATCATCCGGGAACTTGAGGTTGCCCTTGTTCAGGATTGGAATGCTATCCCTCAGAACACTATCCAGAGACTGATCAACTCCATGCGACGACGATGCACCGCATGTGTCAATGTAAATGGTGGTCACACCCTTATTGACTTTCCTGTTTGACACCTACACCAGTTAAGTCTTGCTCGCACATTAACATTATCGTGAATAATATTTAATGATGTTAACATGTCTTCTTAAATTATTTATTATCTCAAAAGCATCATAAGTATATACATACATATCAACCCCTGGAGTTATTCCAGATTTCGCGAGTGGTGCGACTTCATATGGACTGAGCATTTTTGAAATGAGTTTTTTAATGAATTTTGACGAAAATTAGTGATAGTGTTCGTAATAACCCATGAATGAACCCTATTTGAAGGCCGATTTAATAAAAGTTATAGTCCTTGTTCTTGAAAAAACGTTCAGCTTATGGTGTACGTAATAGAGAGCTGGTTTCTTGATGGACTGTGACAAAACTTGATGTGCATGTTTACAATAACCCACGGATGGACCCCTAGAAAAGCAGACCAATCGAAGATATTTACAATAAGTTATTGCTCCTGTTCTTGAATTCTTTACGGACACGATCAAGAGCTGGAATTTTGTTGGATTTTGATTAAACTTGGTGTGAGTGCTAGTAATCACCCATGGATGAAAAATTGCTGGGTACGAAACTGCTTGCGGGAGCTTCTTGATTTCCTGTTAGCTCGTTGAAACACGAACAGTTGTTCGAGGAAAAATTGGAATTTTCCAAATAGTTAAAAAAAAGTGACCCCCATACACATAAATTCCAGAACAAGCTGATATTGGGTATGTGATACGTTAGTAACGCAGAATTCGAACGAGAGGAAAGTTGAGATTTATTCAATTTTCTTACTCCGTTTATTCATTCTGGATTACCTTTATGCTTTTAAAAGGAGTGGTTCCCTGCACAGTTCTCCATCATAATCTAGTTCAGAAAAATTTTATATGAAGAAAAACGACTTTTGACTGAACTATTATATTGTTCATTAAAACAGAAGGTTAAAAGAAGTTTTTGATTGAAGTTGAATATTACTTTTGCCAAATATTTCAAATCTATCTTTTAAATACATGTAGTAGATAAAATGTTACCTTGGATGAATATAGCATTATTTTTCAAGAATCTTAGTTAAAGTTTTGACTTCCCTTTCTATTTTTGTAGAATATCCGACAACAAAAATCGATAAATTATATATCAATTCAGGGTTTTAGAATGCCAGATTTGCTAACTAATAAATGGTAAGTGTTAAATGCCCAACGCCCGAAAGTACCCAATAGCAAAAACACGTCTGGATAATCGAAACTACTGGTACGATAAAAAAAAAAATGTAATTTTCGGATTAGGTAACGAGAAACGAAAAAAGGGAGACGTTTTATATGTGTTTCAATTTCAATGGAATTTATTACAATCGACATAGATCTATGTATTAGAAAAAAAATAAAGACAAACGACCCATTGACATTATTTATGCATATAACACAATTAGAGAACATTCGATAAAACAGTAAATCATATAAAACGTCTCTTTTTTTTCTTTTCTCGTTTCCTTCGCCGTATAATAAACATAAATAAAGAGAAGAAATAGGTCGGTCAGCATTTTTTTATTTAGACTGAGCAAGTATCTATCCCGTTACATGCCATCAAACAATCTATCGAGGTTTCTTAAAGACTCTTGTAGATTATCCATCTTCAATAAACTGGATCCATTAATAAGAGAGTTTTTCGACGTTTCCGGCTGAAAAAGATAATATAAATTTTGACATTCGCAAAGATTCTGCCAGACACTACAAATGAATTGAAATTTGTATCTTTTATTTCAAATGAAAATTGTAAATGAACCACTCCAATAATCCAATAAATCAAATAATTAAATTCGCAAATGCGAACAATAACTTTATGAATGCAAATCTGATAATAAACCATAAAGTTAAGTCTAATTTTGCAACTGATCGTACTTGTAACGAAGGCCAAGGGGGCTGACAAAGCAGTTTTGTGGTATTTGTGGTAACGTTTAAGAGTGAAAAGTAGAAAGGAACGTTATGTTGCTGCTTAAGCAGCTTTCTGTGCATGATACCTACTTGTTCTTTA
Source organism: Nipponacmea schrenckii (assembly GCA_030562195.1). Lineage (NCBI taxonomy): Eukaryota > Metazoa > Mollusca > Gastropoda > Lottiidae > Nipponacmea > Nipponacmea schrenckii. Next base: position 32,659,146 of record CM060200.1, on the reverse strand, counting down.
TTCTGAATATGGTTATAGTTGCCTATGTATTTTCTTGGACCATTTCTCATGTGGTTTGGCTGTTCAGTGGTACCATGAATAACTAAGCTTAGATCTTGTAAAATTCCATTATTTTCGTCGTCGGTCTGAAATTTAATATAGACTATATTTAGACAACTCAAGATCAAAGTAAATGTTTTACTTACTCCAGATATTCCTTTCATACTGCAAACTATTGCCTAAGTAGTATTTGTCCCAAACACTTACAGTATCTTCGAGAACAACCTTCCATGTTCCTTTTGGATCCTCTCCCCAGTTATGTACAGACATTAAAGGCCAGCTCTGGAAACCTTTTGTAGACTTATCATAAGGCCTTTCTGACAGCAACATGGTTGTTGTATCTACAAGAAAACAATACAGTTAGCAGCTTAGGTACAAATAGGGGGCAGAAAGACTCGATGGGGGTTAACTGCCGAGGCTGAATTAAAAAAAAAAAACTTACTTGAAGGTGATGTTATGTGGACGCTGATTGCACCACGTTTTGTATAATCTAAAGTCAAATGTAACTGAACATGTTCTATGTAGTTGATTTCATTCTCCTGTCCTTCACAACCAGAACTATATATTTGTATTTCCAAACGCTGATTATTTGTTAAATTTCTAAAAAAAAATGTAATCGATAAGTGACAGCCCAAAAATATGGCCCACATATCCTCTATGTGTCCAAACAACGCCAAGATTAATCTTTTGATATTTGTCTTTTTTTTTTTTTTTTTTTTCACTTACTGGGGAAGGTTGGATTTGGATGTAGAATTAATTGTGCATTTCACTTGTTTTGGAACATTTTTCCACGTTTTCTTATCAGCTGCATCAATAAGACCAGCAGTATCTAATATACCAAACCCGAAGGCAGTGTTGACCAGAAACCCTGCCCCATTTCTAGTCCATCCTGATTTTCTCTGTTGTATAAGAGGACCGGCTTGGGATGTCCATGTTACCAAGTGTTGAACATCTCTCCAAGTTAGATCAGGACTGAAAATAAAATTGAATGGGTTTAAACATCATGTATAATATGTGGAAATGACAGCGATGTTAGTTGACCCGTTTCTTATTTAATTTCTGATATACTATAGCACTGAAAACAATAGCGTTATTGTTATAACAATATCACGCTTGCATTGCTTGTCAAGTACTGATTTCATTTTTTATACGCCCACATGAATATGTGAACGTATATTGTCGTCGCCCCTGTCCGTCAGTCCGTCGGTCTGTCGGTCCGTCAACATTTGTTGTAGACACAATAGAAGCTACAATTTTATATGGATTTTAATAAAAACTTGGTTTGAGTATTGGAAATGATAAGACGACGGTCAAGTTCGTTTTTTTTGATATTTCGATGAACAGTTATTGAGTTATTGCACCCTGACTTAGTTACATCACGTCAAAATTTATTGTTGATGCAATAGATGCTACAATTTTCAATGGATTTTGATGAAACTTGGTGTGAGTATTGAAATTGATAAGAGGGCAGTCAAGATTTTCGATGAATGTTTTTTGAGTTATTGCCCTTGTCTCAGTAAAATTGCGTCAAAATTCTACTGTGGTTGCAATAAGAAGCTTCAATTTTCAATGGATTTTGATGAAACTTGGTCACGTCTTGGTGTAAGCATTGGAATTGATAAGACAGCAGTCAAGTTCGAATTTTTTGATGGACGTTTTTTGAGTTATTGCCCTTGATTTAGTCAAATTGAGTCAGTTTGTGGGTGCAAAAGAAACTACAATTTTTAATAGATTTTGATGAAACTTGGTATAAGTATAGAAATAGATAAGATGGTGGTCAAGTTTGACGATTTTCCATGAACAGTTTTTTAGTTATTGCCTTTGACTTAGTAAAATTGCATCAAAATGGTATTGTGGGTGCATAGAAGCTGCAGGTTTCAAAGGATTTTGATGAAATTTTGTGCAAACAATGGCATTGAGAAAAAATATTCACTGAATGTTTTTTGAGTTATTTCCCAATTTATTATTCGAATTCAATGCTGCCGGGGGGCGTATATTACCTTGCCTGGCAAGCTATCTTTTTTATCAGCTATAATTTGTTTGTTGTCTTTTGTTTTGGATTATTTCATAGACAATCTCACTGCAACTTTATAATTGTAAGATAACATGTACTTACTTTGATTCCAAAAGCAAAGCAATAATACCAGCGGCAAGCGGAGCTGCAGCAGATGTTCCAGTATGGCTCTCTGTACATGTATTGTTTAAATCTGTACTTATCTTATGAAGGATAAATATTATGAAAATTTAACATTATTTTCTTCAGCAACATCCAGATTTAAATGGCAATGGAACGTTCGTAGACGGTTGCTGTTTTTAACGTATATATTTATATGAAAGTGCCATGGTGTAAAATTTGCAAAAGCGTAGCAAAATTACGTGATGAGATGTAACAATCAAAATATCCATTACGAGATACAATGGTAAATAAGAAGCCAAAGTTCAAAGCTTGTTGATTTGTAAAAAAAAAGGTAACGTTAATCAGTGCTTGAACAAAAATACTTGATACATACTACTCTATCATCTATAGCCGAACCACTAGAATAAGTTGTTCCCATTGTTGAGGCACAAAGTTCTCCATACCATGGTCTCTTAAAAACTTGAGAGGCGCTACTGATGGAAAGAGTGTAAATACTTCCGGTATATCCATCACAATCACAATTATCATATAATCGTCCACCATTTCCACTAGCCCATACATAGATAACCCCTTTGCCGTTCCTGCCCTATATCAAATAATAAACAAAATAAATATTTCGGCTTGATCCACAAGAATAAAAAAAATATCCATAACCATAATAACAGTGACATGACATTTGTAATACAGAGATTTGTCAACAAAATATCCACTTAATTAAAGTAGAGAACAATCAAAGATCACCTACCTTAGTAACACCATTTTCAAAGGCTTTGTGTGCTAGTTTTCCTGGTCCTTCTAGTGTGTTTCCATCGTCATTGGGCCCCCATGAAGCACTGAAAATATCTATTACATCTATAGCGTGTTGCAAAGCTTGACCTTCTAAAGTGTCAGTTACTTCACCATCTAGCATACGAATGCCCCCAATTTTGGCATTAAAAGCAATACCCACTCCACATTTTCCATTGTTAGCTTTCATAGCAACTTCTCCGGCACATCGAGTACCATGCCTATATAGAATGTAAATGTTACTACATAGAAATTATCATAAAAACTTATGTAGGTGTTATTTAGCTGAATTTGTTGCTGGTCGAAGTCTTATAGCAAGGTAGTTTGCCAGGTTGGGTAACATAACATCGCATTGTTGAATTATTTTTTCCTTTGATTTATAGCATCCAAATATACAAACAAAGAGTTATTCATTGTATAAAAGACCAGAAAACACTGGTTGAAACGTCGCTCAAATAAACTTAGTAATTGTAATCCATTGGTTTATTTTATACAAACAAACTCTTCACCTAAATCGTCAAATTTGAACTTAGCCATCTTATCAATTTCAATGCTCACACAAAGTCCATTTAAATTTGTAGCTTCTATTGCACCGAACAAAAGTTTAATTGGATTTTAGAAACTCAAGGGCAATAACTAAAAATCAGTTCATCAAAATTGTCATGTTCGTACCGCCGCCTTATGAATTCTAATACTCAAACCAGATTTCATCAAAATCCATTGAAAATTGCAGCTTCTATCGCACCCACAATACGATTTTAACGCAATTTTACTAAGTCAAGGGCAATAACTCAAAAACGGTCCGCCGTCTTATAAATTCCAATGCTCACACCAAGTTTTATCAAAATCCATTGAAAATTGTAGCTTCTATTGCATCCATAATAAATGTTTAAGGACGTACCGACGGACAGGGTGACAGTAACAGACAGTAAATAGAATAGATTTTGAAAAGAAATATTTGTGGCTGTAGTCATGTTTTATCACCTACACAATCTGCAAAGAATGTCGTTGCCGATTCAATGCTAATTGAAGTGAAGATGTAATGACACAGATGTCTGTTACATATATAAATCTCACTCAATCTGATCAAACGCACAGTCTTACTTGTTTTCGTTTGTTGGATCGTATCTTGGTGTTGGATCGTCGTCATCTCCATTGTAATCATAGCTAGCTTCTGGACTCTAAAACAGAGTAGAACTACGTAATATAAATACAGATAGCGTAAACATCTGCATTAAAGGAATTGAAACTGGATGATGATTATGAATATGGTGTGTGATCAATTTTATTGTATTAAACTGAATGGAAAACCTTCAAGCAGAAGCTTCACAAACTACAGATCCAGTGAAAATTAGATGGGACGTATGTAAATAATGAAAAATTTTATTTTTTTCAATATACAAAGAGTGAACGTTTAAGTTCCATTTATAGGCTGATATTATTGTTCACACTTTTTCTTATTCCGCCACACTAGGTAAACACAAAGTGGCGTTCGGACAAATATAGACATGGACCCTTATCGTAAATCAATTTAAACATCCATAACAAATAACCTTTAACGACTTGAATTTGCCAATTTGTTCTTCATTCCAAAGCGACGATAACGCTTATGAGGTATTCAAAGGAAATAACCAAGGTATAGGTCTACTTACTTACACTCTAAGGAAATTATGCGTTAGATATATAGGTATTACTTTTACTTACGTAATTGTCTACCAAATCTGTGTGTAACCTTTCGAGACCTATAGAATGAATCAATGTACTTGTAAAAAGTGAATGTTTATTTTGTAGCTTACATTAAGCACAAATATATATACATAATTATGTCATGTGGAATTGAAGTTCTTTTATGAAAAGAAATTCCATGTAGGTCTACATCGAAACTTTCCAAGTTTGACAAACCTGAGAGATCTGTGTATTGATTTCAACTGCTTATGCCGTTCACTGCTTACAGTTATCTTTGAAAAGAAATGACATAGACAAATAGTTTCTTATTCGTACCATCATCTAGGATCGAGACAGTAATACCATTTCCAGTATAACCTTTATTCCAAGCTGGTATAACATGTAAATCTTTTTTGCTTTCACTTAAATCTTCTCGATCATCATGCTAAACACAAAACATTAATTTACATTTTCACAGTTAACCATCAATTTTATCTCACTTTCGCGTGAGCACGCAAAAGAACGTTTGACTTTTAGAATAGAAAAGCTCTTATATCAAAGCTATGCTGAAAAAGTTGATGTTTGAAATTAAAAACGTCGGGAAAAAAAGTCCATAAGACAATCATAAACTAATATAATTTTATTCCAGAATAAAAAAGTCAACAAAAATTTCTAGGCCTAAACGTTACCAACAATATCATTATGATTTTCGTGTCTGCGGCAAAAAAGTCTCAACAACGCATCAATGACATTAATTAATGCTTTTGACGTTGTTTTACACTCATCTTCAATATTACTCACGTGAGTAAAAGTGTGCATGTGAATGTGGCTTTACTTACCAAATACCATTGTTTTTTCCAAAGTGGGTCGTTGAAACTTGTTTTACTGTAAATTAAATTTTCTGCTTCTCTTTTGGCAGTGAAATCCCTATCATATAAATTATCGTCTAAAAAATCTCTTTTTACTCTTATCTTTGTATATTGTTGGTCTGCCCATTCAACCTGTATAATATAGAATATATATTCTATATTATAGAACGCACATAGAAAATATAGTATAAAAAATGGGTAGAGGTCGGGCAATCGTCAATCGGCTTTTGATAAAATGATGAAATGCAAAATATATAAAATAAAATGACAGATATTTGAGACTTGTCAGATGAAATATGTCGCCTACAATTTAATTTTTATAAATTGATCATTATTACAGCAAACCTGGCCCGACGGGCATATATTGAATACAAAAATATAACAATATGAATAATATTCCCACTTTAACATCTCATATTTCAATTATTCTATGTTTTTTTAGCTAAGTAGATGACAGTTTTCCTATGGAATTCCCCTATGAGTGGGGGATGTCGTTAAAACTGATTTTATGAGAAGGATTAGTCAGTTTATTCCGACTGTCATTTCTCTGTCATTAGGATCTATACATAGTTAACGAGCTTCTGGATAATTAAAACCCAAATGTCAACCATTTAATCATTTTGACGGACACTTAGCACCTTAACGGTAATCTTGCCCAATCGATTCCAACTTACCACTTTTCTGATTGGCTAAAAATTTTACCACAAGGGGATTATTACCGGAAATTGAGGCCACGTGCGAGGCAATTCAAACGTGGCGTCAAATGAATTTATCCGACCTTTTCGCCATGGGTGGCTTCGAACAATCCCTTGTTTGGAATATTTATCCCATTATTTGTAAAGTTTTGATAGAGAAATAATACGTTCCGGAAATTGCCGTATAAAGATATGGTAAATGAAATGGAGAAATCGTGATGATTGTTGATGCAGGAGGTTGACTTTCTGATTTAGAAATGGGTATTAAAGGTTTAAATTTCCCGATAGTAGTGAAAGATTGTTATGTAAACAAAAATTATTTGTAAAAGTACTGGTAACATAATTCAAGGTCCCAAAGCTAACGTATGACATCAGAAATAGGGTTAAAATGAGTTTTATAAAAGAGAGCTCTGAAAGTTGGAGGTAAAAGGACTTCATTTTACGCAGCAGAAATAGTTTTAGGTTTTAATATTTTGGAAATACATTTTGTATGATCAGACCTTTCATAGCATGATTTAAAATAATTTAAAAGAAGTTAAAACGATGACTTTTTTATATCTTATAATTGTTAATATTAATATCAAGAAGATCAGATATTAGATGAGCTCTTGTTTTGGCTAGTAGTACTTTAGCATACATTTGATTTTAGATTCATTCTCAATCATAGATTTTTTAATTGCAAACAATATCACCATCACATTGAATTTTAGCTTGGAACACGACAAATTCTTATCATGAAATAAAAGGTAGCATTGTCAGCATAAAAAGATTTTAAATCAGCAGTCATTTGAATTCTGAATGGAATCGGCACTTTAAATTTGTCTTCAGAAAATAGAACGACGATTAGTAGGAAACTTACTTTATGGCACGTCAGGTTAATGAACATCTTGTATATGGCGGTGAGAAATTATATCTGCTACACTGTAACTTGTTAGACTCTGTTATTAGGTATTATATTATAACACAATTGAGATTGAAACACGACATTGTGATCCTCTCTTATCGCTACATTTTACACGGTCCGGCGATTGCCAAAGTGTAACTCCCGCACCAGAATGACTTTCCAAACAAGCAACAAGTTGCCATTCATGCATTACATAATATATAGAGCCTACCTACAATATCCTAATATCACTGTTAGACATCACCAATATCAGTACTAACCTCTACTTTACCTTTATTTGGAATGTTACCATTTACCCCGTACATTGCTTGTAATTTGGTTGATAGACTATGATAACGATTTCCTGCACACCAATGTAGATTTGTCCTGGATATTATTACATAGCCCAAAAATATAAGTTAATATATTTGAGGTTATTTTATGAGGTAATTTAACAGCAGGTTAGAAACGAATCCAGTATTTAATTTATATTGGTGTTTCCTAATCTGAATATAGCGAATTATGTATTAAGCTATGCTGTATGGTTAATTATTTATTTAGCTATGCTGTATGGTTAGCTATTTATTAAGCTATGCTGTATGGTTAGCTATGGTGCAGGTGCTGATATTTTATGTGATACATGTGGTTTTATGTATTCTTCTGTATTCTACATAGACTAGTAGAATGAGACATTTTAATTGTTCAAGATGTCGTTCTGAAACATTATTTAAATCATTTGTTACAAATTAGCCTATATAAAGAATTGATTTATCTAGATTTTATCTGGAATTCAGACCTTCATTTCTTACTGATTCAGAACTTTTCAAATCACAACATTTGTATTGAAACATTATGTTATAAATAAATTATGATAAATTTCAATCAGCATGATACAAGCAAAATTTCCTGTTAAATCTATATATTTACATTTCTACTATCACTCCCTTCAATGAACTAGCTAAACCAACTGGCGTTCATTTTTCGATGAACTGTAGTTTGTCACATGATACTATGACGTGATTGACATCGTCAAGGCACCACATAATGACACTATCTAAGATTTGTGGCAGATTCAAGGGAACCGATCATAAAAAGTAAAAATTGCGTAAATAAAAGTATCTGAATGTAAATATAAGAATAAAACGTTGGTCTCTCTAGTAGCCATTTATTCAGTTTGTCACGTGATCAACTACGTTTACACACCAATAGGGGCCTAATGCTAGTGAGACCAACGTTTAATCCTTAATTGCATCGTTGCATCTACTTATCTGTCACCTCTGATTAGACTATAACAGTTACAGGAACTATTCAATTTTCCTTCTGGAGTGGCAACGTTGTGCAAAAAGATAAAAAGTAACTTTTTTGCAAAAGCGGAAGTGCCACATTGCATTATGTCGCAATTTTCAGTCTATTTTTGTCGGATTTTCAGTTTTTGAATCTTTCAATAATTTCAAACCAGATAGCAGTTAAATAATTTCGAAATTCCGCAACATCCGGTTGAGTTAATTTTTAAGTTTAGAGGCTTGAGCGTGACCTAATTCATTAAGTGGATTATTTTTTTATTTCTTTTCAGATTTTTAATATGCATTTCGTGCTCATTCCAAAGAAGTATAACAAAAACAATTCTTATGAAATTTATATTTTGCACAAGTAAAATTATTCTTTTTTGAAACGTTTGTAGGCCTATACATATCTCTTGATCTATTAGTTTTAGAAGCTTCAAATTTACACGCTATACATAGGCTACATTCTGAATGTGATTAAAATCACACACAAAAAAAATAGATGGCTGTGGCACATCCGGGGTAAATTCTTATTTAGCCTTCTCTTTTGGGGTTTTGGCGCATTAAGTCTACAGGAAATGATTGTTCAAAATAGGACCTTGCACACAGATACCTCTGCGCTTCTGATAAGTGGATGTGTGTACATCTCGTGATCTATTAAATATAGGCCTATAGAAAATTTCAGACATAAGTAGACATTCTAAAAATGATTTATTATTTGACAAAAAAGCGATAGCTGTCGCACCTCTGGGTTGAATTCTTATTTTACGTATCTGTTCATAAATTCCGCAGATACAGTTTGTTCATACGTGATTCATTTGGCAAGTATGTGTTAAAAAAAAAAAGGAACAGGTTTCAGAATTTTCAAATTTTTCCAATTTTGACCTTAGCCCAGAAATGCCCATCAATTATTTTATTTTTCAATTGTGACGCCTTCTTCCGGTTAAATGACCGCATGAATTTTCGCAATTTGATGGACTATATATCGCGTGACCATTAACAACATTGACCTTGGCTCTAGGTATTAGTAGTGTAGATTAGTAGTGTAAGGGAGTGATACTATAGTATGTAAGGATTAGTAATGATAGTAATAGTGTAGGTTAGTGATATAAGAGTATTGTTGAAATGTCATGTCCGACGTCTACTTCCGGATCACAAACTACCAAATATAAGCATTTTCCCAATTTTTTACTGCTCTTCCACGTTGTTTAGGAAGGTTGATTTTTCTTGCATTTTGCCACATTAGCAAAATCCCACTCTTTGCTACATATGACTCTAGTTTTATATATATATATATTGGTAGTGTAGGTCAGTGATACAAGAGTATTGCAGAGATTAGTAATGATATTGGTAGTGTAAGGCAGTGATACTATAGTATCTAAGGATTAGTTATGATAGTAATAGTGTAGGTTAGTGATATAAGAGTATTGTTGAAATAAGTAATAATATTGGTAGTGTAGGTCAGTGGTATTATAGTATTGTAGAGGTTAGTAATGATACACGCGAGAACAGTTTTTGCTGGAGTGCAATCTGCTTCCTGGTAAGAGTCGAATTTTTGTACTCACCCTTGAATCATCTATTAATCGTTTAGTGTGGTGTTCCGCACTTCGTCTAGATCTAGAAGGCACATCTTTGTGACGTAAGAGATAATTATCATCAAAACCTTTTAACTAGAAAAAGAACTTTTTTTTATTAAGCTGAAAATATATACAGGCTTGTGTAAAATGATAAATTTGGTGGTTTATTGAATCCAATATATCACAAACTTACATAAATATGAAAAGTTAAGAAGATAGCTTGACAGGCAAGGTAATATACGCCCACTGGCAGCATTGGGCAATAAATCAAAAATCATTCTCTGAATATTTTTTTCAATGCCATTGCTCGCACAAAATACTTTGAAACCTGCAGCTTCTATGCACCCACAAGGGCAATAACTCAAAAACAGTTCATGAAAAAAAATCGTCATATACTTGACCGCCGTCTTATCAATTCCAATGCTCACACAAAATTTCATAAAAATCCATTGAAAGTTGTAGTTTCTTTTGCATCTACAATAGAATTTTGACGCAATTTTACTAAATCAGGGTCAATAACTCAAAAAACGTTCTTCGAAAAATCGCCAATTTTGTCGTCTTATCAATATCAATACTAATACCAAGTTTCATAAAAATCCATTGAAATTGTAGCTTCTATTGCACCCACAATAAATTTTTTACACAATTTTTGATGGTCAAGGGCAATTACTCATGGACTGTTCATCTTAAAATCTTTTAAATTCAAACTTCACCACCGCCTTATAAATTCCAATGCTCCTTCAAATCCATTGAAAATTGTAGCTTTTATTGCAATACATTTTGACACAATTTTACCAAGTCAAGGGAAATAACTCAAACACTGTTCGTCGAAAGATCGTCAAATTTGAACTTAAGCACCGACTTATAGATATCAATGCTCAAACCAAGTTTCATTAAATTCCATTGAAAATTGTAGCTTCTTTTTGCATCAGCAATAAATTTTGACGTGGTGTAACACCAAGTTTCATTAAAATCCATTGAACATTGTAGCTATTGTGTCAAATATAGAGGCAAAGGCAATAACTCAAAAACCGTTCATTGAAAAATCAATATCGAACCGGCGTCTTATCAATTCCAATGCTCATACCATTTTTCATTAAAATCAATATAAATTGTACCTTCTATAGTGTCTATAACAAATGTTGAGGGGCCGACGGACCGACAGATCGACAGACCGACGGACAGGGTTGACGACAATATACGTCCAAAACATTCTTTAAAACAGTGGGTTTTCAGCCTTTTCAGCTCAGAGCAGTTGTGTTATTCTGTACAGAGATAATTACAGTCTAGAAGCTGAATCACAACTAAACACTATACTATTTTGGACGATACAATTTATCAAGAAACAGCAAAACAAATTTAAAAATATTCTTTCGAAATGACTTGAAACAAAATTTATCAATAAAAAGTAGTTCCAATACTTGAATCATAGATTAGAAAGTAGGCAGCGCCATTTGTTATACTTTACCCAAAACACACGAAGATCAAACAACTGAATGGTTTACTCCAAACCGAGTACCCAAAGTGCATCCTATCAAATCAAGTGAATCGTATCGTATCTCAGAATATATTGATCATGCCTTTGGCATCAAAACATATAGCATATGTCAAAGACATCAATGATTTTGTTTCAAAAATAACCGAATTAAAAGTACCAAGTAATGCCATCTTAATTTCAATGGATGTCCAAAACATGTACACTCGGATAAATAATGTTTCTGGTCTGGTTTCCGCCCAGATAATAATCTGTTAGGCCATTGGCTTTTCCAGTTATAAAATCCTTATGGTTTTACCAAATTTGAACCCTTGAAGGCGACATTGGGGAGGCTTGCCCCATAGTGTTTAGAGAATTAAGACAATATGTATGGATATGCTAAACGACTCCTTCGTGAAATAAAAAAGACAACTCTTTGTGAAATAAAAGTCAATTCAAATGTGCCTAACACCACCGACCAATATTGAATTTTTGAACTGACTTTTGACACCACATCTCCTAAAGGGCGTGCCATGATGCCTAGTGTCAAATCATAAAGATTGCAAGATTAGCCTGTCCACAGTGATTAAAAAGAATACCAAATACTAGTATCATGTTCTCATCTCAATTCATTAGAACATGGCATAACTGCATATGATGCACAGTTGAGTTATTCCAGTACTAAAAACCTTGTATCATGTACAATCTGTCAATCGCAATCTCGATAAATCAACATTTTAACCAGTCAGACCACGATACAAATAATGTCCGTATTACACCCAATGAAGATTTTATCACAACAACTACCTTCAGACTAATTCGAGGAAATTTCTGGATAAATAAATTGAATTCAAAAGAGCCAAATGGTCTACATCCGAGTGGATTACCAAATAATATTAATATTTCTTTTGTCATACTTTTAGTAGCACAACTTGCCAAGCAAATTAATAATAATTATTTCATTTAAACGTAATAAGAATTTGAGTGATATTTTAGTCCACGGTAGATTTTACAGGTAGAAATATTTGAACTCTCTAAAAACTATATAGTGTTAAAGCAAAATTTGAAAGGGTTAGGATTTGGGTTCTCTTAATGTTAAGAGTCTAATCAAGTAATTCGGTGTTTCTAATAAATAGTCAATGTATTCTTATGTTATTACAGTATATGTGGACATATAAATTCTTATCTGCTCTGAGACGCTAATTCAAGTCCCACGTTTGATCAAGTGACGTCATAATATCCTGGTCACGGCACCAATGTAACGTTTCTTGTGCATTGTATTATGTTGTTCCATTGTAACGTCAGAACAGCGGTTAATTCCCAATTCTTTTGGACTCTAACCAGTACTATACTAACATCTTTCTATCCTGCCAACACCACTCACCTCTCATGTCCAAATTAGGCTGACCGGTGGAGAGTATATCAGTAACTGTCCGTGCCAAACATAATAATAGTTACTAATAGTGAACGGATCAGGTTACAACTGTATAACATAGGCCTATTACGAGAACGCGTCTGGATCTTCTTCGTATTTTATATTTGAGGGATCGGTGGGAACTACGCCTGTGTGCATAATGAGGAGCGACTACGTCATAAGTGGGCACGCTCTGCACGGGTAATCGAAACAATCATGTTTTTTGATTTGGCTAATTACGAATTAATTGTGGACTGCAAGACAAACTGGTATTTTTCTGGATCATTAGAACCTCTCTACTTTGGATTTATATATAAGAATTAGCGGTCCAAAAATCGAATAGGCTATATAATAAAAATACTTCAACCCAACTTTAAGATCTTAATTTAAGTGGCAAAAAATTTAAAGCGATTGTTAAGCGGATTTTTAGCCTTTTATATTGTATATCGAGGGCACTTTAAACTACCATTTGGGACATTTCAATTATTTCTGTAATGACGTGCTAATATTAATCATCCAGCCACATCTATATACATTAATTGATATTGATAGATTTCATCGTATTGACGATTATTACAAAGTACTGCCAAAACTTCAAATATTTTTTTTTTTTTTTTTTGAAAAATTAAGAGTGCCGTTAAATTTACCAGAAAGCAAAAGTAGAGTGTACCGGATGTTATTATATTATCGGGTGAAAATGGATTAACGCGTGATTATTGGTCATTAAATGGCTGAAATACCAAGAAAAACATGCTTACGCTTATGGCGAAGAAATGGAAAATAATACTGCCTTCTATTATTGTCACAAAGAAAAGCGTTTGAATTTCTTACTCATAAGATGCGAAACCCATAAACAACCATTTGAAAAGATGAAATACTTATCATTTTATTTAGATACTTATAATTTTTCCATGTAGTAATCACAATATTGTGGACTGCGCTTCACCTTTTTACCTCACTTGACCATACGAACACATTATTACATCGCTTAGAACATGTTCAATCTGTTACCAGTCGGATGTGGTCTTAGATAAAATCACGTTTCATACTAGGTAAAAATTACGGAAGCTAATCTTACACACATTGTTTTATGAAGTGCACTAACTACATGTACATGTACATGTATTCGGAAAATCTTTCTATAACTTATTAAGTCAACGTTTCACTTTCTCATACAAGCAGTATTATTCAGAGAAATGCAAATAATAGTAATAAGATAGCTTGCCAGGCAAGGTAACATACGCCCACTTCAGCAAACAGAATATTCCATGTTTTTTCATTTAATCAAGGGCAATAACTCATAAACCGACATCTGGATTCGCACAATTTGTTAAGTGGTCCGAGATGTTATTAAGATGAATACACATACCAAGTTTCATTCAAATCGGATAAAAACTACAGCTTCTATTGCATACACAAGTAAATTTTAACGTTTATTCATTTAATCAAGGGCCATAACTCATAAACAGACATCTGGCGAGATATTATAAAGATGAATACACATACCAAGTTTCATTCATATCGGATGAAAACTATAGCTTCTATTGCATACACAAGTACATTTTAACGTTTTTTCATTTAATCAAGGGCCATAACTCATAAATCGACATCTGGAATCGTGCCATTTTCGAACTTGTCTGAGATATTATCAATATAAATACACATTCCGAGTTTAATTAAAACTTATGCAAACTATAGCTTCTATTGTGTACATTAGTAAATATCAATGTTTTTTCATTTAATCAAGGGCCATTACTCATAAACCAACATCTGGAATCGTGCCATTTTTGAACTTGTTCGAGATATTATCAAGATGAATGCACATACCAAGTTTCATTCAAATCGGATTAAAACTCTGGCCTGTATCGCGTACACAAGTAATTGTTGACGGACGGACGGACCGACGGACCGACGGACGGACAGGGGTGATGGCAATATACGTCCACATTTTCATGTGGGCGTATAAAAATGATACAACAAGTCTTATTTCTGTCGACAATGCTGCCTGTACGGAGCGTAGATTCAAGCTTAGCACGTCATAGCCACAATCGGTGAGGGGACCTGATGATCGGGAGGGTGACATTGCCGATAATGTCGGCCAGAGCTTTCGGATGATAGACGTAATTTACCCACCAAGGTTGCATCTTGGAATTTTTAATACGATCCGAAAAATAGGCTAATGAAAGGCAACGAGGATTTAACGGAACTATGTCATTTTAACTATCATTAGCTTAGGTTGTTCGGGACTATAAGTGTTTGTTAGCAACGCCAATGAAAACAGAAACTTACAAAATGATAGTTGACCCAATCCATCTTGAATATTCCCTTCAAGTGTGGTCTGTGGTCCAGTGTGGTTCTACTGTATAATGTATTATTGGTGAAAATTTTGCATATAAGTGTCACCTTTATCTTCCAAAGGCTCTTAAAGTTATGACCTCTTTTTACTTACAATAACGTGACAAATCAGTGACAAAACATCAGAGCAAAGAATCTCGACACTAACGACACAATTAAACTAATTTTTCACTGGAGACACAAAATCATTATATCAAAAGAAATTAATGCAACTGCGTCGAGGTTTGTGGAATGAGTATATATATTATAGATATTATAATTCACACTCTCTCCTTTATATTAACCATTACATAATATTTTCTAATATACATCTTTTTATAGTCAATATTGTTCTTCAAGTAATGTTATATAGATTTTTATGAAATAATAAAATTATCACGTTCTTCTCATATCAAGTCAATATGACGATAATATTAGACAATAAATTAACACGATAATATTAGAAAACGTAAAACGACGAATTGGACAAAAAGTATAATTAAAATCCGATTTTAGGATTTCTTGTTAACTAGAATATCAGCGTTGTCGTGGATTCTCGATTAAAATTGACATACATTGCAATACCACATGAATTCATAATTTGTACGAATTTATTACATCGATAACAGATGGATACGAAGGTTAAAATAGACTACTAGTAATTGGGACCAAAGAGGTGTTTTCTGAAATCATGCACTGTTAGTATAGAAAAGCAAGAAACGAAACGTCTAGATCTGAATTATAATTATTCAACAGAATATTTCTAGAACAGATAAAACTGCGGTTTGATATTTCCTGAATATTTCTGACTGTTAATATGTAAACTGGTGTAACCCCTATATTTATCATTAAAATTGTATCCTTTTCCACTAGTCAATCACTCTTTCTTGGGGGAATATTATTAATACAAAATCTCTACAGGAAGTGATTTACAATGGAGAGATTTCCTAGAATTTTTGTTATTTTAAGCAAAAAATGAATGACCGAATTATTATCGTTGCAAATTATTGAGAAAAAAATACTAGCCTACTTTGATTTGAAATGAATAATGTGCAGACGTAATTAATGGCTTTTGGATTAGAATATATTTCATTCTTTGGCGTCATTTGATTTAATTATAGATCATATTATTGTATAATAATGCTGCATTGCTAATATCATGTATTATCACATTTGAAACTGAAATTATATCTGTTATTTCTTACAGATATATCTAACAGAAACATGAGCCTTATTATTTTAGTTAGAAGATTTTGATACCAATTACTAAAGGTTCAAATTTAAAAGTTGCATATTGAGAACTCATACCGAGACTCCAATAAAAATTACGTTTTGATGTTAAACCTTACATGATACTTTTTATACGCCCACACATAAATGTGGGCGTATTTTGTAGTCGGCCCTGTCTATCTGTCCGTCTGTCTGTCCGTCTGCCTGTCCACAATTGTTGTGAACACGATAGAGACAACATTTCTTGATGGATTTTAATGACACTTGGAATGAGTCTTTGTAATGACCCAAGGATGAAGCCTATCGAAAATGAAACCAATCGAAAAATATTTACTATGAGTTATTGCCCTTGTCCTAAAATTCCTTGTGAACACTATAGGGAGCCGGGTTGTTGATGGAATTTGATGAAACTTTGTGTGAGTGTTTGTAATAACTCGAAGATAGACCCTATTGAAAATCTGACTAATCAAAAAAAATTATTGAGTTATTGCCCTTGTTCTTTGAAACGTGTTCATTTTATCAGCCTCTGATTCTTTGTAGACTTGATAGAGAGCTTGTTTCTTGATAGATTTTGACAAAGCATGATTTGAGCCTTTTGAAGTAGCCTACCCAAAGAAGAAACCGATTGCAAATTTAGCTTACCGAAAAATATTTACTTTGAGTTATTGACTTTGTCCAGAAATTTCTTGTGAATACGATAGAAAGTTGTGTTCTTGGTGTGTTTTGATGAAAGTTGGTGTATTTGTAACATCCTAAGGATGTACCCTATTTTACTGATACCTCTTGTCCACGGCCCGAATAACTAAGGCTGCCAATGGTGGGCGTATTACGATTGGCCATCGCTATTTTGCATAATGGAAAACGTCCGTTTTTTCTTTAACCCATGTGCACGTAAGATAATTTCAGTTAATTTGAGAGCATACTCATGTTAAATCGGGGGTTCCATTGGCTTACCCTTATTTCCTTCTTGTTAGGTCTGCTCCTGTATGCTAAAGGAAACTACGGTCATTAAAAAGTTCTTTATGTAACTTTGACTATTTGAGTCCCTAACAGAAAAATTGTAGCTAATCTTTCAGGATATAATTTTCTTTTGTTATAAGTAAACGACGCGAGAATAGGTCGCGACTACTATAAGTATGATTGGTAAGCCCTGATTTTCCAGAACCATTTCGTCCTAAGATACCGAAGAATGTATTTTAAGTGATCAATGTGGAAATATTAAAGGAGACCAGCATTATACGTTTTCAGTCATCAGCTCAATAAACCGAGATCATAGGACGTCTAAATGTGATATAAAAGCTATTCAAGAACTTTGGACCCCCCATCTAGATACAAGCACAAAATACCCTACATGTATAATGTAACAAAGGGATAAGGAGTCATTAAGAAGAGAATTGCGAGTTGTTTTTTAAAACATACTAACCATATTTAAATTAGATGTATATTAAAAGGTCAAACCATAGGTGATCATGTAGAATCTAAATGTCAAATATAATTTACTAAGTCAACACCCCCACTAGATATAATATGTACAATAATATTTCAGACAAATATTACATGTTGATTTCGAATCTGAGGTGGATCACAAGAATAATAAATCTTTTAAAACACACACTTTTTAGATACGTCCCTGCCACAACATAAATCTTTCTATTCATTAATATTAAACTTTGAGTAAGGTAAATAACCATGTTTTAATTTGTTCTGATACAGAAATAACATTAAAGATAATTACCAGTATAAAGCAAAGATTAACAAAATAACCCTTATCAAAGATTTAAACACAGGTAATATCCATATACTCATTTAATATTTATGATAAATTATTCTATAATTATTAAACTGTCATTGTCACTGTAAAAAATAATCCTCCGTGTTACTAAAACAGCCTTCAATTCATTAGCAGGGTCAATATTAATTTGACATAGGCCCTAAGATCCAACTCCTACGCCTCGTAACAGTTGGGTTGCGGTAATCTTTGATAATATAACAAATTCATCAAAGGCAAATTGTAAATTGTTCGCAGTATTTTAGACAAATTCACTTTGGAACTAAAAACTATGACCAATTTTCCCTGAAAACTAATTAAATTTACGACTAACAGTGGTTAAATCACCTTTAAGACCAATTTCCTTTTTGAAATTATTGTATTACATGTAGATTTCGATCAGCTTACGCTGTGGCCATTCTGTGACTCTTTAATTGTCGCATTCTTACTAGTCCCACCCAATTTTCTCATTCAAAAAGACAGTATTTTTAAATTTCATTCATAAGCAACCACGACAGTATTGGTACACAACTTATTCCCTTAACTCCTTACATGGTACAGTTTAGTTAGCCCTTTTAAAACAAAGTCGGGTTAATCAAGTAGATACGTATAGTAGTATTTTGTTGAATATTTTTAGATATTTTCATGTATTAGCCTATTATCATATTTTTTAATCGTGGAAATTTTGAATACTTCCTCTTGAAGAACACTAGCTTTCAAAAATATTTATACTACTATGGTTTTATCATACCATGTTAAAAAAAAAACATTTCTTTACAAATCTTAGATCAAGTTTTGCTTTAATTTTATTTTTCCAAACCACATAAAATTGTGATGTACATAGTTCAATGCATATTTATGATATTTATTCAAGCAGCTTAAATGAGACTTTCATTTACAATTTAGGACAGGAAGAGCTCATCGACCAAATAGAATTGTTCACTATTAGTAACATCTGTTTCATTAATTAAATTTTTGAACAGGATGACAAAAACAATCTAAACGCTATATGTCATTGGCCACGAAGATACTAGTAAACTATACCATAAAGGATGGATTGTCCACATTCCACATTATTTCTACTATCTATGCATTCTACTACTACTATTGGTATATAACCCTATGAAAGCTCTTCAGCTGAAACCCGAATAGTAAACAAAATGGAAATAAAAGTCCGCAAACAATTAACTACATAAGTTCAATAATTTTTTCATTTAAATTACCATGGAATTCAATATCGTTTATCAAGAGCAAGAAATTGAATGAGTTTTTCAAATTTGAAAATTAAAACATACCTTATTGACTACTTCATATCCGTGTTCAGCAGCAACTCGTTTTGCAATTGTAGGACCACCTTTGATCTCTACCGCCCATTCATTTAGGTAATGGGTACAAGTTACGAAAGTTACATATTGCAGTAACAAAAATATTAACAATTCCTTGGTCATAATATATGAAAACGAAATCCAGCTGTTTTCCCCTTTACACTGACTCTATGAGTGACACGATAACGATTCCAATTTTTTTCACTTGATGGTACAAGATAAGATAAGGTAACAGTAGGTCTGGTTATATTTCATCGGTTATGTCCATCGAATGGGATGGGCAACTCTGTTAACACAATTCCAATATAGATTAAAAGCAATGTTAACTTTTTGATCGTGACGTTTTATTTAGTTGATAAACTTCAGTCACCCTAAATAAATCGTCAGAAATAATAAAAGCTAAACATCTGTTTATCACCAAATCATTATAGGTATATATTGAATTTAACACTTTCATTCACAATTCTCTATTATATACTTCATTTAATATTTCCTTAATGAATATTTTACCCACTAGTGGGATTGTTTATTTTTTCCAATTAAACATTATTTTACTTCAGGTGCTTTTTTCTTACCAATTCCCTCTAAACATTTATCAAATTGAAAACTTTTTCCATTTTCAGCTAAGATGAAAATAAAACGTATTTATTTCAAAATTCCGTGATGAAATTTGGTGCCCTTTTCATACCACCAAAATACAATTTTCCATCAAAAAGCCGATTTGTCAGCTGAATAATTCTCAAAAGTTTTTATAAGTATACATTTACATGTGGTATACCAATCTATCAATACCAGAGAGTCCTTTGATCAACGTTTTCTAATTACGTGGGTAGATGGTAGACGACACTTTCTATCTTTTCCTTAAATCACAATATCAAAAGTTCAGTCTTGAAACCTATTGACTTGAGGCTATCTAAACAGTGAAAAAACAATTATATTTTCCAGCTGACCAAGGCTTTGATTGTAATTTGATAAAAATTTTAATAAGTTTTCAAACATGTACATGTTTCTTGTTACTATTTATGGTCAATGCAATCATGAACCAAAAAAATGTTATCAAACCAAATGTCACATTTTGAAAAAAAAATCAAAATAAATGGAAGCGTCTGAAAATAAATTGAATTTTTTGCCAACAACTCAACTGATTTCAACAATAGATTAAATAGCATAGATTTGCACTTATAGGTGCCGAAAGTGATTTAATTCGATCACAAGTGGCAGAGTGTGTCGATTGAATTGCATTTTTGTCAAATATTTATATCATGGCCTAAAATGACCTTTTATGGTGCACACATTTGAAATTAAATTGGTTTCAACAAATTTGCAAGCAAACGACTTTGAAAAACCAAAAATCTATTTGTTATGATGTTGATGCATGCTACCCCACCCAATTTCAGGCAAAGCAAAATAGAATTTATTCGTTTTGTCACGAAGTCCAATATTGTGAAAAATATGAACGTTTAGAAAATGTTGATACCAGCCCGGCTAGTCTTAAATAGTCATATATATACATGCAAACTCACATTACTTAAATCAAATTAATAACATTTTACATCATTTGTTGCATGAATTTCCATCCAAAATGTAATTGAAATATTCAAATATTGTACACGATCAATATATAGTTATAAAAATAATTCCATTACTGACATGAATGTTATCACCTTCCTTGGTCACACTACGTTTCTCAACCAGTCACACAGAATGAATGAAGTAGTACAATAACTAAGCAGATATGTGAAAACTGCAGCAAAATGTCAGTACATTTAAGGAACACTTTCTACAAAGATCGATACAAATATATCATATTACAGTTATATTTGTCAAACATAAAACATAAAACTATTATGAGAAAGAAATGCTTTAAAAATTTATTAAAGCAAGAGACATACCATTACACTACCTCACGGAAATAGAAAGTCGACCATTTGTACCAGTCAAAATTATCGACAATCATACTTTAAATAGAACTATTATAGAACAATAGTGCGTGGCTAACTATCATAGCATTTTTAAATAAAATAACACAAATTATGTTACGGTGGTTCATTTAGGACATAAAGACATTGCATTATGATCAAAGTTTACTATCTATCCTTTTTGCTTTCTATTTCTAATTTTCCAAATTATGTTTTATTTCTATTGATTTTAAAAATATTCTTGTAAACTTATAAAACTTACAAAAATTTAAAAAATTTAACTATGTCCTATACGAACCACCGTTATAATATCTATGCTCTATTTAATACAATTAAAATGTATACTAAATAACTGGAAATCATTCGTGTATACATGTAAATGATGATAAAATAGTATATTATTATGACAATGTATAGAACCACAAATATAGATAGGGCCTAATATTGCAGAAATGGTCAACAATTCTGATTTAAAAACGTTTTAATTGTCATTTTCGACGTTAACACAAATGTATGGCCTACTATTATTATATTTGAGTTTTGAGTCGGTTGTTTTTTTACTTTTGGGTACAATACCAACCTTACAGATACATCTAGTATAATCATGATGTTAATCCACACGGTTGGGAAAAAATTGAGTATATTGACTCTGGAAAGATCCTGGAAAAATATTCAGTAGAAATGTATAGACATATTATATATTAAGAATGCCAATCCAAAAGTTGAATTAGATCATCTTCAATAACATCTACATACAGGTTGGAAGTTTAAGAAAACTCTTCTTAGGACGATGGTTTTCGTTTGTTACTCTAACACAGTCCCACCCAGGTTTATACTCTTATATTTTCTACACTCACCGAAAACAAAGGAAATTATGTTATAGCGAGAAAGTGCTATGAACCCCCCCCCCCCCCTAAAAGAGGCTGACCCGGCTTTGCCCCCCCCCCCTCCCTTTATCATTTTAAAAAATTATATCAGTTTACATAGTGAAATAATAGTCTGTGATCCCCATTGGCAAATTTTGTGACCCCTTTTAAGTCCCCTCCCCTAACGTTTCTAAAACACGTCAATGATTGAGATATTTTACTAAGGCTTACAAGTTTTCAGCCAACCCTCCTACTAATTGGTGTGATTTAAATGCATAATAATTTTTCCACGCCAGAGGCTTCAAAATATTGGCCCAACTGTTTTGATCAATTCCTTTGGTCCTTCTTTTCGTTTCCATAGCAACTACAGCTAAAGAACTGTCGTATTAAGCTTTAGCGACTACAGAGTGTAGATAATAGCCCAACTTAGTGCAAGTGTAAAGGCTGATGCCATGTCTCCAACAATGTGACCGGAAATGGCCGACTTAATGACACTGACCTAATGGCAACACGCAATTAATCCCAGTCACAATTCACATGAATATTGATTGTGTCGTTAAAATTTATAAAACTATTTAGCCTACACCTTGTCATGACTGAGATTAGGCCTAATTGAAACTACATGTTTGCGAAATTGATTTTATTGTATAAACGATGGTAATAATCACAATATTGAGCATGTGAGATAATGTAGAATAATATAATATAGTTAATATAAGTAAAAAACAAATACATTTTTCAATTGTTTCTTATGAAGGAAAGTGCGTTAATCACAGAATTTGTACGTTAAATTTGTCTTATAAATTAAATGCCTTGAAAAGGCTAAGAGTATGCTACATGTATTTGAACTAGGATTGGTATTTCTTGTAATTAATTACTTGTGTTTTAATGCAACATATTTTTACCGTTACTGGTTTTTAATCAGCAAAAATAAGATTGTATTTGATTGAAATTCTCTCCCCACTGAGGATTGCTTCTGATTAGAAACTAGGTATAGCGGTCATATTGGTAGACTGAAGTGCGCGCTCCGGAATATCTCAAAACTTCATTGTAAATGCTTCAGACACAATATACCAGTTCAACGTATGCTTTGACGAAATAACCACACTTTCATGAACATTTTTATGATGGAAAAAGACAAAAGATAATTCAGATTGAAGTTGGGCATGGAAGGATAACATTGTGGGATTTGTTGTTCCCACATTTCATATTGTACGGAACACCTTTCATTGTCAAAATGCTGGGGAAAGCTTAATAAATTGTAACTATTTCATAAAAATATGATCCAAAAGGAAATGAAAAGAAAAGGGTGGTAAATTTATGTTGTCATGTGTCAAAGGCATCGTATAGTTAATATGAGGTAAACGTGATATTAGATTTTGTAACTAAAGGAAATGAACAAATAAACTTGTTAACTGTATGTCTTGGTAGTTTTGTACATGTTGTAGTATCATAGACATTTGGTAACATCGATGATTTAACCCGAGTAAAAATAGTTCAGTTATATTTTATGTAGAGCACATATAAGTGTGAAAACTTGACCAAATTGAGTCTATATTCATTATAAAGTGAATTTTAACTGGTATCATAACTATAAATTGTGTTACAGATATCCTGGGTAATATGATTAACCCATAAAACTTAGTTAATATCTATAAAACTACAGGTATTTAATGAAAAACACTAAATATATCTAAGATCGCCAATCAAAATAATATACGTACGGTGGCCCATATACGACATTCCTCTTTTCTTTAGTTTTCACTTAAAAAAATTTCAGAAGGCTGGGTGAAAACCTAAAAATAAAAACATAGAACTTATTTGGGGTTTTGGGTTTTTATTTTGAGTTTTCATCCGGGTGAAAACAGTTTTCACTCAGGTGGAAACTAATTTAGTTTTTATTTTGAGTTTTCACCCGAGGTGAAATCAGTTTTCAACCAGGTAGAAACTCATTTAGTTTTTAGTTTTTATTTTGAGTTTTCATCCGAGGTGAAAACAGTTTTCACTCAGGTGGAAACTCATTTAGTTTTAAGTTTTTTTCTTTTAGGTTTTTATTTTTTTTTTACTATTTTTTTTTTATCTAAAGAGTTATGTCCCTTTTGACTTTGCCAATTTTTTAAACAGTCTAAGCTGACGGTCGTGGAACGGATATTTTAATGGAATTGGCAAAATAATAACCACATGCTGCCCTCAGACCTTAATTCCTTTTTAAAAAGTTGGCCATAAAAGAGTCTTCATCTTTGACTGGCCTGTCACAATATGTTTGGCATAAAATACCATTATATTGGAATTTTAGATATATTCACATGTCTGAAGGCACCATGTGGTTGGGATTTTGTCAATTCCATCAAAAATAATGCCCCACCATGATCATCGTGGACTGTTAAAAAATTCGCCATTTTAAAAAAAATGGCCGTGAAGAGCCCTCATTTCAAACTAAGTCTGGCATGAAAATACCATTAAATTGGAATTTTTGGGATGTTCACAGGTCTGAAAGCACCATGCGGTTTGGATTCTGCCAATTTCATCACAATTTATGCCCACCACCATCAGAGTGGACTGCAGTCCCGTAACTAAGTTTGGGGGGGGGGGGCGCAGGGGGTAGTACCCCACTGGAAATCTTTTCACTCCGCCCCCCCCCCCTGCGAAATTAATAATATTAAATTAATACTGAAAGCAGTCACAATCTAGTATTTAGTGCTGAAACAGATAAGATTTGTCTTCACTTGAGAATTTAAATGACATTTAGCAATTGTGGGTACGATATATAGACATTGTTTTATGGAACAACAATCACTGGTTAAAGTTTATGCAACGTAGATGCAGTTGAAGTCAACTTTGAAAACACTAACATACTGACAATTAATAAGCATATTGATAAAACCAGGAGACTTCATGAAGCTATCAACATCAGAAGTAACCAGCCAGAAGAAGGTGTTAGATTATCACATTCATATACATGTAATGTGCATAAATTTGTTCATATTAAAACACTTAAACTACCCTATGAATAGTTATTTTTCAAAAATATATTCTCTATTGATTAAACAGTCTGACATTAACAACAGTTGTTTATTTAATCTTGTGAATTAAATCAGAATTGAATGTTATTTTAAGTATCATGTTATTATTATCGTTATAACTGCACCTTTACCGCAAGACCCACCCCCACCCCCTTTGCTAAAAGTAATGTGACCGTCTCCTTACATATGCGGTCGCCCCCCCCCCCCTCTTTACCACATAGAGCTGGTTATGGGCCTGGTTGACTGTTCAAAAATTGGCCATTTTTCAAAGATTGGCCATGAAGAGTCTTCATCTTTGACTGGCCAGTCACTAAGATTGGCATAAAATACCATTATATTGGATTGGATTTTTTATATATATATTCACAGGTCTGAGGGCGGCATTTGTTAACAAATTGGCCATTTTTTCGGCGCGTGACAAAGTCAAAAGGGATATATAACTCTTTAGATCAGAAAAAAAAACTAAAAACCTAAATGAAAAAGAAAAACTGAAAACAGGTTATATAATGGTATTTTATGCCAAATTTAGTTACTGACCAGTTTGAAATGAAAACTCTTCAAGGCCAATATTTGAAAAATGGCAAATTTTTTAACAGTCCGCGGTGATGGTGGTGGGGCATTATTTTTGATGGAATTGACAGAATCCTAACCACATGGTGCCTTCAGACGTGTGAATGTATCAAAAATTTCAATATAATGGTGTTTTATGCCAAACATATAGGCCAGTCAAAGGTGAAGACTCTTTATGGCCAATTTTTTTTAATGGAATTAAGGTCTGAGGGCAGCATGTTGTTATTATTTTGTCAATTCCATTAAAATATCCGTCCCACGACCGTCAGCGTGGACTGTTAAAAAAATTGGCAAAGTCAAAAGGGACATAACTCTTCACCTCGGATGAAAACTCAAAATAAAAACTAAAATCTAAATGAGTTTCCACCTGAGTGAATACTGTGTTCACCTCTTGTGAAAACTCAAAATAAAAACTAAAAACTAAATGAGTTTCCACCTGGGTGAAAACTGTTTTCACCTCGGGTGAAAACTCAAAATAAAAACTAAATGAGTTTTATGTTTTTATTTTTTAGGTTTTCACCCAGCCTTCTGAAATTTTTTTTAACTGAAAACTAAAAAAAGAGGAATGTAGTATAAGGGTCACCGTAAATACGCCCACTGCTTTGATTTTTTTTAAATTTAATAAGAATATTTGGCAGTACCGTAACAAATTAACAATCACTAGAATGGTTGAAATATTTGCGATTTCTCACGCCTAAAGTAACTAGTAACCGTTCTAGGAGCCAGTTTACTATTCGCCTGAATACACTATTAGTAGTCATAGTCTTTATATATAACTACACTTTTATCAAATCTTCTGGGTGATAAAGAACATTATCCTCCAGTTTTGAACCAAAAAAAATCTGAAGTGTTCACGAACTGAAAGAATTTTCAAGAAAATGGACAGAGCTCATATAAAAACATTTTTTAACCAAGTTTCAAATCCGTCAAGAATTGTGCCTCTAAGGGTGAACGAGGGTAACAAATCATAAAATTCGGGTTATCTTTTACAAAGTTTCATCTACATTCGTCAAGAATTGTATCGTCTATATTGTTTAAGAACTAAACATGGAAATAAAACAACGACAATAATTAATATTAAATATTGTTTTTTTATTATCAATATTTTTTCCATTTCATTTTTCACGTGGGCATATAAAAAAAAAATATAGATTTAGTTCCGGCTAGTTGATAAAAACCAGTCTGTGAGATTTAAGAGAGAATCATGATTATCAGTATAATGTAGGCTACCTTCTGCTGTGTTGGTATTGGGTGTTATAGAAGATACTCTCCTATGGAAGCACTGGCCAAGGTCACAAGAAGAGAACATACATTTTCCTTCACATTTCTGTTATTACATAAAGTAATGATTCCGAAGATTAGATTAAAAATACAATTAAAGATAACAATGAAATCTTAAATGACTAAAATATAATAATACTTGCAAATAATATATACATATAACTAACATGATTCAATTGTTTGAGGGAGTTAATGGATTAGGGTCCAATTTGCCATGGACTAGTAAATTACTAAGATTTTTATTTCTCTTAAAAGCAGTAACCAAACGTTTAGTGTAAATATTAGGAAATTGATGTTGGAGTTCTTTATAATATCGTTTGACAATCAAAGAGGCATTTTTGGCTGTAGTATTATAGGTTGCAACAAAGGGTATGATTTGGTTGTCATGTTGGATGTAAAGTCCATTAGGTATCACAGTTTGTAACTGATCAATCCAGAAACTCTCTCTCTGCAATCATGTGGTTTTAGGTTTAACTGTAGGAAAAAGGAAACTTGTTCGATAGGCATAACCAAAAGATCTTCAATGGAATGATTGGGTTGGTTGAAATGATTCACAATCGGTCTATCTTTCTTATGAAGTATATCAAAACGGTGGCCGCTAAATCGAGTACGCAACTCATTTTGGGTTTCACCAACATATTGAACATCGCATTTTTTGCAAGAAATTAGATACATTATATTTTTATCTTTACATGAAAGAATGTCATTCATCTGAAATATTTTTCCATTTTTCTTATTCTTGAAATAGTGTGAACTATGTACATATTCGCAGGTACAACACCTAGAACCTCTACACGGTATGGAGCCAAAACCATTGGGCGGGGGAGGGGGGTCATTTTTCTTTGAATCTCCAAAATAGTGTCGTTTTTAATTTTGCGCAAAAAAACGTTTTGAATAACCCCTTTCTCGCAATTTGCTTAAAACTAGTTCGCACGCCGAATCAAAATCTGTCTTTCTCGAGAAAATTCTGTTAAATCTCAGAATTTGCGATTTAATTACGCCAGAAAACGTGTGCTTCGGATGAAACGAAGTTTTGAACATAAGTTGGTGTGTGTCGGTTTCTTTGATATCTAATTTTTTAGTTTGATTGAAATTAGGTCCTTTGAATACTGTAGTATCCAAAAAATTCATACTGTTTTCGGAAATTTTTGCAGTTAACTTCACAGAAGGATGGTGATCATTTAAAATTTCGAAATATTCCCAAAAGTTTGTCAAAGATTCTGTCCAAATTATGAAAATATCGTCTAAAACCTTCCATAGAAGAAAGGTTGAAACGGGGATATTAATTATATTTCGCGTTCCCATTCGGCCATAAACTCGGCGCGAAGCGTTTCCCCATTGCAGTGCCAGAAGATATATTTTTCCATTAAAAGTAAAGTCATTGCGCGTAAGACATAATTCTAGGAGATCTAACATTTCTTTGTCTGGACGGTCAGAACATGGATTTCTAAGAAAGGCTTTTTGTACAGCGTCTAATCCCGATTTGTTATCAATATTCGTATACATACTTGTTACATCTAACGAGATGAATAGCGCATTGTCTGGAATATCTAATTTTCGATTTTTTTCTATAAAATCGGTGGTATCTTTAAGATAAGAGGGATGTTTACAAGCCAATGGCAGTAAGTAATGATCAATATATTCGGAAACTTGGTATGATTCGCTTGCACAGTCAGAAATGATAGGTCTGCCTTTGGGTACTGTGTTTGCGACGCACCATTCGGATTTTTGATTTTTATGAATTTTTGGTAATGTATAAATGTGACGTTGCCGAACTAATTCACTGGGCATTTTGATGGATTCCAAATACTACAATTTAAATTGGCAAAAAGTTTATTGCACAAACTATAATATTAAAGGGACAGTTTAAGCATCTTTTTTTACCAACTGTGACTGTATCAGAAACAAGAATGTTTTTTCGCTAAGCACTTGAAAGTTAATATGACGACATGTCCTTTCTGGAGACTGTAATATACTGTTCCTAGTTTATATATAGGTATATTTGAACCAATTATGTTATTTTCGTACATTTTTAGTATTTCCAAAGACTATTTATCTATATTAAAGAACCAAATCAAGCTCCGAAAAATATAGAATCTGTACCTCTAATAAGTATCTTTTACGATATTATTTGCTGTAAAATGTTTATACATATTTTGCTGTTAATGAGCATGTCACTTTTTGATAATTTTAATACAAAGCTGAAAAACTTATTTTCACTGTTTTTTCTGGCTGCTTTTTTTTAAGTAATATCTTCATTTACATTATAAAGATCAGTTTTAGTGATAATATTGCTAAAATCCTAACTGTTCTTCAGTTTCGATTGTTAAAATGAAAAAAGATTTTTAGCCTGCCTGTTCTACAAGGTGCTATTTTCTTTCCATTTTCTTTTATAAAATTTTGGCAAAGTTTGAGCTGGGATAAATAATTGTTGACCAAATCAAATAATGTTTTTTCAAACTTTTATTTACTATTGCAAAAGTTGATTTAATTTTTACATCATTCATAAATTACAAGCTAAACATATTCTTTGTCAAATTAGCATTCTGTAATTCAGTTATTTTAATGTTAAATTAAATTTAAATTAAATTAAATTAATGTAAAAAAAAAAAAAAATTCATTGGATTTTATCATTATATTATACTCTATGGTGTATTATCTGTTAATACCAGTGGATTTATTATATGCGGATTTCCAACATTCTTCAGAGTAAGTCCTGCTACTTATTTGTCTAAGTAAAGGTTTAACACCATTGAAAAACAGGAAATTATTTTGCAATTTTTCCTGTTTTTTCCCTTAGCTTCAGATATAAAAGATAATTGTAGTTTTGCTCTACAATTTTTCCTATATTCAACAAAATTTTTTCAATAACACCTAATGCTCAAATAATCCTCTGAATTCCATTTATATATTTTCTCTACAATTGAGATTCAAAAGCAATATTCATTAACTTAATTCTTAATTTGACCAAAACTAACAATATGTACTACTAACATATAAAAATGGGATTTTCAATAATTACAGTTTAAAAAACTTTATGTAGTTATAATAGAATGAAAAATCTTATGTAATTGCCCTATTCTTTCTAAATTGAAAAAATGTATACATGTACATAAATTGTTTAGTTAATGCTTTAAGTGGTTATTTCACACATATATTGGAAGTACCAAACCTTATCTGTACTTTTA
This sequence comes from Nipponacmea schrenckii, assembly GCA_030562195.1. Lineage (NCBI taxonomy): Eukaryota > Metazoa > Mollusca > Gastropoda > Lottiidae > Nipponacmea > Nipponacmea schrenckii. Next base: position 32,628,820 of record CM060200.1, on the reverse strand, counting down.
CCTGATTTTTGGATTTCCATTGGTTCATCAGCCAACTGTTGTGATATAAATATTATCATCAGTAAATCATGAATAAATGGTAATATTTCAAATTAAAACAGATGGATTATATCTACAACTCTCTTGAACTTTTTCAATCACAGTTAGTGAAATAATATAATTGTTTGGTCTCAACTAACATAATGTATTTTACACTCTACATACAGATTTAAAAAATCACACCAAAAGGTACAATGAAATCAAAAAATCTCAAACATGGTCATATGGAGACAAATTTGAGATATGATCTCTACCCAAGGCCTTCCCCCAAAAAGAAAAGGCCCTACAGTCCTGCTAAAATGTATACATAAGTTTATTTATTAGTTGAGATAAAATTGCTGAACTTTGATATTTATCTTTGACACAAATATTGTAAAAAGTTCTAACATCAAGAATATAGGATAAGCCTTTCCATAACAAATAGTGTTCAATTTGCTTTAATAATCTAAAACATGGCATAAATAATAAACATTATCCAACATGTGAGTTCTATATACAATATAATAAAACATGTCTCTTAAATAACTAAATGTTTTTTAATATATTTTCTTGAAGGAATGATTTGGCATCTGCTAATTCCTGAAAAAAAGAAGTACATGTATTTTAAGTAAAATTGACGTGGAGGAATAAAGTAGATTCTTAATGCCAGGTTTAGTAGTGAAGGTGTTGTTTTTTACTTTTTAAATCTAGATTGAAGAGCACCAAAGCGTATATTCTTAAATAAAAAAAAAGCGATACCGGTCGTTATACTCCCACATTTGTAGTGGCAGCCAATTCATCCGAGGTTTTACATGCGTTATCGGTAAATAATTTACTAGGGTTCATCCTTTGGTGATTACAAACATTCACACCAAGTTTCATCAAAATCCATCAAGAAACCATCTCTCTATGATATGCATAATAAGTTTCCTTAACATTAACTTTAAATGTGGACTTTGAATAGAGCATAAGATATTACCTGAGGATGTGAGCTGTGCATCATTGGATAAGTTTTAAATTGATGTTTGGTCGAAAATGATGCTATATATTGGCTGGTCATCTGTCCCCATCGTACAGGTACAACAGGATCATTTGTACCATGACATTGCAATATTGGTGTATTTTTATTGTTTTGTTCATTCTAAAATAAAGATTATGGCAATAATATGAAATATGTGTTGGCTATAATGACCTGTGCAAAGACCTGGAAAGATTATTCCTTAAAACTGCTGGGTATTGCTTATAATGTCATATTACGATAAATTTCACAAAATACATGCTATCTACAGTATACATGGAGCAATAGACAAAATGTAGCACTTTTACTTCATAGGTTCAATGATTTTTTTACTAGTTCAAAATTTGACAAGTCCACGGAAGAGTACTTTCCATTTAATCTTTAAAAAGATTCATGTAGCCAGACACTTTTTTTTTTACTTTGAAGCATTCTGAGTAATCATTTAGTCCAACCTACCGCTGCTACCATTTTCTTATAAAGTGGCATCCATGCACTGAATATTACTAAAGCACCTAAAGGTTTGTTTGTACTGTAAGCTGTGTGCAGAGCTACTGCTCCCCCCTGAGAAAAACCACCAACTGCAATACGCTCTGGGGGAATTCCAGACTTCTCTTCTTCTGCTACCATAGCTAACACTGAAATTAAAACGACATTGTCAATTCATTTACTATTGACAACAAAAAAAAAATAATTAAAAAAAAGGAAATAAATACAGTTTAAAATTTCTTTGACTCTAACCACTGGATATAATGAAGACCAGCAACATCATGCTTGGTAAAACTGGTCAAAATCTACCAAAAAAAAAGGAAGAAGCATTTTCTTTTTAAATGTCAAGGGATCAGTCTTTCAGACAACTTCACAGAGACTCCAGGTTGAAAAATCAGAAGGTATTGTCTATCTGAATCAGAATCTAACATGTGAAACAGAAACCTTTATATAACCCTGTTCAAGGTAAAAGGCATGCAGTGGCTTAGGAATCTAGCAGCTTATTGTAAGGGAGATAACAAATTCTGAGAAACAAAGAGATCATTTCTTGTTAATTGTTTTTGCAATCAATCAATATGTTTGATAAACCCACATTTTGCTGAAGCTTGTTTGATACCATCTTCATCTTCTGGGCTATCGGGAGACAACCCTTTGATATCAAACCTGAAAAAGACAAACGTTTTGAACTACTGTAGGTGTTGGAATTAAACCTTAACATTTTACTTTATACAACAACTAATGATCAGTTCTATAAATATGGTGTGGCAACAAGCATACAGCTCCAACTATTGACTTTATCTAGTTAGACAAACATTGACAGTTCCATTCTATAACTTACCATGCAGGCATTGGCATCCCAGCATTAAGTGACACTGGTCTTATAGGGCTGAAAAACAAAAATCAATAAAACTGAAAAAAAAAGGCAACACATTTTTCAAGAAACCATCTGGTATAGTTTGCCACTTGAATCACAATAAATTACCTGTATCAGAATCAGTATCAAGATCTGTACAGAGATATTAATTCATTTTCTTAAAGATAGTTCTCATGCATGATTCTTTAAGCCATAAGCTAAATTGAATGACTATGAAGGAATTCTTTCTATCTATGATCTAGAAGAATAGTTTATCAGTATAGTTGTATCATTCAATCATTACAAATTGCTAATCTTGGAATGATCCTTGGCAGTTATTCTGTGGAATTCAAGACTGTTCCATTTTTATTGGTATGATATGTAATTGTGTTCTTGTGATCTGATTAAGTGTCTTTAGAAACACTTATACAACGATTCTGTGTTGTACTAAAACTTACGCAGTAGGGCAGATTATCTTTAAATTTTTCAAGTCTAATGATGCTAAGACATCAGACCACCCATTCCTGAAAACCATTTAAATTAAAAATTACAAAAAAAGTTTTCAATTACTGAAGAGGAACAAGGAACAAATATAATCTCAGGTGAAATCTAAGAATTTACAAAAGGGATCCTCCAAATCATAAACAAAGCCTGTGCAAATTTTTTGAAATTCTGTGGTATACAAGCAACCACTAACTTTATATAGTTTACTTACCCAGTATCACCAAGACCATGGAGAAATATAAGCTGAAATACAGAAAAAACATTGATTTCACCAAATGCAATCATAACAAAAATTCAAGATTTAGTTCAGCCTAATCTGTATATGAATATAACAATGAAATCTTAAGCCATTTTATTCAACACTATGTAAAATAAATATTTGGTATGGTTGATCTTGTCTAATTCATTATTCATTTTAAATGATTATTCAAATCTTGCCCCAGATCAGCCCTGAGTAACCTAAATATTGTTGACCATATTTAAATTACCGATAGGCCATAACTATTATCAAAGAAGACTAAACCTTTAAATCTTTAACTAATAACAAAATATGTATATATATGAAACAATTTATCATTTTCATCTTCTCAAATCTTGTTTTATGCATTAGTGAAGAAGGGTGCACTTACTGAAGCTTTGTGGGGACCAATTGGTTGGATTATAACGGGAGGGGGCATATCTTGGGATGAAGAGGCGCCCATGCACCGAATAGAACCAAACAGACTTGCAAAATACAGAGGCTTAATCCTAATGACTCCCAAATTTGGGCGACGATGAAATGAAATCAGTTTTCTTGTATGAAAATAGAGATCGATGAACATCGGAAGAGAGTAGTGATGTTATTCATTAGACAAACGTTCGCGCAACTGTTAAACCGGAAGTCGCCAATTTTTTATCTGATCCTGTTGACCCGAGTCAGAATTTTAATAAAACAATTTTTTGAAATGGAAATGTGAGACTAATATTACACTTCAAATACACATGGGATAATTCTATCGTAGTTGTCATGTTGCAAATTAATTGAACCAATTGGTATGAAATATTATCTCAGTATTCAGTTTGAAAGATGATCAAATTTACTTGTTCTCGGTGATCCGATTGACTTTCCAAAAGTCATGACCGAATAGTCCAAAACCGGAACAAGCAGTCATCACGTTTGTTGAATCAAAAACTCTACCCGTCTTTGTATCTTTTTAAGGTATTGTATGTGTTAAGTCTACAGTTCCCAATATGAGTGGCCGGCACTGATTTTTACCGCAAGTATCTATATCAGTGACCTTATTATGTATCAGTAATTGGTACAAAGCCTGTTTGTCATCGGGTTTACACTGCCGTCAGTACAGACACACGTCATTATCATCAATTCCCATCATCATCTCATCATAGTAGACTAGTCCGAATCTTGCTGAATCTATTCCCAGCCTCTGATATCCATTTGGACAGATATGGCTGGGAGAGAGTCAGAAAAACTAGGCACCTCCATGGGTGCAGGGGTTTTACAAACGTAAAAATCGTGACTTGATTTGTTATTTTACAAATTTATTTTTTTATTTTTTTATATTTTATTATATTATTACCCTTGTTCTTTGTAAGTTATAACGCAGTTTTTTTTTGGCTCGTAAACACTCTACATGGCACAATTCTTGACCGATTTTGATGAAACTTGGTGTGAAAGTGTATAATAAGTACAATCGTATATAGTTGCCTATCGGAGGACGACGGGGGAAACATGCCAAAACGTCGCATAAACTTTAACTAGTGATTGTTGTTCCATAAAGCTGTGCCTATATATTGGCATAAGTATTTGAAATTCATTGAAAGGATGAACTCTATTAAAAATCAGAAAATTTTGAAAAATATTTAGCATCAGTTATCAATTTTGAAATCACATTAAAATTTGAGCTGGTAAACATTCTAGAAGGCACAATTTTTACAGATTTTGACAAAACTTGCTGAAATTGTTAATTATCACGCATTGATGAACCCTATTGAAAATCAGAAATATCGCAAAATATTTGATATGAATTATTGCCCATGTTCATGAAAACGATTTAGATTTTTTGCTTATAAACACACTACATGGCACAATTCTTAACAGAGTTTTATGAAACTTGTTGAAATTGTTTATCACCCAAGGGTGAACCCTATTGCGAATCACAAAAATACCGAAAAATATTAAATGAGTTGTAATTAGGTACAATTCTTGACAGATTTTAATGAAGCTAAACACACAAGAAAAAAGTATTTGACGCAAGGATAAATATTTCATTCTGCTGACTGTTACTGTACTGTCAAGTGTATATTCAAAATCAATGCTGCCAGTGGGTGTATATTACCTTGCCTGGCAAGCTATCTTTAAAGATCAATAATTTTGATGGTCCCAGTATGATTCAAATTTTTACTTTCTTTAGACTTTTAAACAACTAGGCCAGAAAATGGCAGACATTAACAAATTGGTATTTTCAATTTTACAATTCCTAAAAGAACAAACCATGACTGGAGGATTGGATGATGATGCAGTTGAGAGTTTAGAGGGTAAGTCCAGCTTTGGTACTTGATTCAAACTTATATAGTATTATTGTTCAGTGGCTTATAATACACACTTTACTAAAAGAAGCTGCCTAATTTATTGCTTTGTCAAAGCCAGTACTTGAGGCATGACATAACTTTACACATTATACCTAATACTATGTCAATTTGTATTTCAGTTATTATTTGATTTATATTACTTTATTTCAGTTGCTATTCAGTGTTTAGAATCTTCCTTTAAGCTTGATATGAGTAGTCCTGAGTCAGTAGCCAAATATCAAGTTCAGAGGAATTTACTTGATATTTTCAATTCTCAGTTAAGTAATGAGGTGAGTGGAATTTTTTAAGTATGAAATGACTTGACAGTTGAATGAATTAATATTATGCTCCTGAATGGTTTTTATACGCCCACATGAAATTGGGGCTTATATTGTCGTCACCCACATCCGTCCGTCCGTCCGTCCGTAGGTCCGTCCGTCCACAATTGCTCGTAAACACTCTACACAGTGTAATTCTTGACGGATTTAGATGAAACTTAATATGAGTGTTAATGATCACGCAAGGATGAACCCTATTGAAAATCAGCGAAATCGGAAAAAAATTAGTATGAGTTTGTGCCCTTGTTCTTGAATGGCTCGTAAACACTCTACAAAGTGCAATTCTTGACCGATTTTGATGAAACTTGGTGTGAGAGTATGTTATAACTCAAGGATAAACCCTATCGAAAATCAGCGAAATCGAAAAACATTTAGTATGAGTTATTGCCCTTGTTCTTGAAAACACGTTCAATTTTAGCTTGTAAACACTCTTGAGAGAACAATTTTTAATGGATTTTAATGAAACTTGGCCTGAGTATTTGTTATCACCCAAGGATGAAGCCTATTGAAAGCCAGTCAAATCGAAAAAAAATTAATATCAGTTATTGCCCTTGTTTTTGAAAACGCGTTCAATTTTTAGCTTGTAAACACTCTACAAAGCACAGTTATTGACCGATTTTGACGAAACTTGCTGAAATTGTTTAATATCACCCAAGAATGAACCCTTTTGAAAATAGCACATATCAAAATATATTTAATAGGAATTATTGCCCTTGTTCTATAAAATGTGTTGGATTTTTGCCTTGTAAACACTCTACGAGTCACAATTCTTGAGCGATTTTGACATAACTTGGCATGAGTATTTCTAATCACTTAAGGATGAACCCTATTGAAATTCAGTTAAATCGAAAAATATTTAGTATCAGTTATTGCCCTTGTGTTTGAAAACGCGTTCAATTTTAGCTTTTAAGCACTCTAGAAAGAACAATTCTTAATGGATTTTGATAAAACTTGGCTTGAGTATTTGTTTTTACCCAAGGATGAACCTTATTGAAAATCAAATAAATCGAAATATATTTAGTGTCAGTTATTGCCCTTGTGTTTGAAAACGGGTTTAACTTTTTGGCTAATAAACACTCTAGAAGGTACAATTCATGACCAATGTTGACAAAACTCACTGAAATTGTTGGATATTGCAAGGGATGAGCCTAATTGAAAATTAAAAATATCAAAATATATCTAATATGAATTATTGCCCTTGTTCTTTTAAACGCGTTCGAATTTTGTCTCGTAAACACTCTACATGGCACAATTCTTGATGGATTTCGATGAAACTTGGTGTGAGAGTGTGTTATAACTCAAGGATGAACCCTATTGAAAATAAGCAAAATCGAAAAAAATTTTAGTATGAGTTACTGCCCTTGTTATTGAAAACGCATTCAATTTTAGCTTGTAAACACTCTAGAAAGAACTATTCTTAATGGATTTTGATTAACTTTGGCTTGAGTATTTGTTTTTACCCATGGATGAACCCTATTATAAATCAAATAAATAGAAATATATTTAGTGTCAGTTATAGCCCTTGTTCTTGAAAACGCGTTCAATTTTAGCTTGTAAACACTCTAGAAAGAACAATTTTTAATGGATTTTGATGTAACTTGGCTGGAGTATTTGTTGTCTCCCAAGGATGAACCCTATTGAAAATCAAAAAATATTTAGTACAAGTTATTGACCTTGTTTTTGAAAACGCGTTCAATTTAACTCGTAAACACTCTAGAAAGAACAATTTTGAATGGATTTTGATGAAACTTGGCTTTAGTATTTGTTTTCTCACAAGGATAAACCCTATTGAAAATCAGATAAATCGAAAAATATTTAGTGTCAGTTATTGCGCCTGTTTTCAAAAACGCTTTCAACTTTTGGCTTATGAACACTCTAAACATTCCTTTTTGACAAAACTCAGTGAAATTGTTTAATATCAACCAAGGATGAGCCTTATTAAGAATTAAAAATATCAAAATATTATTAAGGGTGAACCCTATTGCAAATCATAAAAATACCGAAAAATATTTAATGAGTTGTTATTAGGTACAATTCTTGACAGTTTTTAATGAAACTAGAGACCCTAGAAAAAAAATAGGTTGGTAGGTTGAATAATTCATTCCACTTATTGTAACCTTACTGAAAAGTTTTTATTTGAAATAAATGCTGCCAGTGGGCGTATATTACCTTGCCTGGCAAGCTATCTTTAGAGGTTACGGTAATTGATTTTCCAGCGAAATTTAAATTTATTTGATTTTATTTTCAGCCTGATTCAGATTTTTCCAGTTTATCTTTACATGAAGCTACTGAGAGTGAAAAAGCAGAAGCTGAACAGTATAAAAATAAAGGTGAGGATATGTCTCCATTCTAAAAACTGATGATTTGTGAGAATAGGCCAGTAAGCCTCTTCTTTTTTCAACCTATTAGCTAACAGCTCTATAAATTAAAAATTTCAAATATTAAATGATCAAGGTTTAAGATGTGGCAAACAGAGCAGATTAAACTTTCCACTAGGCTCTAATTAGTATTTTTAGTACAATATTAATATAAATATATTGTAGGAAATGATTTTATGAAAAGTGAGAAGTTTTCGGATGCTCTAGAATGTTACAGTAAAGCTGTCAAATTAGACAGTAAAAATGCTGTGTATTTCTGTAATAGGTAAGGTTTACTACAACATGTATTAGCATAGTGAGGTAACTTTCTATAGCAGAATAAAAATCAATGAGAAAATAGTTCTAGTTTCAAAGATCCATCTGATGATATAAGGGTAAATAATAGGCTGAAATTATAATATTATCAATAGAATTTTCTGACTGCTTCTGTGAAGGCAATAATATAGGTCTTTATATTGTAGAGCAGCATCATACAGCAAATTAAATAAACATCAACAAGCTATTGAAGATTGTAATAGAGCCCTTTCAATAGATTGTAATTATAGTAAGGCTTATGGGAGGATGGGGTAAGTTTTCATTTTGTTCTGACCAATTTATCTGTTTTATTCCTTTGAAACTTACAAATTTGCAAATTCAGCCTTACACTTCTAAGTTTGGACAATGGCCATGGTTTTTAAAGGAGCTACTACATACAAACTACTCTGTAGATTTCAAGATATGTTTTGATAGGTTTCAGTCTGTTTATTCTGTTAATGACGTTTCAGAATTGCTTATACAGCTTTAAACGATCATGAAAGTGCTCGTGAATGCTATAGAAAAGCTTTAGAATTAGACCCTGATAATCAAAGCTACCTTAACAATTTGGAAATATCAGAGCAAAAACTGAGGGAAGCTGCTGCAAATGTAAGTACATACTTCCTTAAGTGGTATTGGTATTTAGTAATTGGTGGATGAATAACTGTAATGAAGCAATTGTTATCCATAAAAATTGTGTCCAGTTATGTTTTAAATGCTAGTGTATTTAGATGGACATAGAAAATATATGCAACAAAAGTATTCTGTTGAGCAGCTCAACTTGAGCTTCAAATCTATTAGTGAATGGTTAGCAACAAATGGGAAGTTCAAATTAAACTTCAGCTCAACCAAACGTTTGGTTTAGTTTCTGTGTATGTAATGTTATGTTTTTATCTGTTTTAGTCTGGTTTTGCAGCAGGGCCTGGTGGATTTGATTTAGCGGGAATGTTAAATAATCCAGCCTTAATGAATATGGTGGGTTAAAGAACATGATTGTTTCAAATTTAAGAATTTTCAAATGATTGGCATACATAAATTTTTATACTATATGCATCCTTTTATTGGCAACTACATGTAAATGTGTTAAAACACAAACAGTGTGCAAACAATAAGTAATTCTGTAGTGTATTAACAATGTATGCTTTGTGCCAAAATAGACTGCAAATAATATATTCGGCTTCAAAGTACTGAAATGGCACTCCTTATCATGACTGATTCCACGCTCAATAATTGTCAAAAGTTTAAGTGTTGCTTTAGAATGAATTTTTGTATTCAGTGTTTTAAAGTTTTAAGGAAATACTGTTTATTTTTATGAATTGTATCTAATAATAATATTTCCATTTAAAGGCTACACAGTTTATGTCCAATCCACAAATGCAACAAATGTAAGTAGATTTAGATACCAAGATATTAATTGTGGTATAGTATTTGATACATAGTGGTGACACAGTTTGATCATGAAGGTTAACATTATTGGTTGCACCAAAATCAAACTGTCCAGATATATCTCAAACTCTCATAAATATATGGGCTGCTTGAAAGAGCCTTTAGAGTGTTCTTGTGAAATGTTCTTATTTTGAAAATAACACATATAACTACATGTATATCATTGCAACAGTCATACTTGGTGAAGGTCCTTTCCACATATTCTATATTATTAACAGACGATGGAAGTCTTAACTTTGATTTTCATTATACTCTCTGTAATACTCACTGTAAGAGGATATCTGTTGCAGGATGAGTAGTGTATTATCTGGTAGTCAAGGTGATATTGCTTCTGGTGGTCTCAATCCCTTATTACAGGCGTAAGTATTTTAAATGTAAGCCTGCTCTCAGTGATTGACAAACTTTAGTATAACAGAATTTTTAGAATGTAGCAGTGATACATATAGAGTTGTATTTTGAATATCAAGCCTTATATTATGACACGTGTTATTTTTGTAATATTTCATTGATATAACCATGCTGTTTATAAATTTAGAGGACAACAGCTTGCAAGTCAAATGCAGCAACAAAATCCTGAATTAGTAGCTGAGTTAAGACAACAAATAAATGATCAGGGAAACAATCCTGCAAACCCTTCCCCAGGTAAGTAGTGGATTTTGTGCTTTTGAATTTTGATTGCTTCTTCACTCAGTGTTATTATTATACTTTTCCCAAGCTCAAATTAATACCAATAAGTTTGAATTTGAAATTATGTCAAAATCAATAATTCTATTCTGTAATATAAGATCATGTGGTAGTCCAAAGCAATCACATGGAACTCTTCAGCTCAAGGCCAGGCTGTTTATAATATAATTAAGGCTATAAAGGAATACTACCTTTTACAACAGACATAGGATTTGATTCTAAAACTTGGTCATTGAGAGTGTATATTCATCAGTAGCCTTACCTGCTGGCATACTTATACAACATAATCCCTCTATAATCCTATAAATCAATAACTTAAGTAACTATTTTTTAAAACAATTTCATGTATGTGCAGTTTCATTGGATATTTCTTAGTTTTATGCCATGCTTTTATGAATGCTACTTTAACATCTTTCAGATTCCAATGATAGTGGGAAATAGCAGTGATGAATTACTGGGTATTAATTAAAGATATTTACACTTGTATATAAAGGTCTTGTATAATATTAATGGTTTAGCGTGTGTTAAACTACTGAAAAGCTTGATTTGCTAAGTAACTGTCTACCAACAGTCATTTATTTATCAATATAAAAATTTCATTCAAAAATTACTTCTGTACTGTTGCAGACTTCAATGAAAATAAAACAGTTTTTGAATTATTGATTATGGAAGCATATATATTTAATTCAAATTTTGTGATGATGTAAGAATTTACACTACAGAGTCTGAAGAATGAAGGCAGTGGACAGTATGAAAGAAAAAAGTACAAAAACGGCTTGAAAGTCGGTTCATATTTAGATACACATCCTGATAATATGTGTGTGATGGAAGATTGAAATTGTTAATGTTTTTATTGTAGCTTTTAATGTATTTTGTTACAACTGCCATTCCACATTATTTGAAGGATTATTTCAAGATTATTTTCTTTGTGATAGAATTTAATCATTTAAAATAGTTTAGAATTTAATCATTTAAACTAGAGTAGCAAATCTTAGGTTATTTCAGTCAAAAATGTGAGTTGTTTGTAATTTTGGTAAATAGTAAAACGAAATCAAGATTTCTCACTGTAATTTCTGTACATCTCTAGATTATATGAACATTTCTTTTGTTGAATATAAAATATTTAACATTCAAAAAATTAAAATATATATTCTCCAATAATCCAATTTTTTTTTTGTACGAGAGAATACTTTAAGGTGTTAATTTATCCCAGATGTGATTATATAATTGAAAGCCAATAATGGATTTAATACACAAACTGTAGAATGAAATCAACATTAATATCAAATGGAGACTTTAAGGACACTTCTGATAAATTTTGTTATATCTTGAAGGCTTTGATAACTTAAGCAATTGCAACCATTAAGACTTGACTCCCATAAAAAAGAATATCATAAACATTTTATAAATTGAAGCTTTAATTCCTTTCCTAATATTATTTTTGATTTTGATTAAGTTGAAGGTCCCTCATTCTGTAAGCTTTCTGCCATGAATAATTTCCCAAGACTTTGAGTAGCAAAACTAGATATTTGTTGACAATAATTATCTATCTGTCCAGAAAACAGTAAACATTCTAATCTTGGTGGTGATGGTATAGGTTTAAATAATTTATTCAGATCTTCTTCTGGTAAGGGTGGTTCTCCTCTCTGAGCTCTCAAGGCATTATCTTGTTGCTGTAAAATATCAAAGGCATTGATATTAAACCAGTCAAGTTTATGTAAACGGGCAACAAGTTATGTGAGCAGCGTCAACATAATTCTAAAGCTTAATCCTTTTTGTTGAAAAAAGAAAAGTTGGAGGTTGAACAAAATTGGAAACACAGTAATCACAAGAAAAATCAAACAAAGAATTAGAACTGAAAGTTGACTGGAGTTTTAAAACTGACAATCCTGCTCTGAAGTGAGCTAATGAAGACACACTTTGCCATACAGGGTAAAATGATTGATAACTTGCTAGGAATTAAACACTTACCCTTTTCTGAATATGCTGTTGCTTTGCCTGTTGTTGTCTCATGATCTGCCGTTGACAATTTATATATTTATTTATATCCATGGTGGTAGCATCAACACATTCCATCAATTGTCTTAAATTCTTCTGTAACATTGAGCTGTTAAATATAAAGACAGAAAAAAGTTAGTTCATACTTTGGAAGATATGAAATAGAGTCCATTGAATGGGTGTTTTCCTCTTTCAGGACTATAGCTTTTAAATTTTTTAAAGCAATTGGAAGAATTGATTCCTATTAAAATACAAATTTTGTGCCCAGAGATTTAGCTCCCTCAAATTATTTGGATAAAAAATTTATAGTTAATTATTAACAAAATATTTCCAGGAGATCAAGAATAGAGCCAAGGGCTGAAGAAAGATATTGGTTGAAATGGATAGAACATTATGCATTGACAATAATGGCAATATGGTTTTTGATATGAAAATAAAACCTGTTTCAAATATTAAGATACTGAAATTTTTAAAAAAAAATAAATAAAATGAAAATGTAAACTAGAATATATACAAAATATTGCCCTATATTTTAATCAATGTTATTAACTACATAAATTCCTATACCAAGGCAATAAAACATAAATAATAACACCTTACCTTGTTGCCAGATCCAGGAAATTATATTTATCAGCTTCCTGTTCCTCTTCTTCTAAATTACATAATAACGAATTGCCAAGATGAGAATTTTTAGTTACAACTGGAATTTCTTCAAACATTTTATCAAATGTCATACCATGTTTAGTTATGTTTTCAGTAGAAAAGTCATTTTCACTGTGAAATTTCATCATGGCTGGTGTCAATCGGTATGCCTTCACAGATAAAAACCCTTGTGTTGTCTTCAAGGGATCTGAAAGGCAAATTTAACAATTTTTAGTTGTGAACTACTATAAAACTAAGCATATATTCCAGTTATTTGCATTTATCTACATTATACATGAATATCCTACATTAATAAATGAAATTCCTATTCACAAAATTCAAATGACAAAATCTTTCAAAATCTAATTGAAAGGCAAGGTAATAAACACCTACTGGCAATATTCATTTTGAATAAAAACTTCTTTTTCATGAATATTATCTGACATAAGTTCAGTCTACAGAACCAACATTTCATTTACTTGACCATTGATGTATTCAAGATGAAATGTATAATAGTGATATTTTCAAGAGGGTGGTGACAGACATTTTCAGCAAGCTTTGTCCAAATCAGTAAACAATTGTTCCTTGTAGAGTTTTAAAGAACAAGGGCAATAAAAATTAACATTTGTTTATATTATTGATTTTTATTCCAAATTTTTCACCAAAAATCCATAAAAAATTGTGCCTTGTATAGTGTTTACAAGCTAAAAATCAAACATGTTTTAAGCATAAGGGTATTTATTCAATAGGGTTGATTCTTCGGTGATAATAAACACACAGTTTCTGCAAGAATAGTGCTGTCTAGATATTTCATGAGTTTAAAATTTAATGAGTTTTCAAAAAGCCAATACTTACCATAAATAAGAACCACAGATTCTTCAATGGAGTCTTGATAATTAAACTGAGAATCAATCAATGGTCGATTTATAAAGGAACCAAATAAGGTACTCTGATACCAACCAACATGTAAATGATCTATATTAACATGGCGTAAATTACGCATCATTTCCATCTGGTATTGGACTGAAATAAAATTGAGATGTCATACGTTTGTGCCATTTCAACAATTTGAAGGTCCAGAAATAATGTAGGGCCTACCTTGATTTTTAACAAAAAAATGTTTTATTTAAAATGTTACATTATCTTTTTTGGAAACATAAAAAAATCAGAAAAATTAATTAGCAATTTAGAAATTAATAACGTTACTATTTTTTTCATGAAGTTACTCTGGGTACTAGTAACCCACTAATCGACATACATTTTTTTTACAAGTTTGGTATGAACAGAACTTATTATGAACTTTGTACCACAAACTAATAATTAAATGCCACTTAGCGGAATACCTTCATTGAAATCCTCTTGTTCTTCACTATGTCTGGGAAATGGGAAACAATTGGTTATTTCTAATCTGTTTTCTACAACTAAACCTAGCAAAACACCTTGAACTAGATCAGTTCCACCAGCCCCTTCTTCTTGACAATGCTTTATCAATTTTAATACAACCTAAAAGATTATAGAATTAAAATAAAGGAATAAACCACCATTCACCACATCTTAACAATACCAAGCTATTACAAACTTGTTTTTATACTTTGACTGCAATAGCCTTGTAAAATGGAAGTTTGATAATGCATCAATTTTTTTTCCTATGCTCAGCCAATATTACAATTTTAGCCACCTTTGAGTTAACACAAAACAATAACATTTGTGTATATAGAATCATAATGCCATGAAGCACAAAATTTCTTCACTGACTTCAGTGTTTATCAATGAGATTGTTATTAATTCAATTAGCAAAGCAATCTTTTACTTCCCAGCTCGAGAAAGTTATCCATGTATTTCTATGGTGCCCAAAAATAATATAACAGAAACAGAATGAGGATCACTTGATCGATCAAAAGTAGTGTATATGTGCTAAAAAAAAAGGGGGGGGGACCTAGGGCCTAGCACAAGCAATTTTCATATAGAAGACAAGGTAGACGTACGTGTATGTAGACGAGTTAACTGAACACTCTTTTCATTACTACAAGAGGTGGATGTTGCAGTCAAGTTATATGGCTATCACTAGGTTCCTAATAGTAATAGCTTGCCATTGTCACATGATATAGTGGAGAAGGCAAGATTATCATGAATTGATGAAATACATTTTCAACTTTTGATACTGAATGAGTGATTGAAAATCTCTTTCACTGAAGTTGATAGATCTAGTATTCCGCCAAAGAGGGAATGAAATTAATTATTTAATATTAGTCAAATAAAGAATGTAATTACCAGGGCATCAATTTGAACATATTGAACAGGTGCACGTTGCTTTCTAGTCGCCATCTTGATCGTTTATCCAAACAGGAAGTGACAAACCGGAAATGTAGGAAAGTAGGTCACTAAGGTCTGAGCATACACTTCCTAAATAAAAAAGAGTAATAGACTAGGTGAGATTTAAAGGATTAATTAAAATGTTATCTCATGTAAATTTTCTCATAATAATGACTACAACAGCATGCAGTGTCCGATAAATGATATGATTTTGTTTTCTTTTTGTAATTTGGTTCTAGGCTACTTTTTGTTCAGAAATTTAAACTGTCTTGCGTACTGTAGGGCTACTATTCAGAAAAAGAACATTAGAGATCATTACCTGTGAGTTTGATATTCAATTTATTCTTTTAGCTTACCTTAGGCTAGGCTTGTAAGATGAAAATAAAGAGGCAAAAGACGGCTTATAAGATTCTCAACTACTACAAGAATACATATGACATTAAGTCACCCTATAAAGTTTTGGTAGATGGTACATTTTGTAAAGCATGTTTAGCAGCTAAAGTCAATATAATGGAACAGTTACCCAAGTATTTAGATTCTGATATGACATTAATGACCACACCCTGTGTTTTAGAAGAATGCAAAGCTTTTGGTAATGTATTAATATCTTTTTACCCTGTTGGCCTGTACATGTACTTCCAACTACCAGATATTTCATTTTGATCTTAGCTCACTTTCAACAAATTAAAATGCCAGCTGACATAACAGTTAATTCATTGTTTGATGTGTATTGGGTGATGTTTAATGTGACTCTATTTAGCAGATCTTTTTAGAATGAATGTTTAACCTTTCCCATCTTAACTCATCCCATACGGGTAGTTCCTTATCCTTTATATTGTGTTCTTATATGTCAACCTCTATTGGTAATTTTGTATATTTTAGGATCGTTATTATATGGTCCATTAAAAGTGTTATCCCAGTATAATTTACGTCAATGTTCACATAAACAACCAGTTGCTGCTGCACAATGTCTTTATTCATTGATAAAACAGGGAAATAAAAAGAAATACTTTATAGCAACTCAGGTAATAATTCAGATTTTCAACTGTTGTTACAATTATGGAATTCAATCGCTATAGCTTTGACTTTGCAACTAAACCTGTCTATTAAGTCTGAATTCACAGTCTTACATATGAAAAATTATTTCCATCCCAGACTGGAGCTTAATTTCATATTATTGTTCCTTTGTTTTTTGCTACCAGTTGAGAAATGTAGTTGAACATGTCTCTAAAAGGAATAGTCCATATTGTGATCTGAAGGAGATAATTCTATAATTTGTTATTACAGGATCCAGAATTATCTAGAAAATCTCGTGACACCAAAGGTGTACCTTTACTTTATCTAGCTTTTAAAAATATCATCCTTGAAAAACCATCAAATACATCTAAAGGTATTGAACATGAATCCATGTCACACACTCAAAGTTTAGATCATCAGCTCAAAGTTGTTCAGGATTTAAAGAAAATAATTCTTGGGGAAGAACTAGAGAAACCAGATAAGAAAAAGAAAAAGTTTATTAAAATGAAATTAAAAAGGGATCGCAAAGACAAGAAAATGAAGGATATACCTAAAAATGAAGGTGGTGTAAAAAGACGGAAGAAACAAAAATTAAAAATCGGTAAACATATCCATGTAGAAAGGTCAAAAGGAAAGCAGTAAAAAAAATTGTTATTTAAATATAAAGAACACTTTGGCATCCAGTTGCTCAATTGTCATGTTTTAATAAAATGTTCCTGTTATTTGAGAAAAAGAGTTTATTATGCTGTAATTATTTCAATAAACCCACATATCGCATGTGAAATTGTAGATCATTGTTCTTGTCTGGGACGAGTTTAAATATGGTGATTTTTTAAGAAATGTTTTTTTGGATTTGGTTCCAAAGCTCATTTACACATCCAAGTCAATTTTTCAATGGGTAAGATGAATGAACTTCACGTGATTTTGCATGAGTTCAAATTGATCATTAACCGATGAACAGTTTTTAAATAATCACCTTTAATGCAGTTTAAATATTGATAATATAAGATTTCGATATGCAAATTAATTTTGGTTTCAACCTTACTTAGTTAAAATGGATGCAAATCTGATTGTTATCGTAATGAAAGCAGAAAGCCTAGTTGCTCGGTTTTTAAATACTGGGGTATACTTTCTTTCTAGCTATTATTATTTTAAAAAGTTGTCTTATGGGAAGGATAACCACAGAAGGTTATGTAGTTTTATAAGACCAAAATATTTTTAGGCAGAAAAACATGAGTCACACAGTCTCTCAATGAGAGATTGACATATATGTAAAGAAAGTTGAATCTTTATTGTTGGCTTGGGTTTATTTATTTTTTTTTTGATATATCCATGTTCAAAATACATTATTCCTATATGGCTATATAGTATATGAGTAGTTGCCAATCTAATCCCCATTTTTTAGACTAATGTTATTGAGTCCAATGTCAAGAGTCTAATATTTGGAGTACATTATTGATCTCAATATTGGACCCCTGGTCGTTTGCTAATACCAATATGTTGGATATTGGTCCGCAAAGATCAATGAGTGACGTCACATCTGTTGACTTCAAATACCATCTTTTAATACCCAACATTTTGTCAATAAAGTTTTGACTTCATCAGGTGAAGAAACAAACTACAAATGGTGGAAGGCAGTATATACTAAAATTACAAGAGGATCTCATAATATTAATGAAATCCCAATCTTAGAAACCACATAAAAAGAGAAGAGTCAAATCCCAAAATGGTGGAATGCCATTTGATTCTTGATAATAAGACCTGAGAAATCTCATGACATCAAAATAACAAGAAATCACATTTAACAAAATCTCAGGCAAAACTTGTTGACATGAATCTAAACAGGAAGGGGTGAAAGAGGGGTGTGGAAGTCAACTATTATTTTGAAACTTCCTGGTACTTGGCTGTAAACTACATAATATCACTTAAGGCTTCAGTCTAGTTTTAACAGATGAAATGAAAATTTCGTTTACAAAAAGTTTAATAGATGGTGAAAGTGAAAAGCAATTGATTATTGATGAGAGATAAAATAGCTTTCTGTATGCAATGATTAATCTTGACTAAACATTTAACTTACCCGTTCTGTTTGGATTGTTTATACTAGATGCATTTTGTCAATGTCAGATGTTTAAAGTCTATGCGAAATTATATTGGTGACCAATGCAGATCCTTAAGTATGTGATTATATTGTTTTAATCACTATTCGAGCTGCTTCATTTTGAATCGTGTGTAGTTGATTAAGTTGGTTTGCCGGAATGCAGTTGAGTTGAATTGAGTTGCTGTGAAGACGAGATGTTACAAGGGAATTGACCAGAAGTTTTGCCGTGTTGAAATCTACGTATTCTTTGATGCGTCCAATATTATAAATGTATAAGTTAGTGACTTGAAATTTACGATCTAATCACCCCAAGATCGCGAACATTACTGCTTTCTGATATACAGATGTCACTTATGTTCAATGGAGTATATGTCATCTTAGAGTTCATACAATTACCTAAAAATAGTCATTACTTCCATTTTTTCATTAAGAAAATTCGCAGAATTCCACAATTTGATTTCCTAAATACAGAGTTTACTTTAATTGTTTCAGTGGCTCTCTTAAAAGCAATTATAGTTGTGAATCATCAGCGTAGGGGTGGTAATCAATGTTAAATTTATAGTCCCCAAGAGGAGAGGTGTAGGTAGTAAAAGGAGCGAGAGGGGACAAGAAAAGAACCCCGAGGTTCGGCATATAACGTAATTCCAGGTTTCTTGAAGACGTTTCAAATAACACGCCTTGATCAATAGTGTCAAAAGCAGCGCTGGGGTCTTATAGATATAATTTAACAATGTTTTTATCGTCCAATTTCAGAAAAAAATATCATTGCAGACTCGAAGTGAAGTCGTTTCTGTGCTGTGCTGACCTCTGTAAGCAGCTGGAAAATTTCATATAACTTATTGGATTTTAGATGATCTTTAAATTTGACGGCCGCATCCTTCTCAGTTTCGAGACAAAGGATAAATTTTATACTGGTCGGTAGTTTTTATACGTCCACATATTTGGTATTTATAAGACGGCGGTCAAGTTCGATTTGTACGATTTTTTGATCAACAGTTTTTTAGTCATTGCCCCTGCCTCTATATTTGTTGTAGACAAAAGAGAAACTACAATTTTCAATGGATTTAAATAAAACTTGACTAAGTAAAATTTTGTAAAAAAATGATTGTGGATGCAATAGAAGCTACAATTTTCAATGGATTGTGATGAAACTTGGTATGAGTATTGGAATTTTTGATGAACAGTTTTTGAGTTATTGCCCTTGACTTAGTAAAATCTTGTCAAAATTTAAGTGTTGATGTAATAAATCCTTCAATTTTCAAAGGATTTTGATGAAACTTGGTGTTAGCATTAATAATGATTAGACCTCAGTCACTTTTGAATTTGACAGTTTTTCAATGAACGGTTTTGAGTTATTATTGCCCTTGACTTAGTGATATTGCGTCAAAATTCTATTATGGTTGCAATAAGAAGCTTCAATTTTCAAAGAATTTTGATGGAACTTGGTGTAAGCATCAGAATAGATAAGATGGTGGTCAAGTTTGAATTTGACAATTTTCCATAGATAGTTTTTGAGTTTTTGCACTTGACTTCAATATTCAATAAGTGAATGTTTTTTGAGTTATTGCTCAATTTATTATTCAAATTCAAAATGAAATAAAATGCATGGAGTTTTACGTCCTACTCTTCTGCACCTTATGGGCTAATGAAGACGGGCAACGCCATGCAGTGTGCAATGAGGGAAATTTTGCCAGGACAGCGGCATTAGCCTACTCTTTTTGCGATTTCCAACCGTCGAGGAGTCTTTAACGTGCACAGCCTGTAGCACATGGGGCCTCGGTTTATTGTCCCATCCCTCCGACCTGCATCACTGACAAGGGGAAACCGGGCTGAAAAATCCGAAAGTTCATCTCGACCTTTGCCGGGATTGAACCCTGGTTAGCGAGCAAGCGTCTAACCCACTGAGCCATCGCGGCTCCTATTCAAATTCAATGCTGCCAGTGGTCGTATGTTACCTCGCCTGGCAATCTATCTTTTAATATACTTTTGTCTAGAATGTTTTCTTTTTTCAAAAGTGGCCTAACTTCAGCTTATCTTAAAACAACTGGAACGGTGCCAGATGACAAAGAATTATTTAGTATCAAGGTTTAAATAAGCAGTTGAAATTGGATCAAGATTACAAGTTGTTGAAGAGGAATTAATCACTTTTTTCCTCAAGTCTGTTGTGTGAAGTTAGGCAAGAACCAAATTCACCATTAAATGATAATGTAATTAAAGAGTCATGTAAAATAACTCTGTCTGCCTCTAGGGTAGAAGACCGTTAATGATGTTGTATATCTCATTGTGTTCCCTGATTTATCTTTGATCTGATCATGAATAAAATTTGGTATCAAGGATTTCATTAAATTGTTTGTGTTATTCCTGGTTTTTACGTATAGTTAAAGTTGGATTTCCATTTTTACGCCGGAGAGCTTCAGCAGCCTTCCGCCATAATATAGATATTCGAACCTAGGTAAACCATTTTCTAAGTGGTCGAATAATTATATTCATTTTCTGAAGTGGAGCATGATAATCAAATGGTCCCTTAGTATTGTATTAAAAAGGTTTATTTACTCATGTTTTCATCACATTTTCAATTTGTAATTTGTCATTTTTATACGCCAACTAGGACGTATATTGTCGTCGCCCCTGTGCGTCGGTCTGTCGGTCCGTCAACATTTTGTTGTAGACGCAATAGAAGCTACAGTTTTCAATTGATTTGTATAAAACTTAGTGTGAGCATTAAAATCTATAAGACGGTGGTTAAGTTCGATTTTGATAATTTTTCGAAGAACAGTTTTTTAGTTATTGCTCCTGCCTCAATATTTGTTGTAGACACAATAAAAGCTACAATTTTCAATGGATTTTAATGAAACTTGGTGTGATCATTGGAATTGATAAGACGGCGGTCAAATTCGAATTTGAGGATTTTTCGATGAACGGTTTTTGAGATATTGCTCCTGCCTCTATATTTGTTGTAGACACAATAAAAGCTACAATTTTCAATGGATTTAAATGAAACTTGGCGTGAGCATTGGAATTGATAAGACGGTGGTCAAGTTCGAATTTGAGGATTTTTCGATGAACGGTTTTTGAGATATTGCCCTTGGCTTAGTAACATCACGTCAAAATTCATTGTTGATGCAATAGAAGCTACAACTTTCAATGGATTTGAATGAAACTTGGTATGAACATTGGAATTGATAAGACGGTGGTCAGGGTTTGAATTTGATGATTTTGTATGAATAGTTTATGAGTGATTGCCCTTGACTAAATAAAATGGTGTACACATTCATTTGTTGTAGACATTTATATAAGCTTCAATTTTCTATGGATTTTAATGAAACTTGGTATGAGCATTGGTATTGATATGACGGCTGTCAAGTTTGATTAGGACGATTTTTCGATAAACGGTTTTTGAGTTATTGCTCCTGCCTCTATATTTGTTGTAGACACAATAGAAGCTACAATTTTCAATGGATTTTAATGAAGCTTGGTGTGAGCATCGGAATTGATAAGACGGTGGTCAAGTTTGAATTTGAAGATTTTTGATTAACTGACTTAGTTACATCTCGACAAAATTTAATGTTGATGCAATAGAAGCTAAAATTTTCAATGGATTTAAATGAAACTTGGTAAAAGTATTTGAATTGATAAGGCGGTGGTCAGGTTTCGAATTTGACGATTTTTCGATGAATAGTTTATGAGTAATTGCCCGTGACTAAGTAAAAGCGTGTAAAAAATTCATTTAATGCAGACACTATGGAAGCTACAAATTTCTATGGACTTTAATGAAGATTGGTATGAGTAATAAAATTGATAAGACGGCAGTCAAGTTCGATTAAGACGATTTTTCGATAAACGTTTTTGAGTTATTGCCCCTGCATCTATTTTTGTTGTAGACAAAATAGAATCTAAAAATTTTAATGGATCTAAATGAAACTTGGTGTGAGCATTTGGATTAAAAAGACGGCGGTCAAATTCGAATTTGAAGAAATTGATGAACGGTTTTGAGTTATTGCCCCTTGACAAAGTACAATTGTGTAAAAAATTTATTGTGGATGCAATAGAAAATATATAATTTTCAATGGATTTTGATGAAACTTTTGAGTATTGAAATTGAGAAGACGGTAGTCAAGTTCGAAATTGACGATTTTTCAATGAATGTTTTTTTTTTTTTAGTTCCCACTAGACTTAGTAAAATTGCACTTTGAATTTGACGATTCCTTTGATGAACTGTTTTTGAGTTATTGCCCTTGACTTAGTAAAATTGCATCAAAATTTTATTATGGGTGAAATGGAGGCCACAATTTTCAATGGATTTTGATGAAAATTGGTATGTGCATTGGAATTGATAAGGCGTTGGTCAAGATCGAATTTGACAATTTTTCGATGAACAGTTAATGAGTAATTGCCCATGACTAAGTAAACTTGCGTCAAAATTCAATTGTGGTTGCAATAAGAAGCTTCAATTTTCACAAGATTTTGATGGAACTTTGTGTAAGCATCAAAATTGATGAGACGGTAGTCAAGTTTAAATTTGACTTTTTTTTAACAAATGATTTTTTAGTTATTGCCCTTGACTTAGTAAAATTGCTTCAGAAATTTTGTGGATGAAAAAGAAGCTACAATTTTTTAATAGGTTTGATAAAACTAGGTATGAGTATGGAAATAAATGGTGGTCAAGTTTGAATTTGAAGATTTTCCATGAACAGTTTTTGAGTTTTTTCCCTTGACTTCAATATTCAGTGAATGTTTTTTGAGTTATTGCAAAATTTATTTTTCAAATTCAATGCTGCCAGTGGGCGAATGTTACATTGCCTGACAAGCTATCTTTTTATTTGTTGCCTCTTAATAAATTTCCAAAGGTCATATTCCTGCATTCATTTTCTTTCCATCTTTTTCTGCTTTCAGCAGTTCAAGGCATGAAATCTCCCTTGTTTTTCTTAAGGCAGTTTCCACAATTTGGCCCCTGAAGCCTGGATTCTTCAGATATTTTTGAAATCGCAAAAATCTGTACGTTTTCCTATTCTTTCTTACTACAAATTCATCATATTCTGAGTGCATGAAGGAGAGTTGATTCTTGCAAGGTTCCAAATAATATAGAATTCAAATGTCATTTTTTTATTCAAAGTTAAAAAACTTACAACTTCGGATCAAAGTAGACTCAACATTCGATAGCTCAAAAATTACAGATCTGATAATCGTACACAATGAAATAACAAATCTGATAGATAAGTTTGGAGTAAAAATGGGGTGTAAAATAAGAATAATCTTACACCCCCCCCCCCCCCACCCTCTGTTGGCCTAATATCAGGTCAATATGTGCATTTTTGTTTCAAAAAGAATGTTACTAGATTTCCGAAGGGACAATTGGTTTTAAAGGAGTTAAACGATTCCCGAGGATTCGATAGGTTCGCAAAGAGAACATTCACAATTAAGATTCTTAAGTCTTAATGTATAGTCGCTGGGTTCACTGAGAGATATCCGTTCCGCGATCCATGGTCTTCGCAACTTCTTTTCTTCTGTAGCTGCTATTCTTCTTGGCCGCGTCCTTTCAACTGTTTACAATCCTTGGTTACATCTTCAATGGCATTAGAGTCGCAATTATCCAGGTAAACATGAGGAGTATCATCTTCGGGAACAGTTTCAGAATCGTCAAATCTAGCGTTGATTTCTAGAGGATACAACTTCTGGAAGTTGGATTGTAGAGTATGTTTTTTACGATTCTTGTTGCTATCGCACCTCGAGCAAATACCATCGATTCCTTTGATTAATCGTTCTACCATTCCCATTTTCCATAATCCTCTAGGATGATCTTTATTTCAACTTATTGCTGTGAAGAGTTGCTCGAGCGCAAGTTTTCTTCAAGCATCCCTTTACAGATCGTACCAGACGTTCATAAAAACCTCACCACCAGGGAGCGTTGGGCAGGGTATAAATCCTCTTCACGTTATACTTAGCAAAGTCAGTCTGAACCATTTGCTCCTTTAATATTTTGATTATCTCCTCAAACAGCAGGTTTGAGGGTACTAGCGTTATCTGATACAAAGACAGATGGAATAGATCTTCTGGCTGAAAATCGTCGGAAACATCTAAGGAAGGCTTCTGGGGTTAAATATGGTACAATCTCTAGATGTACAGCTCGGGGTTAAAAAGACACACCCATACCTTAGCTTCAGTAGAGTTGGTGTAGAGAGACCCTAAGTAGTCTAAACCAATATAGGTTAATGCCGATGCTTTAGATACTCTAAAATCAGGAATCGTTCACAGGTAATACAGGAATATACAAGTCGTCTAACGAACTGCCTACCGCGCGTGATCTTAAATCTCGATCGCAACTCTGACTCTGAGGGTGCAATATCGCTGCTTTGAAGTTCAATATCTGGACGACTCTGTCTCGCTCCGTTTTGATTGTAACAGCATAACAAACTTAATGACACACGCAGTTATTCTGAGGTATCTATTCTTATCGCTAAAGTTTTTACATTCAATCAGATTTTGAATTCCCACATACTCATTTCCGACCAAAAACGTAACCGCGTTAGTGTCTAATTGTTTCCTTAATCTATTTTTCATCTCGCACAGGCAATCGTCTTTGAAGGATGTCAAATTCGTATTAATTCCATCGTCCGTTTTGATACACGTCTACCAAATCAACAGTTTTGCAGACATTCTTCCTTCGAACCAAAAGTTTTAATTCGAATGCTCTATGGATGGCAAGTTAAATGCATCCCGCAATCGTGTTGTTATGTACGACCTTTGGCTACCACTGTCCAAAATAGTCCTGGACGGCATATCGATATTAAGAGTTAGGATTGTATAGGCTACATAAGGCTTGGCTGTTTGAAGAAGAACAGGAAAGGATGAACACGTGCCAGCCTAGGTATAGGCCTACATGCGACTGGTGGATAAAAATCAATATTTTTGCCAATTTCGGTTTTCAGTCAGCGCGGAGTAGCTTCGTTTTTTTGTAGGTTATATTTTTGTGAAAGGCCTCCAGCAAAAACAGATTTTAGAAGTATTGTACCATCAAGTGAATATCTAAACCGGAAATGACATATTGCATAATGAGCAAGTATTTTTGCTTCGAGTCTGGATGGCTTATTTCTAGGCCGATTTACCTTTAAAATGTTGATTGTAAAAAGATGTATTTGGTGCATTTGAAATTTTTTTTTTTACAAATGTTTCTCCAAAATTTTTAAGTAAGAATTTATGTGTAAATTATATTTTAGTTGATTTTTGACACTACCTCCCTCGTCATCGTCTAACCCCTCATTTGCATAAGCCTCGTCTTGACTCACCACGCTCACGTCTACTGACGCTGGAACGTGTTCTCTTTTTTATATTACTTTTGCAACCTTTTGTCGTACTATGTCCGGATGTTCTAAGCAAGCCCCTGACAGACCACGTAGAAATACAGCTGGGAACCCGATGGATGAGGTGATGCGGTCTTTAACTGCTCCAAACAAGGTAGGGAGGCAATCTAACGAGTCGGACGACGACACAGAATCTAATACGCTATGTGGTGAACAAGTACAAGGTCGCGACGGGTTGACGTCAAGGCCTGAAGTTGACCTGACCTTGACCACCTTGAACCAAGCTGCACCGAATGACAAACAAAATGTCAACACAGAGCAGCTAGACGTAAAAGCAGACGAGTTAGCCTCACTTCGAGAAGAATTGCAGCAGAGGATTCGTAGGATTAGAGAAAAAACTCGTATAGAACGGGAGATACTTCAAGAAAAAGAACTGCTAGAACGCGAGTTGCAGCAAAATAATTCCAATGGCAGTACTGTCATCGATGCTGACAGTGACTAATCCGAGTTCTCTGTGCTATAGGATAGTCGATTTTTATGATTTTTTATATTTACTGACTCTCCTATAGTCAGAGATGGGTGCTCTTTATTTCCTATCGGAAATGGTCATGCATGACGGCTTTGAGCCTATTTCTACCCTTACGCGTGGTTGTCATAAGCAACTGTGCACATCAGTGGGTACCCCAACTCAATACGCACACAACAATATAATAAAAAGTGGTCTTACCTTCACACAGTCCGTCAAATGTCCATTTATAGATCGCCTTCAAGAACAATTCGCTTATTCTTTACCACCAGCGACATTTAATTCTTTCCGACCAATCAAAACACTTGTTACTCTCATGGCCGATAGCATCACGTGATACAAGTGTTTTGATTGGTCGGAAAGAATTAAATGTCGCTAAATGCCACAATATAGTACTTACACTTTTGGCTCCGAGGTAGAATTTCGAGTTAGTAAAAAGAAGACATTGGACAAAGTGACGTTAGAGGAGTTGGGGTATGCTAATACTCGTATTCTTCAACCGCTCATTCAGTCGGGTGACTTAAAAGAAAAAGATATAGGCGGTTACTTGAAGTATACAACTGAAATTTTCCGCTTCACATCTAAATATATCTGGTATTCGGTTTTATTGTATGATAAAGAGTACTGTGACACGCATGCAGAATATCGTTTTGAGTGGGGAACAGCCTGCGCTGATATTCGAGATTTTCAGTTGATCCCTATACGAGATAATCCCACAACCAAAGCCATTCGGGAGTCAGTCAACTCTACCTACACCAACCAGAAGCCAAAGTGGAAAACCGACCGAAGAACTAAAGGCCCCTTTCTACCAGACGGTCGAGAAATATGCCGTAAATTCAACAATAACTCTTGTCAACGAACCGATTGTAAACTGAACCATTCTTGCGCAATCTGCATGTCAACTAATCACTCTGCAATCGACGGCCATCAGTCCAATCGCTATCAGTCAAAAAACCAATCGACGCCTCAAGCTTAGATTTTCAGTTAAAGACTCCATCTGAAAATGATTGCAATTCTTTAAACTTTGAGGCGTGGAGTCGTTTCCTTCCCTAGGACAGTATCAATAGAGACTTCATTTTAAATGGGGTGCAAAATGGTTTTAAATTAACAACTGTTTGGTCCCTATGTGCCTGTGTCTAGAAAAAACTATTCATCAGCGGATACGTTTCCATGATGAAGTCGAAAAACAAATCTTGCTCGAAATCGAAAACGGTAATTACTACCGCAGTGACACTCCTACTATCGCCAGCTCTCTTGGTGCCATACCCAAATCGTCCGGTGGAGTTCGTATCATTTACGACGCCAGTCAACCTATAGACTTCTCGCTGAACTCTTATACCTCTGATACAAATTGCCAGTATATGGACCTCCGACATGCATTGAGCTTGATCACACCGAATTGCTTCCTTGCTAAAGTAGATCTCCAAAGTGCCATTCCGCGGACTACGATCTAACTGGCTTTAGTTGGACAGTTCCCCAACCTATTTGTATGACAGTAAGCTGCCATTCGGACATGTTCGGAGCCCAAAAGTGTTTCAAACATTAAGTGCGGCTATCTGTGAAATTATGAAACGACGTTATGGTGTTATCTGCATTGCATACTAAGTATTTAGACGATTATTTTGTTATTGCCAATTCCCTGTCCGAGTGCAACAATGGACTGATTTTGTTAGTTCGGACGCTTCGAGAACTGGGCTTTAATATTAGCTGGAAGAAGTTGGACGGACCATCCCAGAACATTGTTTTTCTGGGCATTATTATTAATACTCGCGAATTAACCCTATCAATGCCCGACTAAAAGCGATTCGAATTTTTCGACTTTCTTTTAAGCTTTGCCTCCCGTAAAAGGGCTAGTGTTAAACAGTTGCAGTCATTGTGCGGAAAACTGAATTGGGCGTATCAAATGGTGAAGGGTGGAAGGACGTTCTTGCGTCGTATATTAGATATCATTACAACCCTTCCGAATAGAATCAATAAAGTGTTGTTAACCGAATCTTTCATGCTAGACCTCCAATGGTGGCTGTCATATATGGAAACATTCAATGGCACAGCTAAATTCGTAGATTTAAATGTTGGGCTTAGTCTACCTCCTCGACTTACAACATCCATTTAAAAACATTCTTGGAATTTTGTGCTCGCCATGGGTTTGGACCTATGCCTGTAAAACGACACGTGATTGAATTCTACATTGCTTATCTTGTGGACGTGAAGCATTTTGCATATGGTACTATTCGTTCTTACCTTAACATTATATCTGTGCTTCATAAAATGAATGGTTTAAATGATCCTATAGCAAACTGTTGGAATATCCAACATCTTTTAATTGTAATTGAAGATTTAGCCAATTGTATTTTCAAGTTCTTGTTCATTGCTGGTCTAAATCTGTCTCAATGTCTCGTCATTCTATCTTGTAAAAGTATTTCAGTAAAGTAAGAATTTATGTGTAAATTATATTTTAGTTGAACTTTGACACTACCTCCCTCGTCTCGTCATCGTCTAACCCCTCATTTGCATAAGCCTCGTCTTGACTCACCACGCTCACGTCTACTGATGCTGGAACGTGTTCTCTTTTTCCCACCAACCCTCCCAGTTTTATTAATGAGGGTGCGGTCACAATTTAGTTGTCTTTTAGTTACTTGTGTTTGTTAGAAGTTAAATTTCTGTTTTGATATGAATTGTGTATTTATGTGTGTGTGTGTACGTATGTATGTGAATTACATTTATATGGTCGTTATTTGAACCTTCTGTTATTACTTACCCTCTAGTGGGACTTTGTATTACGAGACTTTGTATTACATGAACTTATCTTTAACGTTCATCCTAACGGTTTTTATAATAGAAGTTTTAATTTGTGTTTTTCCATGTAATTAAAGATTTAGCCAATTGTATTTTCAAGTTCTTGTTCATTGCTGGTCTAAATCTGTCTCAATGCCTCGTCATTCTATCTTGTAAAAGTATTTCAGTAAAATTTCTTACTCCGTTAGTAATTTTCGGATCAATCTTAAATTCTTAGAATATAGAAAAAATGTCCATATAAATAATATCAAGTTTTTTTTTATCACTTCCGGTTTTGACGTAAGGGCTTCTAGTTTTTCAAACTTCCGGTGTAAATTAAAAATGTCGACAAAATTTAAATATTTAGTCTATTGTGCATTTTTCAAATACATGTAGGAAAAAATATCCTGACCGGAAGTGATACATGCGCCGTCATCTGGTAGTCATACAATTTAGCAAAATTTTAATTCCGTCGCCATTTTTAGGTCTATTTGTATGATTTTGGCCTCTTTCAAACAGGGGCGCAGATCGCGGTGGGGACACCGGGACCGGTGCCCACCAATGAAAAAAGTGGTGGGGACACAATATGGTTGGTCCCAACCACTTTTTGTGACTAATAATAATTATTGAAATTCATAAATATGCGCTCAAACATGGTTATGGTTAAATTTAATCACCGACACTCAGACTGCTCGCGTTTTTCGTTAGCCTACTGCTGTGTGTAAACAGGTAGTATGGATGATGGCGGCTAGGATCAGTGGCTGGATCAATGACGTCTATTATATTCTTCGTATTAGATGATATGTAATTCATTGAATTTACTAATTCGTTTCCGGTGATTTAGTTTTGTCTTTACGTTACGTCTTTATAAAAATGGTCCACGCCAACTTTATCAATGGATCTGCGCCCCTGCTTTCAAAGCCTTCTTACTTTATCTAAAAGTTGTTGGTACAGAATTTCGAATTTAAGCTCTTTTTAGACACAGTTGAATTTTTTTCAAATTTCAAAGTCTCTACCACCTGACCTTGACCTTCAATGACCATGGCATTTTCAGTACACAATGACCTTGACTTATGCTATCTGTAGATATGCTGATATAGAAGAGGAAAAAAATTTACTTACGGAATAAAAGCCTATTGAAAAGTGACATTTTCTACACGACCATACCTCACTCTCTTATAAACGCAGGATTTGAATTCTATACATTTTTCGATGGGCTTGGGATTCGGTTTTAAAAGTTATGTGACAATAATACATGAATACATTTTGAAGAAAGAGATTGTAAACTTTTTTACTCCACTCCGCAATTCAAATGTATATACCCCACATCAATTGGTTTTAAGAGAGAGGTTGTAGGCCTACACGTTTTCCCTTTTGAACGATATGCGGCATGGGTAAAAATCAAATCATCAAATTTGGCTAATATTTACAAAAAAGAATGTTAGTTTTATGATTTTATTTAGAAAGATAAAACCCTAATGATGATTGACAGGTGTTATAAGACATGAACAGACGGCTTGGCGTGAACTTTTTACACACTTTAGGTTTAGGTGATATGATTTTAAATAATGATATTTGGATTTTGAATATTAAGAAGGTTCTTGATGATATTGGTCTCAACTTTTTATGGAATAATGTAAATAAATTCTCCTATAAAATCTTTAAACAAAGACTTTGCGATATTTCCAAACAAACATGTTACAGTAATATTTGCCAATCACCCAAAAGTTTGTATGATCAACATACTGTGTCAATTTTTAAGCTCCAAGTTATTTGACGAAACCTATCCACCAAAAATATTTAAAATTTATTAGCAGTATACGATTGTCGTATTGAAACCGGACGTTTTAAAAAAATACCTAGAAATGAAAGAATATGTTAATATTGTAATAACAATGAGGTTGAAGATGAATATCATCATGTGTTAATCTGTGCATTCTTTAGTGATATAAGAAAATTACATATAAAATCATATTATTATTTAAAACCTAATGTTTACAAGTTTATAAAACTGCTAAATACTAATAGTGTTAAACAATTATGTAATCTGGGAAGGTTTTTATACTTAAGTGAAAATAGAAAGTCTAAGATGGAGATTGCATAAATTATATAAATATGTATAATATGCTATACTTGTGATTTCTTTTTTTCTTTTTTGTGTTTATTTTGATAGTTTCATGTTTTTTGATGGTTTTGTGTTTTAGTTTTACCGCTCTCTTCATTAAAATTCTTTGTATTATTCATTTTGTAAAATATTGTTTTATAAATTTTGTATATGATGTAATATATATTATACCGATGAGTCAATAGACTCAAGGTCAATAAAGAACTGAACTGAACTGATCTCTGGGCATCAGAAAGGATTAATCTGATTATAACCTCCCCAGTGGGCATCAGATAGGATTAATCTGATATTACCTCTCCAGTGGGCATCAGATAGGATTAATCTGATTATTACCTCTCCAGTGGGCATCAGATAGGATTAATCTAATTATTACCTCCTCCAGTGGGCATCAGAAAGGATTAATCTGATTATGTAATATTCCAACCTAAATTTCAAACTTATAACTAGAACTGCGTTGCAGTACTGAAGGGTTCCTCTTAAAGGTTTTATTTAAAAAGTTAACATATGTCTAAATGTTAACAAAATCAAGTGATATTAGAACTCTTTAACAATTCATGTGTTGCCATTCAAATTAAGTTCAACTGGCCTCACTTCCAGTAATATTGCGTGACAGTGTTCCACTCAAGTTTCGTAAAGATCGCACCGGTAGATTTTGAGAATTTCAAGGTCATCTGATATAACCCCAACAGCAATAGTAAATCTTATAACGTTACTCAACTTTAAACTCAATTTTCTCAAAAACGAAAAAAAATTTCAAAATTCCCTTCGAGCAAAAGTTAGTAAAATAAATGTATTATTTAATACAATAATGCTTTTTTTGGTTTTGAATTTAATCCAAAGACTAGTAGCAATTTAAGTATCAAAAAATTGTAAAAAATGATGTTTTTCTTACTTTCGGGTCACTTCCGGTCAACATATGGCAAGAAATTTGGTACCAATAGATAGGTATTTAAATTTGGCATCTATTGACACCACTTTTATACAAATTGAATGATATTTGTCAAAGTTATGACCAGTTATGCAATTATGCAATTATCTATTAGGGGAGATAACTTATCACAATTATGTTTGTATGAGTATGTATAAGAAGTCAATATACATCTGCAAACGTTGTTTTAAGAAAAAAATGTTGAGAATGTAAAAAATTGAAATTTTGAAAATATGCAAATTCAAAAAATGACAATGAAAAATTGCATAAAAGTGAAAAGTCAAAGAAGTTATTTTTGCGTTAACATTGCCCGGTGTATAATCTGAAATCATTTTTCAAATATTGTTTAAAATTTTGTTTTGAGAAAAAACGACATTTGAAAAAATAGGAAAGGCAATAAAAATCGCATACTTTGGGCATCAGAAGTGGAAATTAAACATTTAACCTCCCAGTTGTAAAAATCATTTTAGGAAATCTAAATATTTCTCCAGTGGCATCAGATGGGATTTTGATTATTTCTCCAGGGGTGCTAAAAATTTAATTTAATTTTCCTTTACAAAAAATTAATCTTTTTGTTCTTCCAACCTAAATTTCAAACTTATAATAAATTTATCCCACATCAATATGGGTGTTATAATCAACTTGCAGTCGGTTTTCTCATTTCAAAGATATGTGATATGGATGGTTAACAAGCGGTTGCCTAGCAAGATACGCCCACTTTAAAATATTTTTTCTGTTTTAACACAGGCAGAAACTCCAACATTATTTAGGTCTAATCCAAGTTCTCATCAGTATAAATGTGCACACCAAATTTGATTCAAATCAGATTGAAACCTAGTCTCTATTATTTACTAGCTAATTTTCATGAGTTTGGACTAAGTCAAGGGCAATAACTCAAATATAGTTCATCGAAAAATAGTAAATATTGAACTTGTTCAAGATCTTACCAATAAAAATGATAACATCAAATTTTATTTCAAATTCAAATTGTCTATCGCAATCACAAGCCAATTTCGCAGTGTTTTGACTAAGTCAAGTGCAATGACTCAAAAATAGTTTATCAAAAAATCGTCAATTTTGTACTTGACCAAGATCTCATCAACTTAAATGATCACACTAAATTTCATTCAAGTCAGATGAAAACTGTTGTCTCTGTGGTGTTCACAAGTCTGTTTTGACGCCTTTGACTGAGACAAGGGCAATAACTCAAAAAACGTTCACCAAAAAATCGTCACTATCAAACTTGTTTAAGATCTTATCAATATAAATAATGACACAAAATTTCAATCAAATCCAATGGGAATTGTGATCTCTATCGCATTCACAAGCCAATTTTGACAGGTTTAAACGAAGTCAAGTGCAATAACTCAAAAACAGTTCATCGAAAAATGGCCTATTTTCGAATTAGTCCAAGATCTCATCAATATAAATGATCACTGCAAGTTTCATTCAAATCCAATAAAAAATCTAGTCTCTATAGCTTTGACAAGCAAATTTTAACGCGTTTTGACTAAGTTCAAGGGCAATAACTCAAAAACTGTAAATCAAAAAATCGCCAATTCGAATTTGTCCGAGATCTCTTCAATAGAAATAATCACAGCAAGTTTCATTCAAATCCGACAAAAACTGTAGTCTCTATCGTGTTCAAAAGCCAATTTTGATGCGTTTTGACTAAGTCAGGTGCAATAACTCAAAAAACGTTCACCAAAAAATCGTCACTATAAAACTTGTTTAAAAATCTTCATCAATATAAATGATGACCCAAAATTCCATTCAAATCCAATGAAACTTGTGATCTTTATCGTGTTCACAAGCCATTTTTGACAGGTTTTAAAGTCAAGTGCAAAAACTCAAAAACCGTTCATCGAAAAATCGCCTTTTTAAAAAGATCTCATCAATATAAATGATCAAAGCAAGTTTCATTCAAATCCGACAAAAACTGTAGTCTCGCGTTCACAAGCAATTGTGGACGGACGGACAGGGGTGACGACAATGTACGACCACATTATAATGTGGGCGTAAAAAAACAAATTCAAATTGTAGAAATTTCAAAAATTACACCCTTATTTAACAGATATAAAGAAGAGTTAAGAAGATTATGAAACAGGTCCTAGAGTCAAATTGTGTTAATTGGAAGGTAAATGTTAATTTCTCATTTACCCCAATATTAACTATAAAGGCGATGTTGGATGCCAGTTTCCATTGCACCTCGCTTATGCAGTTACCATTCACAAAGTACAAGGACTTAGAGGCGTAATATCCCTTCATAGACTATTTCATGTCCGTCATGTTTATGTTGCGTTTAGACTTACAAGGTCTACAATGCATGATTTTACAGAAAAGAGCATATTATTATGATGACAAAAATGACTCAGTATTTAGAGCAGAGGATATTTTATTTTCACAAACCGTTAACGAGACTTTGCAAACTGATACTAATATAATTTTACATAATGTTCAAGGTTTATATAGGATATACAGAAACACGGGAACATGTTAAAAAGTTCTGAATGTAATTTGGTTAACAGAGACATGGCTAAATAATTCAATAACTCTAGCAAAACTAAAATTAAATGGTTTTAATTTTAACCAACAAAAGTTTTTAAAGAATAGGGGCATGAAGGACACCCGTTCCTGTAAAGTTAGTTGATTCTAACAGAGAATATTTGTAAATGTTAGCCTGATTTTATCAGTAACGGGTGTGAAGGAATAGGACAAAAACTCAGCGAAACTCAAAATTGAATATTTTGCAATTGGGAAATATAGAACTATTGCTTTGAATATTCCAGATAATTTTCTTTACGTCATTGTAATCTAGATAGACCACCCCTTTATCCATTAGATTTATTTCTCCAAAAGTTAGAGAGATTATTGGTTGAATTAGATACCTGACAGTTTTAGTTAATTTTCTGTTAACATTTTTTTTTTAAATTTAAAAAGATCGAAATTGAAAGCTTAAAGGTAAAAAGTTTCAAAAGGTCCGAAATCCATGGAATAATGCCTCGTTGCCACGCTCGTAGCTGTTCATCTTTCTAGTTTTATTTATTTATTTGTTTATTTATTGTTACAACAGCAATCTAATGCACTAGCAAAACCAAATTGACTTCTAATATACTAGTATGACATACCAAAATTATGACACCTTTTTATTATCGAACCTCACATATACAATACCGTTTGTACTGCCCGTGGAGCGTATTGATATATTAATCTATATCAGTGACGCGGTAAAGTCTGTTTCTTATTACCGCTTACGTAACATTTATAATTTTTTTGATCGATTTTGATTAAATTTGGTGAGTGTTTGTAATCTTTCAATGATGAACCCTTCTGAAAATCAGACAAATCGAAGTTATAATAAACTAGTGTCCAAAAGAAACGATACCGACGTATATATTCAATTCTTTTTTCACTAAGTGAATTTTTTAGTATGAAAACGTGCCAATATGTATTGCACATCTCAAACATCGCAAAGTCGATCAAAATACCGAGAAGACTCTATCACTTCCGGTAACATTTGTGACATTTCCCTCTCTATAGCCTTTGTGCATATAAACAGTATAAAACGACTGACAGACCCCACCCATCTTTAAAAGGCTTGTCATATTTATTGTAGGCTACAGATTTAAATGAAATGAATTTTTGTAAATATGTTGTGAAAGAATTTTCGAAAGCGTAACATAAATCCTAAAGTCCTGCATTGTTTAGTTTTTCTTTTATGTCATTGCAAACAGGTGGTATCGTTTCTTTTGGACACTAGTTTATCTTTTATTTACCGCTCGATAACTCTTCTCATCCTCCCGTACGAATAAGCCGTCATTACAAATTTTCTAAATCACGCATTAAAACCAGATATCTTCTTGCAATAAGAAAAATAAAACTTAAAGCTGAAGTTAACTTATTAAAGTTAATTGTTTAGTTTAGAATGAATTAACGTCACAATAGGCCGGGTATTCCGATCGAGGTAAACATGGATCCGGATTGATAAAATATGTGACTAAGTAATATGTGATGCAAAGGGGTAAGTAGCTACATATATACAAAATAACTGTTTCAAAAACATTAACAAAAGCTCTTCTGCGGTCACGGATCTTTCTTCAATAAACTAAGCAGTACTAAGTGGGACTTTCACAGGTAAAGTTAAATTGATATGAGTACGTGCTCTACTTTTTAGGTGGAAATTACGATGCTCACGGGGTCGTCAGACACTGTAATACTCAGATGGACTACGGTTACCAAAACCCACAACTGCAGCACATCAATCCACAAAGCAGATATCCACCATTACCGAATCCAAACCATCAATATGTTTACCAGAATCAGCCATCCAGTAGCTATTCTTGTCAAAATGATCATATAATACAAAATCAATTCCCAAATAGTCTAAATGTGCGAACTGATGAAACAGAAGCACCTCACGTTATATATGATCATTACTTCCGAAGTATTCCAACGCATGGTAAAGAAAGGCCATTCCTTGAAGACATATCCCCTAAACTACACCAAGAACAACCACAAGTTCTTAATTCAGGCTGTGAACGATATACGCAAGATTTCAAAGCAACGTCGAAAAGCAAACTCCGGTATCAAGGAACAATATACAACGATCCTGAACCTGAAACGATTAACTTGAGGGCGGAACCACAAACTCGCTACCAATATCAACCAGAAATTCGCAGAACTTTACAGTTTCTACCAGAGAAGGAGCCATCGCTCACTAGCAGACCGTGTTTAGAGGAATTTCTACCCATGGAACAAGGAATCAAAACGCCGATACCGGTCCATGCCACTCCTGAATCAATGGAAGAATTTGAAAGTGAAAATCTTAAACCTGGACCATCGGAAACTTACAAGTATTTGCCCGGTACAAGATGCAATCTTTCTTCAGCCTTTAAGCCATATTCACGTTCAAGGGAGAGAGAACCCACAAACCAATCAGGATGCAGAGAGATGTTTCACTCAAGGCAGTACAGTGATAAGCAAACTGATGAAAGGAACAATCCTTTTGACAAGAGGCTCTTCAATAACCCATATCATACTAATACTGCTAATAGAGACCGGTTTATAATACCCATTAGAGATAATTCTGAGTTTGAAAATCAGGATAAAAGGAGATCGATTTCCAACAGGGTTCAAGTAATAATGGACGACGTCGAAAATTCTGAATTGAACTCATATACACATAAACCTTTGGAAACCTTAGAAACTGCAGAAGGAAATAAAAATATGGACAAAATCATGAATGCTAAAAGGGTTGCGCATAAATTTGATGATGCTTCTAAGCAAATTATTATTCCAGCCCCTTCGAAGATAAAAGTTCGAACACAACGTGGTCACAAACATCACAAAACATCCCAACTTGCCGGAATGTTAAACCATGTAGCAGCCGGTGCATCTACATTTGATGGTAATTCCTATTTAGTTCAATCAATGGTAGGCGGGGTGGGTGGTATGAATCCAATGCATACTGCTTATCAACAGCAATACTTTTATTCACCGATTGTCCAACCAGAAAACCAATATATTCCCCAATATGTCACCTATAACCAAACAATGCCAATAATTCCAAGCTATATTCCTGAAAATGGGTACGGCGGCACATACTTCCAGCTCACTGGAACCAACAATGCATCATACGACCCTGCTAACGTGTATTTACAACAAACATATTCAGAATCTGATAATAGTGTACAGTCTTCACAAGAAGACCACGAAATTCACGAATTACGCTCGGTAACAAATGTTAGTAGGAATAAAGATGATATCCAAGTTGAGTCGATGCCCGAAAAAATATCAGACATGCCAGCGTTTGATGAGCATGACCCACTCGGTCTTACACGGGACGTGTCGCACAATGATACAATGCAACCAAAACCGTTTATGAAGGCTGAAGCTCAGCAACCATCAAAAACGCCATTTCCTGAGCAGCTCGGGGGTATGTCTGTGAATGGCACTCAAGATTCAATCAAAAGGTTTGATAGGATGTCGAATAATGGAATCTACGTTCAACCCGATTTGGCATCAACGGTTAATACCGAAGATGATTTTGAAGATTTTCTCCTTGGCACTGCCACTGCCTCATCCTGGGAGATGGGTACACATAAATCAGAAAGACAACAAGAAAGAGACCCATTTGATTTGGATGTGCTGTTTGAAGACGACTATTACAAACACAGTATAAGTCAGCATAATTCCTCTGATTATGAGAAATCAGAGGGGTCAAATTTTCCCAACTCTCAAAAAACAACCCAATTAGACAATCAAAACACCCTCAAAAAATCTGTAAAAGAAAGGGAAAATCCTAATAACAGCACGTCTGAGGACAAGTATGATGATTTCATATCTGATCTTCTGGGTGAACATACAGATGCTGAAACTGGGACAGCTGAAAAAATGTCAAATCCAAAACAATCAGGAAATAGTATACACACACCTTCAGTTGGTAATCTTCAAGATGTGAAGCCCCTTCTATTATGCAAAGAAGAAAAGGATCCTAGTCCAGTTTTAAGTAATAGCGGGGCAGCTTCTGAAGATTTCTACAGTGAACTGTTGGAAGATCTTATGGGGGATCCAGAAAAAGATAAAGCAGCTGTTGATTTAAGCTCTAACTGTGATTCATTGGTCCATTTTGATGAACCCCCAATTCATAGTCTACAAGACTTAGTTAAAGATATGGGAAGCAGTGTATCATCAATTCTCAGTGATATTCTTAGTACCTCACATGGAAAAAAATTTTAAATATTTAACATTTAAGAACATTATAATAATATCATTATTAGTTATCTGAATTATAACAATAAGCATAAAGAATAATAATGTTTATTAATAATTATAATAATGTAGTAATAGAACAATGTGCCAGCCAAATCATAACATTTTGTGTTCATGTGTTATAAAGGATTTTTTCATTTGTTGCCATACATATCAATGAACCCTAAATTCAGTTACATGTACCATATTCTGTTTTTCAAAGTGAAAATCAAATAAGGCTTGCTTGCAAAAACCCAGCAATTAAGACTATTGTCATTTCTTACATTCTGTCAAACAGCTATATGTGATACAGAAGGCTGACATAATCAAGCAAATTTATTAGATGGCAATATATTGCTTTAAACATAATCAAAATGTACGAAAGATTAATTCAAAAAGAAACAGAAATGAGACAAATTAAAATCAAAACAAAGGAAAGTTTTGACGACATCAATGATAAGAATTATGATAATGGATGCAAAAATTTACCAAAGTACGATAACTTTCACATACCAGAAGGGAGGTTGTAATGGTTTCAAATATAAGCTGACAACTCGAAATACATACTGTTATATAAATGGAATTAATTGAGTATTATTTCACAATTCTAAGCAAAGTTATACTGATAAAGGACACATTGCTTCTACAGTTATTTTACTGGATTGGATTGCCTTCAATTCATGCAACAGCTATCAATAAATAACTTAACGACTTTACCATTGAAAACTTTTCATTTAAATATTGTAGTTTCTAGCTAGTTAACCATGCATATTAAAAGATAATGATAAGGATTGAAAGTTAAAAATGAGTAAGACTTTCCAAAAAGGGAAGTAAGATACATATGATACATGCTTTATTTATATCAGTATATATATATTTTACAGAGAGCTCTATTTAGATAACATTAAAGTTGAAAGTAAAAATTTCAGACTTATTGCAAACTTAAAGACTAAAAATAATTTTGTTATCATTTCTCAAGTGATATTATTCCATTTTAATCAAAATTTTTTACACACTGAAAATCTACATACAATTGCTATCTACATTGTGTCATAAAAATTGGCGCGAATTATAAAAATTGGCATAAATAAGTCATTTCAGCAAACAAAACATGGAAATGTATAGCAGATAAAATAGTAGATTAGAATGATTTCTCGCAACACAAAACAAAATGCAAAACAAATTGATATTCAAGGGCTAGGTTCTCCATTCTGGGAGGTTGATTTGAGTCTTAGTAATATTTAAATAATCTTCAGACGAAATGCACAAAAATCGTATAATTTGTACTTGGAACTTTTAAGGGAAACCATATCAGTTAAGTGACTTTTACTGTGGTATTGTAAGATATTCCTTCATTTCTGAAGACAAACTTTTACAAGTAGAATTAGCAGTTCCTTTAAAAGACACAGAGATATTTGATATTTCACAATAATAATAATAATAAAAGGCATTGAACAGAAGCACTAAGAGATGAAATCATACAGAAAACTGTCTCACTAGAAAATTTTTCAACTATATTATACCTTACTGTGATGAAACTCAGAAATCAAATATGTTATTTTTACACCTTATCTGAGCTCATTATAATGTCTTGGTAGTGAGCCGATTAGAATATCACACAAAGATCTTTGTCTCTTCATATTTTTTTTCCGTTTTATTTGTTTTTTGTAAACTAGTGCTAGTAAGACATAACTAATATTCTTCTTGTTCTTCCTCATCAGCTGCATCTTCTGGTGGAGCAAAACCATCCTGGAATTATATTATTATTAATCTAATTCACTCCGTTAAAATGGGAATTCAATTCGAATATGAACATATTTTGTTTGCTTAAAATTTAACAAGTGTTTGCCAAGCAAGATATACCCACTTAAAAGTATATTTTCTTTTTTAACACAGGATGAAGCCCAACATTATTTGTTGAAATGAACCAAAATTTGGACTTAGTCCAAGATCTTATCAATATACATGCCTCTCCACTACCTAAGCCTTCAAAACCAATATCCTCATGTCTACAGCAAGAGACTTGTTTCGGTTTACAATATGAATGAAAATCTCAGCAATATCCTAATTCATGGTATACTCAATCCTCAATAGAACAATAAAACGTATATAACTACACACTTTTTTTGCAAGGAATAGTAAAACGTCAATTTTAAATAACCTGCCAATGACATTTAATTTTACTTTTTGTCAACTTCATAATTGTTAAAAAGAAGAATTCTCAATGACCGGCAAGCTGTCATCATCAAAAATGCTATGTGAGGGCCGATATTTTCTTCGTCATGTTTACGTTGGTACTGATGAAATCGGAAGACAATAATCGTAAAATAAACTTGATATACAATTATATCGATGGATAATGACCAGTTAAAATTTTACAACATAACTATAAGATTAAACACATAACTGATTATAGTGTCAACTGTTTGTTAAAAGTAAGTATTTTCTGATAGTAAATCTCTTTGAACTGGAAGCATTTTCTGGGAGCCAATTAATAATTGACAATAAATTCATTGTTAATTAATCACCTCTTACCGTTAATCTCTTAATCAACTAAATGAAATGACCGGTAGTATTAGGAATCTCATTAACTAAACATGATAGTTAGGTAATTTAATTTTTAATTATTTTTTTTTAATGTCACTCACCTATACTTGATGTCCTGCGGAGCCTATTTGCAAACTGTCATTTTGGCATGACTGCCGGTCATATAGAGCCAAATCCACAGCCCTGGCCTTAAGATATCTTTCTTTTATTTTGAATTGACTAAATTGACTCTTTATTTCAATGCTTCTTAATTGATTTAAGAACATGAAAAATTTTTTTGTTTTAATCTTTAGATTATTATTGATATATCAGAAGAAAATTAACTCTTATATTTTCATCTATTTCAGTTGAAGAAATGATACTACCACAGATAATATTTTACAGACTCCATTAACAACACATCTAATTATCCTAACCTTTAACTTTCACCTTGTTTTATTATAGATTTTTACTTTGTGACCTAGGCCAGTGCTTTTATGAGACTAATTTCTCATCACATCGAACACCAAATTTCATTTAAATTGGATGAAAACTGTAGTCTCTGTTGAGTTCAAAAACAAATTTTGACGTCTTTTTATTTGGTCAAGAAGAAAAGATTCAATAACCATTCAGAAATATTGTCAAATTTGAACTTCACCAAGATCTTATCAACAAAAATGATCACACCAAATTTCATTCAAATCAGACTAAAACTGGCATTCACGAGCCAATTTTGACACATTTTTACTAAGTCAAGGGCAATTACTCAAAAACTGTTTGTTAAAAAATTGTCAATATCAAACTTGTCCAAGATATTATCAAGATAAAAGATCATACCAAATTTCATTCAAATCAGATGAAAACTGTAGTCTCTATTGAATTCATATAGAATGACTTAGATGTAAATGACATATTTTAAAAGTAATTGCATGTACAGTATATAATGTTTTAGATAATAAAAAAAAAAATTGCTAACTGTCCCTTGAACAGACTAGCATTCTGTTTATTACAGAACAGTTTCATATTGCATGATGTAATATTTCCAAATTTTACAGCAAAGCACCTTCTTCCAAATACAAAACCATGTAAATGTTTTGTTGAGTTATTTTTATAAAATGCAGAGGTAGACAACTTATTATTTTCATTTATTTATATACATTCAATTATTGAATTATTCTAATGATATTGAAAATTAATTAAACTAATTTACAAAAACACTGCCACTGAACAAATATCTAGTCTGTACAGCCATGGACATTTATGATTGGTTAAGACTCCTAATTATATATGCAAAGTGTAAAGTTTTCCATTTATTACCTTCTGTAACAGGAAAGATATATTTATTTTCAATTTAATTTTTTAATGAATAAATTTATATCAGTTTTTACTTTCAATGTAAATTTTGATGCAACACGAAAATGTGGCCAGTAATTCTGCCTTCTACATCCACATACATTTCTTCAGATAAAGAATACTTGCATAATTCATTTAAAATACCAACAATTAAATTGGTTTTACTCTCGAAATTGCCAAAAGCCATCTTTAATATTCAAAAGCTTCTAGTAGTTAGATCAGTAAAAGATATGTACAATGTCTTAGTTTGAATAATAGACACATTGTAGAGAACTATTTATTCAGCTTTAGAATATAATCAATCAAATACTGATCTGAAAAAATATCAAACAGCATCATGTCTAGGTTTGGTAGCATCATTCTTTCCAACCGTAGATAGTAGATGCTAATCAGTATTAATCCTATTATTTCAAAACCATCAGATTACCTCTGTTGCGTACAAAATTTCCATTATTTTATCAATTGGAGAAACACCTTCATTTTCTTGGCACAAAACTTCAATATCTCTTAATTTACCAAAATAAAAATCTCTCTCCTTCTCTAAACCTTCTTTTTCAATAGTTAACTGTGAAATCTGTAAAACAGAAAACATGTGAAATTTGAAACTTTTACACCCGTCCTTATTTAACTTTAGGCTAATGCAAGCAGGCAAGGACATGAAAATGACAAAGAAGGAATTTATATAAGAAATTATTATGAAATTCAAGGAATACTATCTCTTAAAATTAACACAAAATTCATATTCTCAAACTTGCGTATTGCATTCATCAGCTGGACTTACTAGGTGCTATGAGTAAAGAATGGAATTGCTATATTAAGGGATATATCTATTAAACTAAGTAATAATTGAAAGAGGTAGTATACATTTAATATAACTCACCTCAGCTTTTAATTCTTCATTTACTACATCACCATGATCATGATTTTGTATTCTTTGAACTGAAGGTTTAGGTGAAGGTTTAGTTGAGGGCTTTGACACAGCTTAAAAGAAATTCAAATTTCAAATTAATGATTTCCATGATAGTTTAATTTGATCAAAGCATTTTCAAACTGGAAATTGGGAAGTGTTTTATAACTTAAAAGCTTCTGACTATATAGTCACTATTTGTGATTATAATTTGTTTGTAGTCATATCTACTGTGATAATCGAACTGATAACTTTCATTTGTATTCAACCTTCAATCATGCACTTCTTTTCTGAGGAGATAAATGTACAATTTTACTAAGTTTCATTAAAATCTTGTCAAAAATTGTACCTTATA
Source organism: Nipponacmea schrenckii (assembly GCA_030562195.1). Lineage (NCBI taxonomy): Eukaryota > Metazoa > Mollusca > Gastropoda > Lottiidae > Nipponacmea > Nipponacmea schrenckii. The sequence goes on along the minus strand of CM060200.1, from coordinate 32,584,622 downwards.
ACAAGGCAATAGCTAAGTAATCAGTATATTTGATTATCAAAAGGGTTTTCGGTAGATTGATACAGGTAATAAACAATTTCAGCACGTTAGTCGAAATCAATAAAGAATTGTGCCAAAAATTTAATGCGTTTAAAAGAACAAGGGCAATAAATCATATCAAATATATTTCAATATTTCTGATTTAAAAAGGGTTCATTCTTAAGTGATAATAAACAATTTCAGCAAGTTTGGTCAATATCTGTGAAGAATTGTGTCTCGTAGAGTGTTTACGTGCCAAATATTTTGAAAGAACAAGGGCAATAATTCTTATTTAATATATTTCAATATCTAAATTCTAAATACCGCGCATGCTTGAGGGATATCAACCAATTTCAGTGAGTTCTATTGAAATTGGACCAGAATAGTGTCCTCCTAGATTTTTTTTTCAAGACAAAATTGAATGCGTTTTCAAAAACAAGGGCAATAACTGATACTAAATATTTTTCGATTCATCTGATTTTAAGTAGGGTTCATCCTTGGGTGAAAACAAATACGTGTACTCATGGCATGGGTTTTAACACACTCTCTCACCAAGAATCATCAAATTCAGTAAAGAATTGCGCACTGTAGAGAATTTATGAGCATTTAAAAAACAAGGGCAATAACTCATACTAAATATATTCATCCTTGGATAATTATAAACACTTATTAAATTTCATCAAAAATGGTCAAGAACTGCGCCTTCTAGAGTGTAAAAGCGGGCAATCGTGGACTGACAGACATGGGTGACGACAATATAAACCCACCATTTCATGTGGATGTATAATAAAATAATAAATCACGATAAGATAGTAACTTGATGACAGGATATAATATCAAATTATACATATATCTGAACTGATACATATTTTTGGTAACAACTTTCTCTATTAAATTATTTTTGGTTCCCAGTTAAGGGACATAATTGGATTTACTCAGACAAGGTGAAAGCATAAATATAAAATTTCAGATGATTTTCAATTTGCCAGTTTACTAACCTCTGCTGGGTGGTGTAGTTTTAGGGGGTTTAGTAAATGCAGTTGTTTTCGCTGGAGCTCCTACAGCTTGCCCACTCCTTGAAGATAATGGATCATATTCTTGACCTGAATAATTTGCGTCGAAAAACTTTTTAAACCACTGGACAAATTCAAAATTATCTTGAAATTTTCCTTTCACTAATCTTTCAACAGGAATAACCTGAAACCAAGAATAAACCACACATGTTGATTTTAAACAAAGTTTGGAAATGTTCTATCAGAATGCTTACTTTTGATTAGTTATTTTCTTGTTGACTTCAAATCTACTTAAATTCAGATTGCTTTTTGTGTATGGTATGTTTTGAGATAATTTCATTGTAGAAGTTTTCTACCACACTTGTCTTTGTGACATTATAAGTATAAACTTTAAACCAATCAAAGCATGTTGTGCACACAGGGTTTCTTTAATCATACATATATTACAACTTTCATGAGATAAAATAAAAAATTATAAAAAGAATCAAAAGGGGGTAAAAATCATACGAAATAAAAAGTGTGCAAAAACAAGAGAAGGCAAGCAAAAATTCAACTAAGTATGCAATAAACAAAAGCCATCATGAAACTGTTGGATTCTCTTCAAAAGCTTGAAAATATTAATTTTAGAAAAGTTAATATGAGATATCAAAATTGTAAGTTTTAACTTTTATTTTGATCCATTTTATTCGATATTTTGCATGAATATTTTTACTTGTGAATCAATCATATTACTTTACTCAAAATCAGGGTACAGCATATTAAATGATGGCATTTCCAGCTATGTTACTATCTTACATGCAAATGTTAGAGATAAAATAGAAATCCGCACATTATATTGTTTTTGGTTAATTGTAACCAGACAACAGATGATCCACAACTAGGAGAGCAAAGATTTTAATCTTCATAATCTACATAAATATTGTTGCAAAGTCATATGGTTGTGCTTTGCTATATAATATGTAGCTACAACAATAAGTTTAATTCTATGAAATCAAATACAATTCAAAATAGAATAATATATTATGATACAAAATCTGTTAATTACACTAGAAATTTGAAATTGTGATTTTGTATGTTTGGGAAATTTATTTTCAATGCAAGTGTTCAATAATGCTCGTCAAAGCATAATCTGACCTAGACGTGCTCTCAGTTTCAACACTCATCCTTTACCTTTTTAAAGGGTCAGGTTGGCAATCTCTTTGACCAATCATACCTTAGCATCAGAATGGGAATGGTTTAGATTAACTTATCAATAATAGAATTCATACCACACCTTTACCATTTCAGCTTTCAAAACCCAAATCCAGAAATATTGAAAGTTGAAAAGATTTGTTGATTGACATAATTATATAAGAATAGAAAGATATTTCTAGTTTGAGATAAATGTACTATTTTTGTACAATACTAGTTCTTCTGGACTAATTACATATATTCAAGACCATAAACTAAATTTGCAACCTGTCCCTTTAAACTTAATTAGCAAGCACAACACAAAAATCAAATGATTACAAATAATGATAAAATCAAATGATGATTCACTCAGCCCTAAATAAAAATCCCTGCAGGAGACATTTTATAATCAGTACCAAACATCCCAAAATAAAACAACTCAGACCAAAAAGTGAAATTTTGAAGGATTGTAATTCTACAATGTTGTATTAGTCCATAATACAAGAAATATAAAAGATGATTTCCACAAACTCTGTTAGAAATTTACTTAAGCCTGCTTCTAAGTTTCATAGTTGGTCAATTAGGTGGGAAAAATCCTTGTATATTAACCATAATTAAAAAAAAAGTCTTATGTATTACTATTATGAGACGAATATATGTTAGAAAATGTTAAACATAAGGCCTGGGAGAAATCATGCGGGATCTGTATCAGCTAAATAGCTGTGTTCTTATATCAGGCAGGATTAGAAATATAACTTCTCAGAAATATTTCAGACATAGATATTGAAAATATTTAACATTGGCCTTTGTACACATTATATATTACTATGAGACGAAAGACCCAAATTTTTTAAATGTTAAACAAAACAAAAAGGACCTATCTATACAAAATATTTAACTAAATAAAAAGATAGCTTGCCAGGCAAGGTAATTTACGCCCACTGGCAGCATTGAATAAAAATTTGACGGTACAGTAACATTCACTGGAATGAAATATTCAACCTTCATACACTTATTTTTCATCAAAATCTGTACCTTCTAATAAGGCAATAATAACTCATTAAATATTTATCAGAATTTTTTTTGTTTTCAAAAGGGTTTATCTTTGGGTAATAATAAACAAGTTTCGTCAAAATGCTTACAAAATGCTCCTTGTAGATAGTTTACAAGCCAAAAATTGAATGCATTTTAAAGAACAAGGGCCAAATTCATATGAAATCTATTTTGATATTTCGGGGTTTATCCTTGGGAAAAATTAAACAATTTCATCAAGTTTTGTCGAAATCTGTCAAGATTTGTGCCTTCTAGACTTTTTACAAGCTAAAAATTGATTGTTTTCAAAAACGAGGCCAACAACTTCATACTAAATATTTTCCAATTTTGCTGATTTTTTATAGGTTTCATTCTTGGGTGATTACAAACACTCTCACAAAGTTAAGTCAAATCTGTAAAGGATTGTGCCTTCTAGGTGTTTACAAGCAATTGTGGACAGACGGACAGACATATACATTCCACACTTTGTGGGCATAAAAAAAAAATCAGTAGATTAGAGTATCCCATTGGTAGATCGGGAGACAGAATGAAAAGCTGTAGCATCCCGATTAAAGATGTTTTTTGTAAAAGTAAGATCCTATTACTTCCAAAATGTCGCAGCATCAAAACAAAATGGTTTTTCAACTTCATAAGACAGTTTTTGAATATTGCCTTATGTGGTCTCTGAATACAGGTTCAACTGTATAATTAACATCAGACATGATTTTGTTTTGAAATATTTACGAAAATTCATGTGAAGTTCTTCCTTAATTGAATAAGCTTTTATCCGAAACCAAGATCGCACACGTCTCATAAAATTGGCTGCAAAATCCTTTATTAAGAAAATAGCCACATGAAATGACATAAATTGACTGGGATATCTTTCCATTTCTATAAATAACTTATACTCAATTTCTATTATCTCAGATACCAAAAGGTACAGGTTCGAAACACTTTTGAACACATATTTTCTCATCAAAGCAGTAGGACTGTTCCTGACATGGAATTTTTCTCTAATAGTAGACCAACTTATGCCCTTAAGCTTATAGTTCAAAAGCAATCTGACATCTGTTACGAATTAATTCTGTAAATATTTTTGGCCTGTTAGTCAAATTGACCTCAAGATTCTTTATATTATTCATATGACACTATATCAAAGGAATTTATACTTTGTAGAAATCAGCTTTATTCAATCTATTTAAAGAAAGTCTCGAAATTGATAAAATGATGATGTACGACACTTAATGTCTTGTAAATGGCTGCAACTAGCCACCTACCTTATCTACCCCCAGCCGTGTGAAACTAGCTTGGAGGAACTTGAAATTGGTAATATACTCATATTCTAATTTAGTGTTAAATTTGATTTTCCTCAAAGGAATGGAGTCTGTAATAAAGAACATACTAATTGCAATTCGAATTTGAAAATGTGTATTGATGTGTGTCCCTGTTACAAGAGACCTGAAAACATCCAACTTATTAGTAAACAATTAGTAATAACCTGTAGAAAAAATACCATATTAATAAATAACCTGCTACAATCAAAATAATTTAACATTAGTGAGTGACCATATCAGTCAACAGAATAAGCATCTGCTACCAGGCATAACTTATATTACTGTCAACCTGATGCAAATATCTTATTTTGTTTTAATGTAATGTTTGAAATTTTAACTGCACACACATATCTTAATAATATATATATGAAAGATAAATAATATTTTTGATAATCCTAAATATGGCAATTTATATTATCCTATATTCATTCTTGTTTTAAAATGGTATGAATTTAATTAAATTATCGTTAATTTCTAGGCGAAACTGATCTGGGTTCAATGATATTATTACCATTTATGTAAGCTTACATCTATTCATTGAAGGCAGAATTACAATGGCTGAACTCAAACAAAATTCCTTCAAATAATTGAAATCTAAAAATTAATCCTGATATGCAGCTAAATATTCCAACATTTTTCTAAAATGACTTGTCTAAAACATGCACAAAATATAACAACAACAAAGGCAAGCTAGAACATTTAGGCAAGCAGGTAGTCCAGGTGCATGCTAGTTAGTAGGAATAGTGAGTGAATTAATATTAACAGCAGTCCCTTGTTTTGTCCTTCATCTGATATTTTCAGCCTCACCTTATCTACATTACATTTCTTGAAGGAGTTTTGCAATGCCTTGAAATTAGCAATGGATTCATGTTCAAGTTTTGTGTTGAATTTGATTTTTTTCATTTGAATGCAACCTGAAACATATTTAATAGGTATATAATAACAAATAAAGACATCTTCTTTCTGAAAATCAAATTAATATATCATGTGCTGTGGACTAGAACTGTCTATCATCCTAAAAATAAAATATTATTATATATATATATTTACACCATATAAACAGTAAACATTGCATTTAAACATAAAAAAAAAACAGCTGCCCATTCAGCAGCAAAAATATTTAGGCAGATTCAGTCCAAAATGGTCAAGTAATTGATATTCCACAATGTATGATATTCTTTAAAAATTTCACATAATTCTACACTACAGGGTAACTGGTTATGTAGGGCCGACCAATATTACAGATGTAGCACCAAAATATATTTCATGTCAGGAAGATCAATGATTGATGACATAAGTAGCCAAATATATGAACTCTTATTTTCAGTAATAATCTATGAGTTTGCATCAATTCTAGCTCAGACCCTTATTTAGCTCTTATGCTGCTTTATTTAAACATTAACCTTCTTCTGATGTAAATCTTATGTAATTCTACACAAACCCAGTAACTTCCAAGGTCATAAATCTAAAACTTTCAAAATATGTATTGTTCAAATATCTAGACATGATTTGATAATACTTTGAAACCATAAACATGAAGTTTATTTCATCACTTTTTTAACTGATTGTCCCAAATAACTATTAGAACTAAGATACAGAGGAAACAGCTTTCTGTCTTCTTACTAACAGGCTGCATAAAAGAGATATAGGAAAACTCACCTTGAAATAATAAATCCATAAACTGGCAATATGCAGCACCTGTAAAAGAGATTAAATGAAATGTTTGATAATCATATTTTGAAGATAATTACTTTTTCATCTGTTTCTGTGACACTTAACTCCTGAAAATTTTGCTTTAAATACCTTAAATTTAAACTGTTCTAAGCAGTATCTATTATAAACTGTAATAGTTTTTTGCAATTTTAAACATGTCTGAGAAAAAAATAAAAATAACAGAAATTTGAATTTTCTAATGCCATACCATGAAACAATGTATAAAGATGGCTTACCTGAGCATAATTCTTCTATTTTAGAGTAATTTGTTTCCAAAGAATCATTCACCCATTTTAATATTTCATGACGACTTAGATTTTCTGATGAAGCATTGGTACTGTATACATTGACTGCCATTTTAATGTGTTACTTGTCTATCTACAAAACATCATGGAAAATAAATCAATAAGACAAAACACCACTAGTTACAGTCAATATTTATTTCTTATCTCATGCATAAGCAATGGAGAAACTTTGAAATTACAAAAATAATTGCTCACAAGTTGTTAAATATAGGTGTCGCTATTAATTTAACATGGAAATGCTCAAAATGTTTTCAACCATGCAAACTTATACAGACCATATCTTTAGAAAATATTTAATTAAATAGGAAGGCTGAATTTGAGCTCTATGATGCTGGTATTGCAAATACCTAGACAACTAGTACTATATTACCTCCTATGATGAAAAAATTGAAAGAATAATGAATGGACTCATTAATCTTAGTGTTATTTTCAATTCAACTACCCAAATTGACAGAGCAAAATATCATAAGGTTAAATTGGAAGTAGTCTTGTCAAAGATAGACAAAATGTCACATTAAACACACTGTTAAACCAAGACCTGACATGTTCTATCTAAGTTTACAAAGTAAACAAATAAAGAAACTTCACTTCAAACATTTCAGTTTCAACATGCTTTTGTCTATAGTAGGGAAGAAAATCTACCCATATATATGAAAGATAGCTTGCCAGGCAAGGTAACATACGCCCACTTCAGCAAACAGAATATTCCATGTTTTTTCATTTAATCATGGGCAATAACTCATAAACCGACATCTGGAATCGCACCATTTTTTAACTTGTTCGAGATGTTATAAAGATGAATATACATACCAAGTTTCATTCAAATTGGATAAAAACTACAGCTTCTATTGCGTACAAAAGTAAATTTTAACATTTTCTCATTTAATCAAGGACAATAACTCATAAACAGACATCTGGCGAGATATTATCAAGATGAATACACATACCAAGTTGCATTCAAATCGGATAAAAACTACAGCTTCTATTGCGTACACAAGTAAATTTTAACGTTTATTCATTTAATCAAGGGCCATAACTCATAAACAGGCGAGATATTATCAAGATGAATACACATACCAAGTTTCTTTCATATCAGATGAAAACTATAGCTTCTATTGCATAAACAAGTACATTTTAATGTTTTTTCATTAAATCAAGGGCCATTACTCATAAACCGACATCTGGAATCGTGCCATTTTCGAACTTGTCCGAGATATTACCAAGATGAATACACATACCAAGTTTCATTCAAATCGGATGAAAACTACAGCTTCCATTGCGTACACTAGTAAATTTTAACGTTTTTCCATCTAATCAAGGGCCATAACTCATAAACTGACATCTGGAATCGTGCCATTTTCGAACTTACAAAGTAAACAAATAAAGAAACTTCACTTCAAACATTTCAGTTTCAACATGCTTTTGTCTATAGTAGGGAAGAAAATCTACCCATATATATGAAAGATAGCTTGCCAGGCAAGGTAACATACGCCCACTTCAGCAAACAGAATATTCCATGTTTTTTCATTTAATCATGGGCAATAACTCATAAACCGACATCTGGAATCGCACCATTTTTTAACTTGTTCGAGATGTTATAAAGATGAATATACATACCAAGTTTCATTCAAATTGGATAAAAACTACAGCTTCTATTGCGTACAAAAGTAAATTTTAACATTTTCTCATTTAATCAAGGACAATAACTCATAAACAGACATCTGGCGAGATATTATCAAGATGAATACACATACCAAGTTGCATTCAAATCGGATAAAAACTACAGCTTCTATTGCGTACACAAGTAAATTTTAACGTTTATTCATTTAATCAAGGGCCATAACTCATAAACAGGCGAGATATTATCAAGATGAATACACATACCAAGTTTCTTTCATATCAGATGAAAACTATAGCTTCTATTGCATAAACAAGTACATTTTAATGTTTTTTCATTAAATCAAGGGCCATTACTCATAAACCGACATCTGGAATCGTGCCATTTTCGAACTTGTCCGAGATATTACCAAGATGAATACACATACCAAGTTTCATTCAAATCGGATGAAAACTACAGCTTCCATTGCGTACACTAGTAAATTTTAACGTTTTTCCATCTAATCAAGGGCCATAACTCATAAACTGACATCTGGAATCGTGCCATTTTCGAACTTGTCCGAGATATTATCAAGATGAATACACATACCAAGTTTCATTCAAATCGGATAAAAAACTACACCTTCTATTGTGTACACAAGTAAATTTGAACGTTTTTGCATTTATTCAAGGGCCATAACTCATAAACCGACATCTGAAATCGTGCCATTTTTTAACTTGTCCGAGATATTTTCAAGATGAATACACATACCAAGTTTCATTCAAATCGGATAAAAACTACAGCTTCTATTGCGTACACAAGTAAATTATAACGTTTTTTCATTTAATCAAGTGCAATAACTCATAAACCGACATCCGGAATCGCGCCATTTTCGAACTTGTCCGAGATATTAACAAGATAAATGCACATACCAAGTTTCATTCAAATCGGATAAAGAATCTGGCCTATATCGCGTACACAAGTAATTGTTGACGGACGGGCCGATCGACGGTCGGACAGGGGTGATGGCAATATACGTCCACATTTTCATGTGGGCGTATAATAAAAAGGCACCAGGAAATGTATGGAAGACATTTCTCGCATTTCATGAGAACATTATCATCATGACGACAAGTGGCGCTGCTCAATTTGAGTTAGGGCTTCGTTCCTATTTATTTGGTCAATTTTTATGGCCGGCCAGTGGCTGTGTACAAAGTAAAGAATCTTATTATGAATTCCAATTTTATGATAAGTGAAGATTTTAATCAAACTCTTGGTACTCTTTATTCATTGGAATGTGAGATTTTGAGATAAATATGGTGCCTATACCATGAAATGTTTTCAAAATGGCAAATTTTTGTACAGTCCACAGTGATGGTGGTGGGACAGATAATTTGATGGAATTTGCAAAATCCAAACCACATGGTTTCTTCAGACGTGTGAATATATCTAAAATTCCAATATAATAGTATTTTCATGCCAAGTTTAGTTACTGGCCAGATAAAGATGAAGACTTGTTATGGCTCGTCGTCAATTTTTAAAAGTCCACGCTGATGGTGGTGGGGCATAAAGGTCAGAAGCCACTATTTGGTTGGGATTCTGCCAATTCAAAATTTATTCCCCACCACCATCAGCGTGGACTTATCAAACAAAGGTCATTTTTCAAAAAATTTGCCATGAAGAGTCTTTATCACTGACTGGCCAGTCGCTAAATTTGGCATGAAAATACCATTTCATTGGAATTTTTGGGATTTTCATAGGTCTAAAGGCACCACATGTGGTAGGGATTCTACCAATTCCATCATCAAAACTTATGCCCCACCACCATCAGCGTGGACTGATAAAAAATTGGCCATATTTTATCAATTGGCCATGAAGAGTTTTCATCACTGACTGGCCAGTCACTACGTTTGGCATGAAAATACCATTGCATTGGAATTATTTGATTTATTCCCAGGTCTGAAGGCACCGTGTGGTTAGGATTCTGCCAATTCCATCAAAATTTATGCCCGACCACCATCACCGTGGCCTGTTAAAAAATTGTCCATTTTTCAAAAATTGGCCATGAAGAGTCTTCATCACTGACTGACTAGTCATTAGGTTTGGCATGAAAATACCATTTCTTTGGAATTTTGGGGATATTCACAGGTCTGAAGGCGCCATGTGGTTGGGATTCTGCCAATTCCATCAAAACATAGCCCACCACCATCAGATTGGACTATTCAAAAATTTGCTATTTTTCTAAGATTGGCCATGACGAGTCTTCGTCTCGAACTGGCCAGTAACTAAGCTTGTCTTTAAAATACTTTTATATTGGAATTTTCGATATCTTCAAAGGTGTGAAGAAACCATGTAGTTGGAATTTTGCGAATTCCATCAAAATATCTGTCCCACAACCATCACTGTGGACTGTACAAAAAATTGGCCATTTTTCAAAACATTTCCTGGTATAGGCACCATATTTATCTCAAAATCTCACATTCCAATGAATAAAGAGAACCAAGAGTTTGATTAAAAACTTCGCTTTTTATCATAAAATTGGAATTCATAATAAGATTCTTTACTTTGTACACAGCCACTGGCTGTCTATAAAAATTGGCGAAACGAATAGGAACGAAGCCCTAACTAAAATTGAGCAGCGCCACTTGTCGTCATAATTATATCGTTCTCATGAAATGCGAGAAATGTTTTTCAACATTTGTTCAGTAAACTTCATTCGGCGTTATGAAGTGGGCAATATTAGTTCGGCTAAATCGTTAATTTGTTCAGTACGGTAATATTCTTTATTCGAATGATAAATTTTTAACAACAAATTATGAATTTAGCAAACAAATGTCAAATTAAGCGTACAAATGTTGATTTTACTGTACTAATGTTTATCACCGAATTAAGCATTAAGAATGATTAATTATGGCAGGGATTGTCTTCCATAGAAATGGCATACCGGTACTATGAAAATTCAACAGAAAGAATTAGAAGATAATCATAGAAAAATCTATTCGCATAAAAACTTTATTGAACTATCAAACATATTGACATAGCATTTATTTATTTTGTGGTCAGTTGTTTGATGTTGATTGCATTTGCTCAATTAATATTGTGCAATTTTACTATCATGAAACAATAGAGCAAATTATTGTTCAAAGGCTAAGCTATCTATGAAGTGCGATTCGTAGTTTGGCAACATTGCAAACATCTGCTTCCTTTGCACTTCTACGAGCCGTATTGATGCAATGCCGTGATACGACTCGTACCCTGGCAATAGAATTAATTTACCATTAGTATTGCCAAATTACGATCCACAATCTCTAAAGTCTTGACATCCTTGTACATATTTTTAGCCAATAGAAACGCCATAGGTGTATTCGCAAGTGATTTGAATTTGCCTTACCACGTGTAGTTTACTTGCAGCCATTCTAATGACTTCAACTAATTCAGACAATGCTGATGAGGAATTGCCATCAACTAACGATAGTTCTGACAGTGAGATTCCATTTGAAACAACAAACAGTGGAGATAAACTCTTTAACTCTGATAACGGAAACCCAATAGTTTCTTCAGGCTCAGATTCTTCAAGGTGGGCTAAGTTTTCTTGATTTCAGTCACTGTCATTATTATAATATTAATATGTTTAATATGTTACAAGGTTTTGAAAGACACATATAAAATTTTGAAAGACCTGTAAAGTTTTGAAAGACACATATCATTGGCTGGGATAAAAATCCTCAAATGAGTGTTTGAATATTTGCTTTTTCTTTGCAGTGGTGGTGAAATTATAACAACCCCATCTGTACCGACAAGGGGTAGAGCAAGAGTTCGTAGAGGAATTAAAAGAGGTTGTTGACTACATAGCACAACACCTACCCGAGGTCGAGTGCGAACACGAGGTGCCAAACGTGGAACTCTTGCTTCGAGAAGTGGGGGTGGGAACCCTAGGCCACTGTTAGACGCCCTTGCGATGGTGGTTAATCCAATCGTATTCCAGATAGTAATACAGATAATTCATTGGTACAAGAAGCTGACTTACAACAACCATTCCTATTACAAGAACCACAGAGGGGAGGATCGTACAAGATATTGAACCAACAAATTATCAACATACATGGTCTGATGTAGCAATTGACCCCCCTGTATTTCAATTTGATGAACAATCTGTTCTTCTTGTGGAGACACACGATGAAAGTCCAGGTGCGTTTATGGATTTATTACTGACAGATTATCTTTTGAACCTAATGGTTGCTGAAACCAATCGATATGCTGGCATTGAGCTCAACAAACAACGTCCTCTTCGACGAAAATCTAGATTCATAGAGTGGAAGGAAGGTAACATTTAAGAAATGAAGCATTTCATAGCTTTACTCCTGCATATGGGACAAGTTACCCTACCAACCGTGGAACATTATTGGAGCAATAATGCTTTGTACAATTTCAAAGTTTTCAAGGGTGTCACTGGATTCCAAAACATTGTTGGAAAAATGTCCGGCTGGGAAAAAATATATCAACAGCCCTGCACTGGAAAGAATCGATTTCAGCTTTTGTTGAGATTCTGGCACTTTGCTGATAATCAAGAACCATTTAATGATCGTCTCTTTAAAATTAGACCTATATTGGATAGTTTTAATCAAGAGTACCAGTAAATGGATAGCATGATTATATTATCCAATGAGGGACCTTTCAATTGATGAGTCCATGGTTCTCTGGAGGGGTAGACTGATGTTTAGCCAGTGTATCAAGATGGTATAAAACTTGACGAATTGTGTGAATCAAGAGGTTTGGTTCTGAGAATACGGATATTTTCAGGAATTTCCATTAAAAATCCTCACTGTCTTGGTCAATCGGCTGCAACTGTTCTTGATCTTTTGCAAGGTTTCCTTGATAAAGGTCATGCTGTTTTTACAGACAATTACTACAATTCTGTTGAATTATTCAAGTTGCTGTCAAGACACTCTTATATATCTGTGGGACTTTAAGAAGTGAGAGGAAAAGTAACCCAAAAGAAGTTGTAAATAAGAAACTGAAGAAAGGAGAGGGTATTTGGAGAGAATCAGAAGGGGTAGTAGTTTGTAAGTGGAAAGATAAAAGAGATGTATTGACAATATCAAACATGCATTCAGTAGAGATGGTCGCAGTCAGGAATCGTAACAGAAAAGAAACTCTAAAACCAAACATAGTCCAAGATTATAACCATGGTATGTCTGGTGTTGATAGATCTGACCAGATATTATCTTATTACAGTGCCTTAAGGAAAACCATACGTTGGTATAAGAAGATAGGTCACATCATTGAAGTTGCTCTGATGATCGCCCATATATTATACAATGATCAGCACTTCAAAAAAATGGCGCTTAGAACTAGAGTACCGTGAGACAGTGGTTATGCATCTAATAGGAGATCGCCTAACGAATGAACTGAAAATCCGAGCAAAACGATGAGAAGTCGATGAGCCTTCAGAATTCCATTTTCTTGAAGCTCTCCCTCCATCTGAGAAAAAACAACGACCAACAAAGCCATGTCGGATTTGTTCTCAAAATAAACAGAGACACGAAAGTCGTTACTTCTATCCCGTCTGCAGGGATAAACCGGCATAGTGCGTCGATAAATGCTTTCGCCAATATCATGTGAAAGAAGAATAAAACTGATTTGTAATTGATTGTTTTCTGTTTTACTTAACCATTCAAATGAAAATGCCAATGTTCCCTAGACACCCCTTCCTCCCTCCTAGCCAACCCCATCCCTACCTACAAATCTACGTGGTGATATTTGCTCATGTTACACAATGAATTAGGGTTGAAAATCTCAAAATTTCATCACTTTCTGTGTGAATTATAAACTTCTATAAATCATAGTGTTGTTGTCTATAGAGTCAGATTGGTAAGCTCAAAAAAAAAACACCCCAAAACAATGTTTTCACAAAAAAATTTGTTTTGTTTTTATTATTTGGCATTAGCCCCCCTTGCAGAACTATATTACACGGGTCTGTATCCATTGCTGAAGATTCTATGATCAATTGAAATTTACATAGCTAAATCCGAATAGACTCGTAGTCGGCAATGGGCATTGAACCACTTTTCGAGTTTACTCGTAGGTCCGCAGTTAACGTGTTAACCTTCCCCACCGCCACGATGTACCAACTACAAACACGAAATCTGGCCTTCATGGTTCTTACTTGGCACCAAGTTGGTTTCGCACATCTGAAGTACGGAATTAGGTGTCTAAATAGAACCATGTACCGGTAGTTTACATTAAATAACAGTGTTTAGGGCTGGGAATCGATTATGATTTTAATATCGATTATCGGCAAATAATCGGTGACGTGCACCGACCGATAATCGATTAATAATCGGTAGAATTTTCATGTCTATTTTAAGTAAGGGAGATAACCACATTCGAGTATCGTAAACACAGTACATTTGAAAATGAAAGTAGCTTATCCTCCCAGCAGATGGAGCTCTAAACTGTTGTTATTTATGGGCCTATAGTTGTTATTGTGTCGTATTAAAAGTCGATAGCGGTATTATTTGGTAGGTTTTGTGATAGTATTGTTCATTCCATCTTGTAAACAGTTGTTTGAAAAAATTGATTGGATATAATTTATTGAATCATGATAATCGATTATGGAATTTTAGATCGATAATCGTAATCGGCAGGTAAGTAATCGACGATTAATCGGAATTTCGATAAATTTTGCCAGCCCTAACAGTGTTGTATAATGAAAGTTACAGTTGCATTTTTACTGGTAGGCCTAGTATACTATGTTAGTATGAGACTAATAGATACTGAAACAGTGATAGACACAAGGCCTACTCCTGTAAAATTATGTGTACCAAATTTCTAAGGTATCTTCCATTTCATGATCAAAAAGTCCTTTTGTTTTCTTGACACGATATTTTTTTCTCAGAAATCTCCTTACTTTCCAGACAAACCAAAGGCCGCTGAAAACAATAATTACACTGAAAACAATGACGTCATATACATTTCGCGTTCATAGTTTAGTACTTCATGCCAGTGCAAAACCTATAGATTATCCTGCCCACATGTACCTGTGGCCTTTTGTACATGGTCCAAAAAGGGACATTCTGATTTTTTTTTGTTTTTTACAACCAGTAAAATGTATCTTTTTGATCAACCTGAATTTGGTATAAAGAAATTCGGAATACACTTATTGCTAATAAAGCATTTTGATCTTGTTTTGGTAGTTGGCTTTATAATTGCTGAATATTTTGATATAATGCATATCTATAAGTTTCAGGAAATTTAAGCCCCTGATAAGGTACGGTATATGGAAATCATAGAGTTATAACTCTATAAGGTTGTGAATTTTAGGTTTACATAGTAGTCGACACATTTGACCAACTTGTCAACAATCTTCAGACGATTCGTCGACACGTATTAATTAAACATTGATATTTTTTTTTTAATATTCAATTAAATCTCTGACCTTGCTATTGGTACCGACAAAATATTATATTATCAATAGAAGGGGTAAAGCGTGATTTTGAGAGAAAAAAAAGTCATATCTTCCACTGAAATATCAACTTAAAATAACTTGAATCATGTAAATTTGAAATCTATAGCCATTTTACGTTAGAAAAAGTATTTAAAAGAGAATTATCTGGACATATGCAGCCGGCGGAATTCACTTGAAGTAGAACTAACACCCCATCAACAATAACGTAATGGACTCCTCTGACGTTGTCTTCTCGTTTTATTAATAGCTTTTAAAATATTCCAAAAGGAAACTAATAAAATATGAACAAAAGTACTTAGGTCTATATTTTAAATAGGCCTTCAAATCAGGAAAAGACGCTAAGGGGCAAATTTGTGGTACTACTACTGGGGTGATTAAATATGACTACAAAATAATTTGTTAAAATAGTGTTATTCAGACTGCATCTTCGAGAGTTGGGGTCGGCATAGGATCATGCTTATTTTTTGAGAGGTTTTGAGAAGTTCCAAAAAATCTTTAGGGTCGGCAACATTACAAGGGGTCGGTCGGCACAGTGTTTTTTTTGTATGGCCTAATATATTGTCTGTTAGTCAGCAGTATATCACGTGTTAAACAATTGACCAACACCTGACCATGAGTGAGTAGGATACTTCCCGCTTTTCTGTTCAAATTTTAAGCCCTACTTGATTTAATCAACCAATTAAGGTGTAACGAATTAAGAGTATCTTAGGCCCAAATGTTTTAATTCACCTAATCTGATGATTTTCTATGAACAATAGATGTATGAACAGTCTTAATCCACAAACTATATTCTATCTCTCATTATTATGGTAACACAATTGTAAGCCATGGTTTGAAAATTCTAATAGAATCGAATTCATTTTAGAGTAGTGCCCACATAATTTTGTTATAGATTTAAAAACTAAGACTCATGTATTTTATCTCTAATTTACCGATAAAATTGTGTCGACCAGATCACTCATGAAGTTGTGTTGACAAGTTGACAGATAAAATTGTGTTGACTAGCCAAGTAGCATGTCAATGAATTGGCTGGTTGGCTATTCCAAAGGGTACTCGGTCAACTCGGGTACATGTCAACCCGGAGACACATTTTTGTTAGTTAACTCGGAGACAAAATTAAACTCGGAGACAAAATTCTCCAGTCAATTCTTCCAAAGTAGCCTAGTTATTACAGCTCTGAGATCATATCAATAATGTTCACTTTATTAATAAGACACTGCCAATATGTACTCTAACACTTTGATATTGTTGCCAGTGGAGGGTGTCCGAGTGATCAATTCAGTTCCAATAAATCAATCTTAAAATAGGATAGCACATAGCCGAATTTTTAATTTCAGATCAGGTTTTCTAGAAAATCTGGCTTCACAGTCGATGATAATAAAATAAAGGACAGTGTAACTTTCAAGAAAAACTTACCAATAACTTACAAAACAGTTTGTGATTGAGAAAATATAAATATTACTGTCCAAATAAATGTGTTCTTGGTGAATCACCGGCGTTTGGAAAGAACTTTACGCACCCTTTTTCGGCTCAAACTGCTAAGCTCGTCTGTTCCGGTTAAAATTCTTGATCATCAAGACCTAAATTTTAAAACACACATTCATTAAAATCAGCCAGGAAACACACGTCTACAACTACGATTGCTTAAAATTTCAACACTCATCGAGTTTACAATGCGAATATTTGTGAAGTTTACAAACTTACAGGACCTTGAAAATACATTCCATTTTCACTTCACACAAGTTACTTTGCATTATGCATTGAGTGATATATTAGCAAAAATAAAACATCAGCAACAGTGCTTGTTAACAATTCTACAAATGTACGAAACCAACAAAACTGCAAGCGTAGCTTGGTAAATTCCGTACATGTAATCCAACAAAAATAGGACTAGGCCTAACCTCTCAAAAATGATTCAGGAAGTTAATTTTAAAAAAAACCAAAAAACTCTTTAATCCCCAAAAAATCAAGAAAAGCAGAAATATGGATTGATATTATTTAATAAAATAGAGGTAATGACAAAGATTAGGCCTAGATGGCTGACCGACAAAGTCATGATGATTCCACAGGAATTGGAGGAGCCATCAATAGAGTCGTATCACTCACTCACATAGTATATAAGTTTAAAGTCTGATTTTTGGATTACAATTTGAAAACAGGTTATCGCAAGGCGATAGTAGTAGCGTCTAATAATATGACTTTGACATAGGCTAATCATTGCTTCACATTTTAGGGGGGGCATCGATTACCCTGTACCGGGGGTGCGTCTTTTTACCGCCGACGACCGCCGAATACTTATTATTTCAAAATTATTAATAGTTCTTAAATTTAATTGTAGTTAAAGTGTTCCTTATATCAATAAATGTCTATTTCTATTTCAAAATGTTTATTTTAATGCCTTTTAACTATACTTTAAGGTCTTAACAAATCATGTTATATTATATTGATTGTTTTTGATAGAAATAAAGTGCCTTGAAGGGGTAAAAACACAAGAAAAGTGTATTCGGCGGTTGTAGCGCTGTTGTCTGCAGTACCTATTATCTACACACCCACAATGCATCACCGCATAAATCAATTATAATAAATAATTATTCTCAAAACAAAACACTTTAATATTACATAACGATAACAGAATTATAGCAATGAAGATACAATGTATAATACAACAATACAATAAAACATAGTAATATAAACAAATAAATATATACATGACAATAAAACAAAAAATACAAATACTTGATAACTATATCTACTACTAGGCCTATGTACAAACTTATCGTGGCCTTGCCCTCTCGTTAACAGGCCTTTTTCTTTGGCAAGGTTTTTTGGCAACATTAGGTATATTTTTTACCTGGTACATTCCATTAGTGGAAGTGATGATCTCGGGGGAATATTTTCTTTTGAGGTTCTTTAAAAATCGAATAAAAATATTGTCCTTTTCCTCCTTTGATCTGCACTTCCAATAATGGTCTTCATGATTCATATCAAATTTTTCTAACAACTTCTTACTAATCATGTCTGGTTGTAAACACATTGACGGTGAATCTTCTGGTGATGGGGATGGTTCCATTGGCTTAATGACGGAATATTCACGTCTACACGCATAACGAAGAGGATGGATTCCCAATTCAGCTGCCTAAAAAGATAAAAATCGAATATTTTAAACTGGGGAAAGGCAATACGTCCTCCAAGGTAAATTTTCAAATATGAAAGGGTATAACTGGTCTGAGATGATATTGGCAATGTGTATTGGAAATTGAATTGAACATTATCAAACATTTTCCCTGGGGAGGGGGTGCAAGACAGATTCCAGCACTTCGTTTATCGAAATTAGTTTTTGCGGAAACGTGTAGGTGATAGGCCCTTCTGCAACACTAGGTCCTATTCATAAAATGTGCTGACAAACAAAATTTCATAAGTCGGGCATCGGACAAGTATTTTATGACTGTTTATTAGAAAATATTAGGCCCTATGTATCGCCAAAAGAGTTAGCTTGGTATGTCGAAAGAATACTTTAATCATGATCGTGATTACTAATTATGATAGTTGTCAGAAAATCTGTTAGCTTATTATGTCTGTATACCGTATATTACTTTCAATTGGCAAAGATTATTAGAGTTCTTTTCAATCACTGATTTTAAGTTAATAAGTTAGCGTAGTTGTTACCGTTTTAACCAAATTTCTGTTTACCGTTTTTTGAAAATATTAGGCCCTATGTATCGCCAAAAGAGTTAGCTTGGTATGTCGAAAGAATACTTTAATCATGATCGTGATTACTAATTATGATAGTTGTCAGAAAATCTGTTAGCTTATTATGTCGGTATACCGTATATTACTTTCAATTGGCAAAGATTATTAGAGTTCTTTTCAATCACTCATTTTAAGTTAATAAGTTAGCGTAGTTGTTACCGTTTTAACCAAATTTCTGTTACCGTTTTGACTAATAAAATTTGTTACCGTTTTGACATGTTACCGTTTTAACCGGTAAATTTCTGTTACTGTTAAGACTAAAAAAAATTGTTACCGTTCTGACATGTTACCGTTTTAACTGGGATGATATTGGTTAGGTGCCAAGTTAACCCATATAAAATCCCACACTTTCGGAGATGCGGAAATCCCCATAAGAGCTTCTATTCTATCTAAACACCGATGGACGATTTTTTAAAATAATCATCGTGGAAGATGATTCGATCTATTTTAATATGTCGATTATTGAGTGGACGTATCAGACATACTTCCCCCTACTATTACTCAGTTGTAAACAATGAGTTTATTGGTTGTAAACAATGCAGAAACACTTTCTATTTTATTTATTACTATAAATTACTTCATTGATTATTCCACTCAAAGACCTCTTTTCTATTTAATTTTGATTTTTTTCCCCTTCATTTACTTAATCTTGCTGCGGAATCATATCACCCGGAAGTTGACATTTTGCACTATCATAAACGATTTTCAAATAACAAGAGGGGTCCATTTCATATATTCACAATGGAGTGTTTAATAGGGTTACAAGGGAAAGATTTTGTGCTTGTGGCATCTGACACAATGTCTGCAAGAAGTGTAGTGTCTATGAAACAAGGTAAAGTTTCCGTTATATATTCATGAGACAGTTTTCTAGTCTAAATCGGTGCCCCAACAGCAGGAAGAAAGGAGCATGACATTTTCACTTATTACCGTAGATCTACTCTTTTTTTTTTAACATTACAGACATCACTATTTGTTCACTAATGCAATCATTTACTTTTACAGATCAAGACAAAATGTTTCCTCTAAGTGATAAATTGTTGATGTTGGTATGTGGAGAGTCTGGTGACACAGCTCAGTTTGCTGAGTATATTGCTAAAAACATTCAACTGTACAAGATGAGGAATGGTGAGATTATTCTTCTATTTCATAAAATAATTGTGAAACACAATGTGATTTATCAGGTGACAATTTGTCTGTTGTTTACTTTTTACATTTTTGATTGCAATTCCCAAAATCTAATATGATACCATATCATGTTATTTTAGGTTAACTTGGTTGAAGTTGATAAGTTACTATTGAATATAATTTTTTCTACTAAATAAAAGACTATCTCATCTTGAATACAAGATATATGTTTTAACTTACAGCAATAAGTATCTTAGTATCATAATTATGATTCTCATGTTTTTAACAGGTTATGAACTATCTCCTCATGCAGCTGCCAACTTCACACGAAAACAACTAGCAGATGCTTTAAGAAGTCAGGTAAAATATTTAATCAGCTAATAATATCAGTGGTAGGACTATGGCTGCTATAACGTTCCTTCTGTTCAATTGATAATAGTTCTTTTCTTTGATTAAATATCATTATGATAGGTAAACTTTTTATTTCGTATTATAGTTTTTATTTTTTAATTCCTGTAGTGTAATGTATTTTGCACATGCAAATTTATTTCGACTTTGGCGAAAACGTATTGTAATCGTTCGGATTATTTTATTTTTTTTTTTTTTGTAATTCTTGGATGAGTTTGCAGACAAACTGGTAAAAGGTGCAGAAATTCTAAATCTACAGTTGATCTTAGAATGATTTCTATTATCAAATAAAACAAAACCGGAAGTTCGATTTTGACCGGATTTTCAGATTTGAAAACTTCAATGTATTTGTCAACTAACAATTATAGGTTTTATGCAATTAGGTTAAATATTTTACCCATGATTTGCAATTCAATATTCAAGGGTCATTGGCAAAAATTTCAGACCGTGATTTCTCCTTTAATATAAATGGCAAAATTTTGAAACTTTACCAGTTGATAGGCGATATGTTTATAATTTTTGAAAAAATGTGAAAAAAAAATTCCACTTCCGGTTTAGCCTCAAATGACGTAATTACGTAACTTCCGGTCTATAACTGCTAGGTGAAAAGTGAAAACTATTTTATAAATAACTTGTCAATAGTAATTGATTTGACCTAAATAATTAGGTCAAGCTGCCATATCGGCCGCCATTTTGAATTTTCGTTACAATTCTTAAATCCGAAATTCAGACACTACTGATAGACCGATTTTGATGAAGTTTAGCACATAGATACAGTGGATCATTATCTACCTTTTCTTGGAGACCGATTTTCAAATTTCGTATTTTCTTTCGAATTATTTAAATTTCGATTTTTTCAAAATTAGGTCACTTTAACGGGTACGGAAGGTGTGACCCACTTAATCTATGACCTTGAAAATTAGGTCAAATAATATTCAATATATTGTCTACGAGTAGATATTTTTTAATTTGGCTTACTTAAAAAATTCATAGAGATACGTGTACTTAAATACAGCAAAAATAGATAATTTTCATATTTTCGCCATCATTAACCGTTACGGAAGGTGTGACCTAATTATTTTATGACTTTGAAAACTAGGTCAAATGATATTCAATATATTGTCTAGATGTAGGTAATTGCAAATTTAGCCTATATAATATTTTAAGGCTCTCGAAATACGTTCATAATTGTAAGCAATTCTAGTTTTATCTGTTTTAATTCTTTGATGCATATGAGTTAGGTTTAAATGGGCACACAATTTTTATAGAATGCCTCAGCAAAGTCAGACTATAGACTCTATGTCATAATTCTATGATTATTTTATTCATTTTTCAATGTGATATATTTCTAGTCGCCCTACAGTGTAAACCTGTTATTAGCTGGCCATGATAAGGAAGATGGTCCAAGTTTATATTATATGGATTATTTAGCATCATTAAATAAAGTGCCGTTTGGTGTCCATGGTTACGGTGGTTTCTTCTCCTTATCAGTTATGGATCGATACTATCAAAAAGGTAAATTCCATCAAATTCATTTTTATACGCTTTCAAATTTGGGACATATAGAGAGTAGAGATGTTTTCAGCATTTCTGACTGACTGTTGTCCTGTAAGCTCTACCATTGAAATTGTAATATTTAAACATTTGTCCTCATATCAGTCAAGTGTGGTATGAGGCTTAAATGATATTTCATAGTCTGATAAATAATTTATTTATTGTTTTGATCTATCATACGTAATATTTTTTGCTTTTCAATTTTTTCTTTTCCAAAGAATCAGGACTTTCTTACTTATACCTGTAAGCATATGTAACCCAATATATGTTTAAAATCTGTCATGGTGCGATAAACAGCAATAAGTCAGATATGTTTCAGATTACATGATAAGGTGTTAAAATTCGTAATATATTCCTATTTTTATTCCAATAAGATATGAATCAAGAAGAAGCTATGAAGTTATTACAACAATGTATAGATGAGGTATGTTTCTTTTCTCATTTATAGTGTTTATGTGTATTTAAAGAATTTTTATTAATTATCTGGTTGAATACAGTAAAAAAGTATATCATCAACTTAACTGAGATGAAAAAAAAATAAACCCATTAGAATTGCATGATATGATCTTGTCCTATATTTTAAACAAGTTATAAATCTACAAATTTGTCTAAATTTTAAGATATCAAGTTAATAAAGCTTTAATGTATATGTGGTTATTCATTAGGTGAGCATTGATAACTGTTGATTCATACCAACAGCATTAACACTGTTTATTTTAAATCATTTTCTTTTCCAGTTATCTAGGAGATTTATTGTGAATTTACCAACATTCAATGTCCGGGTAGTGAACAAAGATGGAATTAAAAATTTGGGAATTCTTAAAGCAAAACCAACATCATCATAAGTGACTGTGTACATATTTTTGAAGATTATAGTGCTTCAGTTGACATTTATATCATCCATATTATGTGTTGATTATATTCTTTGCTGACATCAAATAAAATGTTTATGCTGGTCACCTTTTTTTATAAGATTAATAATTAACATGGAAGTATATCTAGAAATATTTCCCATACAGTTACTGAACTTACATTCCAGATATCTGGGTCAACTTTTTGCAAATATCTAGTAAATCTTAATTTTACAGAGTACCAAGGCAAAAAAAATATAGAGTTTGAGGGAAAGCTATAGATATGTGGAACAATTACAAATTCTAAAAAAAATACAACAAGTTGCCTTGCAAGATATGCCCTCTTTTAAGTATATTTCTTTTTAATCCAAGATCTTGTCATTATAAATGATTACACCAAAAGTTCATTCAAATCCAATGAAAACTGTAGCCTCTGTCGAATTCACAAGCCAATTGTGGACTAACAGACGGACGGACAGGGGTGACGACAATACACAACCACATTATAATGTGGGTGTATTAAAACTCAAATTGCATAAATATCACACAGACAGATCTCCACTATATGTCAATAGGATGCTGATAATATTCAAATATCCAAACCAATAAATAATAGGCATGAAAATAAGGGTATCATTAAATAGTGGAGATTAAGTTCTGTATCTTAAATTTCCTTTATTACTGACCTTGACTGTTGGGAGAATTTATTGCTCACGCAAATTTATTGATAAATTTTCATACATTTCCAACAAAATTCGATTATGCAGCAGAAATAAGAGCAAGGCTTGATTATGCATTATTTATGTAACTTGTTTTAAAATATTCTTTTCGGGCATAGGACTACATTACATCTCAAAAAAGGTTTTCTATACATTTTAGACACTTAATTTATATCAATTATCATTATTCCAATTTTAGCAGTCTAAACTATAGCCTATTCATAACAAATGATAAAAATTTATAGTGTATTTGAAAAAAAAGATGTGCCATTGCATTGATCTAGCCTTTCTATGTTCTTTTAATTGGTCTATTCCGAATTCCCATTTATGTCAGACCACATCTTATTGCCTAAATTAATTAAACTGTTTTCTATAGTTCTCAATTTTGAAGGATGTTAAGAACTTCAAAATCATCTAAACGCCCGTGAAAATGGTTCTAGTGATTTCAAATTTCCCGCCAAATTTGACCTTTATTAGTTCATAATAATCGAGTTTATTATTATATAGGTCAAATGAAAATAATTTCATTGAATTGAATTAAGGTACACATTTTAGGTTTAAAATTGTCTAATCGGATATTGGCTACCAAACAAATAGATTATGACAACAAAAACGGTAAGAAATCTGAAATCATAGAATGCACTCTCGGGTTATGTAGTTATAATATTCCTCTTTGTGTCTTTGAATAAAAAAAAAAGTATTCTCTTTGATGTATGACGTAGATAGATATTTTGGACCTTTTTCAGTCCCAAATTTAGGCTTTTGGAGATACCAAGACAGCTTGAACCATTATCTGTCAGAGTATTAGCTTGCAATGCCTGTGCATGTTTTACTGATAGCCTAAACTTTTCAGTATCAAAAAGTCTTACATTTTGATATGAGAAGGCTGCTGTGCAATTAGGCTAATTGAGCAGAAATTTCAATATTGAATAAAAGGATAGTTTTTTTCCTGAGGCCATTCATTCCCTACTCTCAGAAACTCGATTTACTTTAGTTCAGTTCACAGCTTAGCTTCAAATCTCAAAGGGTACAGAATTATTCAGGTCTTATTTGTGAAAACTTATTTAAAGATGGGTTGCCTCATTAATTAGAGCCAAAGTAAGCTTACTAATTGATTAATTGGGGTGTCTAATGAATAATCCATGTATTCTCAAGTTCAAAAGAGTTATAGATACACAAAATTTATAAAAGTAATACATGTCTATTCAATTTTAGTTCATTACTTTTTTGCCCTTTTTCTTTGAATCGAAGTAAACCATGGCCGAATTTGATAATGTAAAGCTGGACACAATATTTGAAAATGTTAAGTGTGAAGGACATTCAGTAGATGTGATCATTAATGATTCTTATATTGAGTGGAAATACCATGAGTCAGAAGTAAAGAGTAAATTAAAAACAAAAGGTGAGTTGGATTGCTAAAGGGGTCATTTTGATTTACAAACTGGAAACTTAGATCACTTTTCAGGATATTGTAAGGTAGACTTTGCAGAATAAACGAAATACCAAATGCCTGAGGTCAATTCTGAATATTTCAAATGTTATATGTATTCTGCACCTTGAATTTCTCTATCTACTATTCATTTTAGAGCAAACAGTTGAATGGAAAAATGTTGTTGGTTGTGAAACCAAATTATATAATAAGAAAAACTCTGAAGATGATGCTGCTAGATATCTCACTATTTATTATATTTCCAAATTAAAAGATAGAAAATGGAGATGTGATCACATTAGTTTTGAAGGTGACTTCCTTGATATGATATCTACAATAAAAGACAGAATTAATCAAGGTGAGGACTATGTTACTCTGATGACTTAATGATAAAGTAAATCTGTTGAAGATGCTCCTTAAAAACAGAAAACTGGCTAATTGGTTGTATAGTGTTGCCCCCCCTGTGCGTCCGTCAGACCATTGGACCATATCCACAATTAACTTGTGAACCCAATAGATACTACAGCTTTTATCTGATTTGAAGGAAATTTTGTGTGAAAGTTTATTTTGACTTATATATTTAGGATTTTTTGATTAACAGTTTTTGAGTTATTGCCCTTGACTTAGTAAAGCAGTAAACAGATTAATAACCTTAATGCATCAAAACACATTTATTGCCAAGAGTGTGTATCAATCTTGACAGCTGTGATAGTGATTTTTTTAGCGAACTTTTTTTGTTAGTAAAATGTTGGAGGTTCAACCTGTGTTAAAACAGAATTTTTAAAGCTATAGTCTGTCTAAAAATTATTTAGGGTAATATGTGATATATATATTATGAAAAAATAAAAAATATAATAAAACAGTTATGGATTTGAAAAAACGTTTTGCAGTGGTTCAAGTCTGCCATGGACTAAATGGTTACTAAGATTTTTATTCCTCTTGAACGCGGTAACTATTCTTTTAGTATAAACCGTGGATATTTCTGTTGTAGAGTTTTATAGTAATTTTTTACAATTACCGATGCATTGGTAGCAGTATGATTATAGGTAGTGATAAATGGGATTATTTGGTTGTCATGCTGAAGGTTTAAGCCATTCGGATATACTGTGTCCAACTGGTCCATCCAATAGCTCTCGTGCTGTAATCTTCTATGTTTTGGTTTAATATTAGGCATCGACATAACCGTCTCAATAGGCATAATTACCAAGTCTTCAATGGAGTGGTCGGGGAGGTTGAAGTGGTTCCCAATAGGTCTTTTTTTGCCATGTACGATATCGTAACAATAACCATTAAAATGGGTTCTTAACATAACTATACTTCAAAATCCCCCTATTATCCGATAAATCCACAAAATCAAGTAATTAATTATAAAACGCTGGAAACATCCATTAAGCAAGTTTCAAATTTTTTCTGAGTTTGGAAATTCGTTGTAATTATAGGGAAGA
Source organism: Nipponacmea schrenckii (assembly GCA_030562195.1). Taxonomy (NCBI): domain Eukaryota; kingdom Metazoa; phylum Mollusca; class Gastropoda; family Lottiidae; genus Nipponacmea; species Nipponacmea schrenckii. Next base: position 32,557,691 of record CM060200.1, on the reverse strand, counting down.
GAAGTAACTCTCACCCTCCACATTATTGCCCTCGACTCTTCAATTGACTTAGACATTTGTAATCATAGAAATATTTGTTTGTTCACGCCAAAAATGATTGAAGGGACTTTTCTTTTTACTGTTTTAGTTGATTTTACAGGTTTTTTCTCAAACTGGACAATTTAACCACTTGCTCACTTTAAAAAAAAAATCTGAATATAGTTTTATTGTTGCATTTTGAAAATTGATAAAGCATGGGATACATTTATATTTCACCAATAAGTACTATTAAACAAAAATATTAGCCATTTTACAAATGTATTCTAAGACCTTATATAGCTTTAACATGCTTGTCCAAGGACAAAGGAAAATGAAAAGAAAAACCACACTGAACCATTTTGCTTTAACAATTCTTTATGTTTAAGGAAAACCAAAGAATTTATTGGTTGTTATAAACCCAATAGGAGGTTTTGGGAAAGCTAGACAGATATATGATAGACAAGTAGCACCATTGTTTAAACTAGCAGGCATTGTTGTGGACATTAAAGGTTTGTGTCCTAAGAATTTTTTATTTGTTATTTTTTGCATCTTGATATATTTTTGGTTTGCATCTACTACATTGGTACAATACAAAAGAATAGTTTTTTTGTTTTACCTTTGTTTCTTGATATAAAAAAATATCACCACTCAGCGATAAAAGTGCAAAAAAACTCGGCAGAGCCTTGGAGTTTTGAACTTTTATCATCTTTTGGTTATATTTTGGATATCAAGAAAGACTCGTTAGAGATTGTCTATTTATCCTTCTTATTTACAGTAACAGAAAGATCAAATCATGGATATGAAATCGGAAAAACTGTAGATGAAAGTAAATATGATGGGTAAGTATGTCATTTTGTACTAAAGTCAGGGGTAACCCATTAGATTTTTGTGATTTTTTGTTAAACAGCCAGTTTGGACTTATTGTGCAAGTGCCAAGAGAAGTACCTGGTACACACTGGATCCATCTCATGCTCACTCTACCGAGATACTGTTATTGGCAATTGAGACCACTGGGCATATATTTTTATGCCTTTGAATTAACAGAATTGTTGTGGTATCTGGTGATGGTTTATATCATGAGGTATTAAATGGATTGCTGATAAAAACACAGGAAGAATATAATATAGATTTTAATGATGTTAATAGTCAATTGGAATCACCTACATTACCAATTGGTATAATACCTGCAGGTTAGATTCAATTCTTGTTATGAAAAAAAATACAAATGCTACCAACACTGTTACAAAATTTGATCCCCTTTGGAAAACCATATCATTGAAAGTTTCAAATGTTTCATTGATTTGTAGTTTTTTTAGGCACAGGTGTAAGCGTAGCAGACCATCTATCAGCAATTGTGTAAAAGGGTTGAAATACTTAACAGTAAAAGCAAGCAAATTATACAAATTTATCCACAAAGCTTTATTTCATTATATGCCCACATGAAAAAGTGGAAGTATATTGTTGTCGCCCCTATCTGTCAGGGGCGACATACAGTTCAATGGTCAGGTGTACAATAGAAGCTACAGTGTTCAATGGATTTTGATGAAACTTAGTGTCAGCATTGAAATTAATAAGATGGTAAACACGTTTGAATTTGACAATTTTTGTTATGAATGGTTTAAAGGGAGTTTTTTTTATTGCCTTTGACAAAATTTTATTGTTGGTGCAATAAAAGCTACAATTTTCAATGGATTTTGATCAAACTTGATAGGAGTTTTTGGAATTGATGAGAGGGCAGTCAAGTTTGACAATTTTTCAATGAACATATTTTAAGTTATTGTCCTTGACTTAATAAAAATCGCATTAAAATTGTGGGCGCACAAATAGAAGCTACAAATTTCAATGGATTTTGAGGAAATTTGGTGTGAGCATTGGAACTGATAAGGAGGAAATCAAGTTTGAATTTAACAATTTCAATGAATGGTTTGAGTTATTGTCCCTGACTTTGTAAAATAAATTTTTTATTGTGGGTGCAATAAATTTTACAATTTTCAATGGATTTTGATGAAACTTGGTGTCAACATTGGAATTGAAAAACCAAAGCAAAAATGAATAAACAATGCTGATGTGTGGGTGCATGTTACCTTGCCTGACAATTTATCTTTGTTATTGTATCTATCTTATCAGTCAGTCCAATTTTGTCTGATGATTCTTATCAGAATGTTTGCAGATAATTTGTAGATTTGCTTTAGGTACAGGTAACGGTGTAGCAGGATGGACTTGTGGTGTTATAGATGTAGAAACCTCAGCTCTACATATAATTAAAGGTAAATCATAGAAACTGGGCATGATATTCTTATAAGATTTCACCTGTTAACTTAGGAATTAACCTGTAGATATTTTTATCAATGGAACTTGTTTAATAAACACTATACTATTATTGCGGGATTGCTATATCCACAATGAGACGTTCATTGTGTTTTAAGGGTTCTTGACTTGTTATAAATAATTCAATTCCTATATATAAGTTTAACACAACACGTTATTTAAACAATCATCAATTAATCAATATAATAATAAATAGCAACTGGCAGGTACATTTAATGCTTGTCTGGTACAACTGCGATGAATCTACATCGACGTTGGTTTATATAGGTGAAGTTGTTTACTGGTATAATCTTCTGATTGGTTAATTATGCATGTGCGCTTCATAACAACTTTAGCCTCTTTATCATACTGATGTGTGTTCGGCTAGCGTCAATATTTAGTTGATAACCATCTGGATAATCGTAGTTGACTGTCAGGATAATCGTGTATTCAGATAGTCTTATTTGTGACCGTCTGGTTAATCTTAACAGTTATAAGGGAAATTACCATTCCCGTAATGCTGCAGGCACATTAAAATCTTGGGAGTTTTGCGCTTATTTCTAGCCTATCAAGTGAAAAAGAAAAAGACAGAAATTGTTGACAAATATCTGATGCGATGTTCCTAATCCTGCTGGTATATTGGAAATTTGCATTGGCACCAAATATTGTCCCATGCTTTAATGAAATAACCCATGCATTTAGTTTCAGAACAGATCAAACTTTTTGACAAGATAAATGTTACAAGAAAAGTTCCTGTCACCTTTCTTGTAAATTAACCCTATATAATGTGTTTATTGTATATTATTCAGGTGAACATCATAAATCATGTGTTTTAGACATAAATGTCAAAGGAAAACATTTTAAATATGGTGGGTTATTGATTGGTTATGGTTACTTCTCTGATGTAATCAAAAAGGCAGAAAGTAGAAGATGGATGAAAGTTATAAGATATCCAGGTTTATTTTGTTTGTTAACTTATAAATAAAAACAATAATTACTTCTCTAGTAATTTGCTTCCTCAGCTGATAAAATTGTACTGAAACTATTAAATATAAAAGATATTTGGCATGAAATGATGTCTGTATACAATGCGGTAGAATTAGCAGAAATATAAATTTTATTTGTATGATCTATGTTAATTATCTTAGCTAGGTATTTTTTAATCCAAGAAATCTGTTTTTAGTGACTATAGGTGGGAGTCTTATTGGCAGAAATCGTTTGTTTAAAGCTGAATTGAAATATAAAACTCTTGACAATAAGTATGTCTTCAGTTTCTATCTATCATTATTCAATACCTGTGCCTATGTTTCGAAGCAAGAGCTCCTCCACCAACACTACAAACTAATATAGATATATTGTTATTGAATGTGAAATATTTTGTATTGAGATACTTGCTCGCACTTTTTGATACATATGAAAGAAATGTTGTTGGTTGAACAATTTTTGACCTTGCAAGATTGACATCAAGGCTTTGTTGTTATGAAAATTTGCTTTATTTTCAATTTTAGGTCTGATAATGCTGAGAGTGGTGAGTAGCACTGTTTCTAGAAAGAAAATATTAAATTAATACATTAGGCTTGAATGATTTACTCTTAAAGAATATATCTTATTAAAGATAGCCTTGAAAAGCAAGGAGAAATATGCCAACCAACAGCTTTGATAAACAAATCATTGTTTACTGTTCATTCACACTTGGTTCATGTTTAATCTGTAGAGAATATACACAAACTTTAATGTGTTGCATCCTGGCTAATTTTTATATGCCCACATAAAATGTGGAGCGTATATTGTTATTACCTACGTCCGTCCTTCCGTCCATAATTGCTTATAAGCAATCTAGAAGGCACAATTCTTGAAGGAAATCGTAACGTTCGTTATCTCTCCAGTATGTACCAGGAAACAGGAAAAATATTTGGTATGAGTTATTGCCCTTGTTCTTGAAACCAGTTCAATTTTAGCTTGTAAATACTCTAGAAAGAACAATTGATGAATCATGGCTTGAGTATTTGTTACCATCTAAGGATGAACCTTATTGAAATTCAGATAAATCTGCTCATAAACACTCAAGAAGACACAATTATTGACCAATTATGACTAAAATCGCTGAAATTGTTTGATATCAGCCAAGGATGAGTCCTATGGAATCTTAAACATATCAAAATATATTTAATATGAATCATTGCCCTTGTGTTTTTAAATGCATTCGGATTTTGGCTCGTAAACATTTTAGAAGGCACAATTCTTTACAGATTTTGTTGAAACTTGTTTAAATGGTTTATTATCACCCTAGAAGATCCCTATAGTAAATAAAAAATATCGAAATATATGAAATATGATTTATTGCCCTTGTTCTTTAAAACATTTTTGATTTATTGCTCTAACGCTCTACAAGGCACAATACTTTACAGATTTTGACAAAGCTGTCTGAATTAATTAATAATCATCCAATGAATAATGAACACAGTTTTTATTGTATACTACTCCTCAATTTAATACAATAAATACACAACGTTTCAGCAATTACACACTCGTTATCAGGTGAACAAGACTAAAAACAACTAGAATTGCTTACAATTATGAACATATTTCGAGAGCCTCTAAATATTATGTAGGCTAAATTTGCAATGAGCTACATCTAGACAATATATTGAATATCATTTGACCTAGTTTTCAAACTCATAAAATAATTAGGTCACACCTTCCGTAACGGTTAAAAATGGCGAAAATATGAAAATTATCCATTTTTGCTGTACTTAAGTACACTTATCTCTATGAATTTTTTAAGTAAGCCAAATTAAAAAATATCTACTCATAGACAATATAATATTATATGAATATTATTTGACCTAATTTTCAAGGTCATAGATTAAGTGGGTCACACCTTCCGTAGCTGTTAAAGTGACCCAATTTTGAAAAAATCGAAATTTGAATAATTAAATAAAAATACGAAATTTAAAAATCGGTCTCCAAGAAAAGGTAGATAATGATCTTATGTATCTATGTGCTAAATTTCATCGAAATCGGTCTATCAATAGTCACTGAAATTTGGCTTTAAGAATTGTAACGAAAATTCAAAATGGCGGCCGATATGGAAGCTTGACCTAATTATTTAGGTCAAATCGATCACTATTGACAAGTTATTTATAAAACAGTTTTCACTTTTCACCTAGCTGTTATAGAGCAGAAGTTACGTAATTACGTCATTTGAGGCTAAACCGGAAGTCGAATTTTTTTTTCAAAATTTAAGGACAAATCTTACAATAAAGTTTAATATATCATTGGATAGATCTTCTCGAGACCTATCACATTTGTACAGGTCAAAAGATCGCCAAATGCCAACGTCACAGTAGCCTATACGACCCTTCAAAGTTTTAAAAAATTTTAATCGTAAAAAAATCAAAATTCAAAAATCGGTTTCCATATATATTCTGGCGATCGGTTATAGATTCTATATACATCAAAATAGCACAAATCGAATTATCCCCTGAGACTCTATTTCGATTTAAAGAAAAACACGCACAGTTAGTAGAGAAGAAATTACAAAATTTTGAAATTTTTAAACATGCAATTTTGATTAAAATACCAAGTGTGATATATTAATGGAAAGAAGAGATTTAGTGTACAAGGAATATGTAAGAAATTCTGTCCTATGTAAATTAGGTCAAGTGATAAAGCTCTTTAAAGTTAAAATTCTTGATATTCAATTGGCTGCAAAACCGGAAGTATACATCGGACAACAACACTGAAGATACCATTGGGTAGATATAATCAAGGGCAATAACTTTTGTTCAGGTCACAAGGTCACCAAAGCAAAGGTCAATATGGCGAAATATGACCTTTAAAAGTTTTGACTATTACTGAAAAATTCCAACTGGAAATAAAAGAAAAGCAAAATCGAAATCCAAAAATTGCTTTGCATACTTTTTTGCGCAATCAATTGATGTTTGCATGAGAAATATTAACAGTTTGTACGTGGCACATTAAGTTTTGGCTGGGCACTCTGAGCAGAATTTGAAAAAAAAAAAAAAAAAAACATTTCGAAAACAAAGCAGTGCGTTCGATAGAAAGCTCTGCAATAACGTTTTCGACTAAATGGTCGAAATACGTAAAAAAAAATAATCCGAATGATTACAATACGTTTGCGCCAAAGTCGAAATACGTAATAAGGCCTATATATAACAAGAGCAAGACAATAACATAAGCTGAGAGCATAAATGATATTATCATAATAATCATCTAAGGATGAACCGTATTGAAAATCAATGATATCAAAATATATTTAGCAGGCATTAAAAATATCTAAACTTAATTAATATGAATTATTGCCCTATTTTATACGCCCACATGAAATATTACGTATATTGTTGTCATTCAAGTCTTTCCATCCGTTGGTCCATCGGTCTGTCTGTCCACAATTGCTCGTAAAGACTCTAGAGGCTGCAATTCTTGGTGTGCGAGTGTGTTATAATCTCAGGATGAACCCTATTGAAAATCAGCAAAATAAAAAAATATTTAGTATGAGTTTTTGTAAACACTCCTGAAAGAACACTTCTTTATGGATTTTGATGAAACTTGGCTCGAGTATTTGTTGTCACCCAAGGATGAACCCTATTGAAAATCAGTTAAATCGAAAATAGTATCAGTTATTACCCTTGTTATTGAAAACCCGTTCAATTTTTGGCTTGTAAACATTCTACAAGACACAATTCTTGACCGATTTTGACAAAACTTGCTGAAATTGTTTAATATCACCAAAGGATGAACCCTATTGAAAATCAAAAATATTAAAATATATTTAATACAAATTATTGCCCTTGTTCTATAAAATGCTTTCGATTTTTGCCTTGTAAACACTCTACAAGTCACAATTCTTGAGCGATTTTGACATAACTTGGCATGAGTATTTGTAATCAACTAAGGATGAACCTATTGAAAATCAGATAAATCGAAAAAATTTAGTATTGATTATTGCCCTTCTTTTTGAAAAATGTTAGCTTGTAGACCCTTTAGGGGGATTTTGACCAAATTTGCTGAAGTTGTTAATTATCACTCAAGGATGAACCCTATTGAATACAAGAAATATTACAAAACATTTGATTGCCCTTGTTCTTTAAAACGATTTCGATTTTTGGCTTGTAAACACTCTGCATGTCATATTTTAAAATATTAAATATCATTTAAAAGTTTCAAAATCTTAGCTCGTAAACACTTAAGAAGGCACAATGCTTTATAGATTTTGACAGCTCTTGCTGAAATTTTGCATTAAAATGTGTTCAGTAAACACTTTCCAAGGCACAATTCCTTGGGCATTTTGATGAATTTTGTCGAAATTGTTTGTTATCACCCAAGAGTGAATCCTATTAACATTCAAAAATACTGAAAATCTTTAATGGGTTATTTCCTTGTTATTAGGTATAATTCTGGACAGATTTTTATACGCCCACATGAAATGGGGGGCGTATATTGTCGTCACCCACATCCTTCCGTCCGTCCGTCCGTCCACAATTACTCGTAAACACTCTACACGGTGTAATTTTTGACGGATTTAGAAGAAACTTGTTATGATTGTTTGTGATTACGCAAGGATAAACCCTATTGAAAATCAGAGAAATCGGAAAAAATTTAGTATGAGTTCTTGCCCTTATTCTTGAATGGCTCGTAAACACTCTACAATGTGCAATTATTGATCGATTTTGATGAAACTTGGTGTGAGAGTATGTTTTAACTCAAGGATAAACCCTATTGAAAATCAGCGAAATTGAAAATGGATTTTAATGAAACTTGGCCTGAGTCTTTATTATCACCCAAGGATGAAGCCTTTTGAAAACCAGTTAAATCGAAAAAAAATTAATATCAGTTATTGCCCTTGTTTTTGAACTTTTAGCTTGTAAACGCACAACAAAGCACAGTTATTGACCGATTTTGACGAAACTTGCTGAAATTGTTTAATATCACCCAAGAATGAACCCTTTTGAAAATAGCACATATCTAAATATATTTAATACGAATTATTGCCCTTGTTCAATAAAATGTGTTGGATTTTTGCCTTGTAAACACTCTACAGGTCACAATTCTTGAGCGATTTTGACGTAACTTGGCATGAGTATTTGTAATCACCTAAGGATGAACCCTATTGAAATTCAGTTAAATCGAAAAAATATTTAGTATCAGTTATTGCCCTTGTGTTTGAAAACGCGTTCAATTTTAGCTTGTAAGCACTCCAGAAAGAACAATTCTTAATGGATTTTGATAAAACTTGGCTTGAGTATTTGTTTTTACCCATGGATGAACCCTTTTGAAAATCAAATAAATCGAAATATATTTAGTGTCAGTTATTGCCCTTGTGTTTGAAAACCGTTTAACTATTTGGCTTATAAACACTCTAGAAGTAACAATTCATGACCAATGTTGAAAAAACTCACTGAAATTGTTTGATATCACCCAGGGATGAGCCCTATTGAAAATTAAAAATATCAAAATATATCTGATATGAATTTTGCCCATGTTCTTTTAAACGTTTTTGATTTTTATCTCGTAAACACTCTACATGGCACAATTCTTGACCGATTTTGATAAAACTTGGTGTGAGAGTGTGTTTTAACTCAAGGATGAGTCCTATTGAAAATCAGCAAAATTGAAAAATATTGAGTATGAGTTATTGCCCTTGTTCTTGAAAACGCGTTCAATCTAGAAAAAACAGTTCTTAATGGATTTTGATGAAACCTAGTTTGAGTATTTGTTTTCACCCAAGGATGAACCCTATTGAAAATCAGATAAATCGAAAAATATTTAGTACAAGTTATTGCCTTTGTTCTTAAAAACGCGTTCAATTTTAGTTTGAAAACACTCTAGAAAGAACAATTTTAAATGGATTTTGATGAAACTTGGCTTTAGTATTTGTTTTCTCCCAAGGATGAACATTATTGAAATTCAGATAAACCGAAAAATAATTAGTGTCAGTTATTGCCCTTGTTTTTGGAAACGCTTTAAACTTTTGGCTTGTGAACACATGTTCATTTTTGACAAACTCGCTGAAATTGTTTGATATCACCCAAGGAAGATCCCTATTAAAAATATCAAAATATTAAGGGTGAACCCTATTGCAAATAATAAAAATACAGAAAAATATTTAAATTTTAATGAGTTGTTATTAGGTACTATTCCTGACATTTTTTAATGAAACTAGAGACCCTAGAAAAAAAGTATTACTATATGGTTGAATATTTCACCAATATTTCCACCAATTGTTACCTTACTGAAAGGTTTTTATTCAAAATCAATGCTGCCAGTGGGCGTATATTACCTTGCCTGGCAAGCTATCTTATTGAGAGTTAGGAATATTGTACTTTTTTCAGCCCAGAAAAGAAGTTACCTTGCCTTGCAAGCTTTCTTTAGATATAGAAATAATTTTGTATGACCTCTTCTGATACTAGACCTTACACAGAAAAAATATTGTTAAACATAGAGGGTGCATTCATAGCTTATGGGTGAGCTGAAATCAGTATAGGGTAGAACCCTTTCTACACCTGTATTGTTAATGGGGTGAGCTAAAATCAGTATAGGGTACAGACATGTACACCTGTATTGTATGTTCATTGAGACGTCAGACATCCCATAGTTCACTTCTTGTTGTCATGTCAGCAACATAACTGACAAATTCAATGGATGCAGATTTAAACATTTTTTGACTTCAAGCTTTTGGTTAGGTAAGCCTTCATTTATTTTATTAATTTTTATACGCCCACATGAAATGGGGGGCGTATATTGTCGTCACCCACATCCGTCCGTCCGTCCACAATTGCTCGTAAACACTCTACACGGTGTAATTCTTGACGGATTTAGATGAAACTTAGTATGAGTGTTTATGATCATGCAAGGATGAACCCTATTGAAAGTCAGCGAAATCGGGAAAAAAATAGTATGAGTTCGTGCCCTTGTTCTTGAATGGCTCGTAAACACTCTACAACGTGCAATTCTTGACCGATTTTGATGAAACTTGGTGTGAGAGTATGTTATAACTCAAGGATAAACCCTATCGAAAATCAGCGAAATCGAAAAACATTTAGTATGAGTTATTGCCCTTGTTCTTGAAAACGCGTTCAATTTTAGCTTTAAACACTCTTTAGAGAACAATTTTTAATGGATTTTAATGAAACTTGGCCTGAGTATTTGTTATCACCCAAGGATGAAGCCTATTGAAAACCAGTCAAATCGAAAAAAAATTAATATCAGTTATTGCCCTTGTTTTTGAAACGCGTTCAATTTTTAGCTTGTAAACACTCTACAAAGCACAGTTACTGACTGATTTTGACGAAACTTGCTGAAATTGTTTAATATCACCCAAGAATGAACCCTTTTGAAAATAGCACATATCGAAATATATTTAATAAGAATTATTGCCCTTGTTCTATAAAATGTGTTGGATTTTTGCCTCGTAAACACTCTACAAGTCACAATTCTTGAGCGATTTTGACATAACTTGGCATGAGTATTTGTAATCACCTAAGGATGAACCCTATTGAAATTCAGTTAAATCGAAAAATATTTATTATCAGTTATTGCCCTTGTGTTTGAAAACGCGTTCAATTTTAGCTTGTAAGCACTCTAGGAAGAACAATTCTTAATGGATTTTGATAAAACTTGGCTTGAGTATTTGTTTTTACCCAAGGATGAACCTTATTGAAAATCAAATAAATCGAAATATATTAAGTGTCAGTTATTGCCCTTGTGTTTGAAAACGGGTTTAACTGTTTGGCTAATAAACACTCTAGAAGGTACAATTCATGACCAATGTTGACAAAACTCACTGAAATTGTTGGATATTGCAAGGGATGAGCCTAATTGAAAATTAAAAATATCAAAATATATCTAATATGAATTATTGCCCTTGTTCTTTTAAACGCTTTCGATTTTTGTCTCGTAAACACTCTACATAGCACAATTCTTGATGGATTTCTATGAAACTTGGTGTGAGAGTGTGTTATAACTCAAGGATGAATCCTATTGAAAATCAGCGAAATCGAAAAAATTTTCAGTATGAGCTACTGCCCTTGTTCTTGAAAACGCATTCAATTTTAGCTTGTAAACACTCTAGAAAGAACAATTTTTAATGGATTTTTGATGTAACTTGGCTGGAGTAATTTGTTGTCTCCCAAGGATGAACCCTATTGAAAATCGAAAAATATTTAGTACAAGTTATTGACCTTGTTTTTGAAAACGCGTTCAATTTAACTCGTAAACACTCTAGAAAGAACAATTTTGAATGGATTTTGATGAAACTTGGCTGGAGTATTTGTTTTCTCACAAGGATAAACCCTATTGAAAATCAGATAAATCGAAAAATATTTAGTGTCAGTTATTGCACCTGTTTTCAAAAACGCTTTCAACTTTTGGCTTGTGAACACTCTAAACATTCCTTTTTGACAAAACTCGTGAAATTGTTTAATATCATTCAAGGATGAGCCTTATTAAGAATTAAAAATATCAAAATATTATTAAGGGTGAACCCTATTGCAAATCATAAAAATACCGAAAAATATTTAATGAGTTGTTATTAGGTACAATTCTTGACAGTTTTTAATGAAACTAGAGACCCTAGAAAAAAATAGGTTGGAAGGTTGAATATTTCATTCCACTTATTGTAACCTTACTAAAAAGTTTTTATTTGAAATAAATGCTGCCAGTAGGCGTATATTACCTTGCCTGGCAAGCTATCTTTAATTTAGTGATATATTTCATGAATAGAAAATTTTCCTCTAGCCTTATTTGATTTCTTGATTGTAATATTATGTGTTAGTTTAAACATCTATTTGGAATCAGGACATTGGTGTCAGACCCTATTTTATAACCTTGTCTTTATTTATGTCTTTCAGTGTATGGATTTTGATACTGATATCCTAGCATGTGATTATAATCAGGCTAAGAGTTACTGAATTAAACACCATTTATTTATGAGGTGAATGTAATTAGATATTGATAGCATGTTAAAAGTCCATCTGAATAAGGATAGGTAAGAATCTGAAAGGCAACAATGTAAATGCAGTCGTCTACAAGAATAATAAGTATGCAAAATAGAGCTAAGATCCTAATTTTTTCCATGAATTTTCTTTTTTGTACATAAAACAAACCAGTAACATGTTAGACTTTAAAAAAAATCGTTCTTGTATCTTACAGCTATACATCATAAAGGAGGATTCTACAGAAAACCATAAGAAGTTGTATTCTGAGGTAGGTCAAAATTTAGATTCCTTTAGAAAATTGCTATGATTATATACATATACAATGTATGTTGCTAATTAGGAACTAAGTATATGCAAACAGTGTAATAATTTGTAGGAATTTCAGGGTATGGTTTTGACAATAGTAAATTTATGATCAACATTGGATTTAAGGCTCATATTATGATAATTGAATGATAATGTTGTATGTAATAGGAATGAATTTTTTGGAATGACAATGTTATAATATAATAATAATAATAAACTCTTTATTTTACATGGGTCAGAATTAGGCCCAATACACAAGGACATGGTCCTGTCTCACATTCAGCCCATGGGGCAATACATTGGAAAAAAAAAAAAAAAAACTAGATCCCCAAGCTTCGCGAGGTTCTGACGCAGTGCGTAGCAGTTTTGTTATACGCTTTAAAACTACCCCACAAAGTATCTATAGAACACTAACGTTATTTTACAGAGTATAAGTCGTTTTTTTTTCAAAGCATAATTGGTTCGCTGAAACTCGTGTCATGTAGATCGCCCAAACGCATAATTCAACAAACAGTTTTTAACAATGAAATTCGCAATTTTCAAATGGTGATAAAACGGAAAGTATACATCGTACATCAAAATATAATATATCAATGGATAGATCTTTTCGAGAGCTATCACATTTGTGCTGCTTACAAGGTCACCAAATTTCAAGGTAACAATATACAACCATTCGAAGTTTTTTATATATTACTATCAGGTAAATATCAAAATCAAAATCAAAATTCAAAAATCGGTTTCCAAATATGATTCAGAAATCAATTATTACATTCTATAGACATCAAAATTACGCGAATCGTAGTATCTCCAGAGACCCCATTTCGAATTAAAGAAAATTACGCACAGTTAGTAGAGAAGAAATACAAAATTCTCAAATACTAAAAAGCGCATTTTTGATGGAAATATGTGGTTTTATATATCATTACAAAGAGCAGATAAACTGTAATAAGATTCAATATGAATTTTTGTTATTTATAAATTAGTTCACGTGACAGAGCTCTTTAAAAATAAAAATCGCAAATTTCAATCGGTTATAAAACCGGAAGTAGACATCGGACAACACATATAAATATATCATTGAATAGATATCATCAAGGGCAATAACTCATGTTCAGGTCACAAGGTCACCAAATGTCAAGGTCACGAAATACGGGCCTTTGAAATTTTGGTCATTACCAAAAAAATTAAAATGGAAATAAAAGAACATCAAAATCAAAATTAAAAAATCGGCTCCCAAATAAAGTTGCGCAATCGACTCTAGTCATAAGATATGAAAAAATAATGAAAATCGCTTTATCACCTGAGGCCCCATTTTTAATTTTAAAAAAGTTTAACATTTCAATATGGCGGCTTATCGTTTGCTTCCGGTCTGGATTTTTTCATCTTCGTTTTTTTGTATGACTATTTGTAGCATGTTGCAAAACGAATTTTTGAAATATCTTAAGAATTCCGGAAGTTAGGTTTTTAAAATTTACAAGAGAATAACTTCAAAACCGGAAGTGATGTCGAAAATTTGAAAAATTATTTAAGATCGCATTAACAATGTCTATCTACCTGTAAGTTTTCAGGTGGACGAGAATAAAACTATAGAAGTTGAAAAAAACGCAAAAATTAAAAATAAAAAAGTCAGCTACAAAAGTAATGAAATTAGCAGTTTAAAACTGCAGTTAAGTAGCTAGCAGTTTAAAGTAGCTAACAAAAGAAGTTCTGTCAAAATCAGTTGAAAAATAGAGGAAATAAACAGCAAAAACCCAAAATAGCGCTATTGCCCACAGCTCGTTTCCGGTTGACCTCAATGGCGTCATTTTGCATTTAACAAATACAAGTCACGCAGTTTGAAAAGCAGACAGCAACAGGTAGTTTGTGGCATGTTGCCTTCTTAGAGAATAATCGAATGTGAAATTCGAAAAAAAAAAAAAAAAAAAAACATTTCGAAAACAAAGCAGTGCGTTCGAAGAACGCACTGCAAAAAAAAAAAAAAAATCGAAAATACATAATATCTCAATATACAATTCGTCTGAAATACTAAAAATACACAAGTACATGTGTATCAAATGGACAGAGATATGTTCCGGCGATCAAGTACATGACCACAAATAAATATACAATACTCCACGTACAATTTGTTTAAAAATACACAAGTACATGTGCATGAATGGACAGATTTTCAACCTACAATTTGTTTATAAAATGGATGTAATATATAGTTCCCGCGGCCATGCACACGACCGCAAAAAATCACGTATTATTTCAACGTACAATTTATTTTAAATACACAATTACATGTGTAAATAATGGACAGATTTATCTTCCGGCGATCAAGTACATGACAGCAAAAACCATATATCATTTCAATGTACAATTAGTTTTAAAATACACAAGTACATGTGTATAAAATGGACAGATTCATCATTCTGCGATCAAGTACATGACCACAAAAATAATCAGAATAAACTGTAGGAATGATAATGTTATAGTATATGATAGAAACAAAACTGAAGGGATGATAATGTTGAAATATATGATAGAAATAAAACTGAAGGATTGATAATGTTATAATATATGATAGAAATAACACTGAACAAATAATAATGTTATAATATAGGATCAGAATAAACTGTAAAATTGATAATGTTATAATATATGATAGGAATAAAACGGAAGGAATGATAATGTTGACATATATGATAGAAATAAAACTGAAGGATTGATAATGTTATAATATATGATAGAAATAACACTGAACGAATAATAATGTTATAATATAGGATCAGAATAAACTGTAAAATTGATAATGTTATAATATATGATAGGAATAAAACAGAAGGAATGATAATGTTATGATTTAGGATCAGAATAAACTGTAGGAAAGATAATGTTACAATATATGATAGAAATAAAACTGAGGGATTGATAATGTTATAATATATGATAGAAATAAAACTAAAGGAGTGATAATGTTATAATATATGATAGGAATAAAATTGAAGGAATGATAATGTAATATATACAAATAAAGCTAAAAGAGCTGCTTAAATGATATTTTATAGAAAAGCTGAAGGAATGACAATACAACAATTTTGAATATAGACACAACACAAAATTAGTTTAAACCATGACATTGATAATGTTATAGGACAGGATCAGAATAAACTGTAGAAATGATAATGTTAGAATATAGAATATATGATAGAAATAAAACTGAAGGATTGATAATGTTATAATATATGATAGAAATGAAACTAAAGGAGTGATAATGTTATAATATATGATAGGAATAAAATTGAAGGAATGATAATGTTGTAATATATAAAAATAAAGCTAAAAGAGCTGCTTAAATGATATTTTATAGAAAAGCTGAAGGAATGACAATACAACAATTTTGAATATAGACACAACACAAAATTAGTTTAAACCATGACATTGATAAGAGAACATTTATTTACAAGAAAAAAGGACATCAGAATCTATAGAAAGAGTGTAATCATATTGGTTGTTACATTCTGTTAATTACATATCTTCTTCCCATTCTTAACAGGATCTTCTTATGGTTACGATAAAAGATTTTTCCCACTAGAAGGATAAAAAGCATAACCTTTCCAAAGGGTAACAGGGCTCCTTGTAAAACTTCCTAGGGGATGGAACACTTGAATCTGAGAATCTATTGGGTTTCTTTATGCTGCCTGTTGGTCTTCCCAGTAATTGTGTGAATGTGTTTTTATTCAAGAAATCAAGACAAACATAAAATCCTATTTTGCTTGAAGAGAAAAGATGACTTCTTTAGCTTATAAGGGAAGTCTGGCCAAATTTTCTCTTCTCAATTCAAGTCTTTCCTCCACTGTGGCTATAATCTGATGAGCTGTGTATCATATAAGATGTAAAGAATGAATGTTTAAATCTCTCAGATTTATAAAGGTTGATTTTATGTGGACAATAATATTTTAGTCACTTAACATGAAATCAACTTCAAGTATGAGTGTAAGTTCAACAGGGGCTTTGTTTATAAAAACTACTTCCTTATGATAAGGGGAATTGTCTAAATCTAAACTTCAACTTTAAAAGCTTTAACTGGACATATTTCAGTCTTTTATATTAGGAATTCGCCCTCTGTAGGAATGGCTATAAGATTGATGATGTTATTTTTTACTAATCTGGAAAGGAGACGGCAACCTGCATGACAGCTGAAGCCTTTGACCCTGAAGTTGAGACTCATATAGTGTAGTATAAATTTGTTCAGAATAGAGAGGTTAAATGGAATGAAGTTGTAGGAATGAAGGTTTTAATAAATTGTTGAGTTAGTGCACAGGACACAGCAGGTTGACAGTAATACTAGATAATCAAAATAAATTTAATATATTTACAATTCTGTGAATTTATAAAACAAAATTATTAAAAGATTGAATGAATTAATTTAATTGTACTAAGATAATGATATGAATTAGTATTGTTTATAGTTCAATGATTTACAATAATTTAAAGGATATAAGAAAGTAACAATGAACTAGACTTTATATTGAAAACAACTTAGGTTCACAGTTATGGATCCTTTCTACCAGCTGGTCCTTGGTCAAACCTCTTGAAATTGTTCTCGTCCATAACCATTTACAGCTTGGTCAACTAGAATTATAAATGTGCTATAGAACTTCAAAAAAAATATTAAAGTCAGCAATTAATACTATACATGGCTTACAGGAATTTATTTTGTGGTTTTTATACTGCTTTATGTGTTTTTTTTAAAAAATAAGTATGTCTTAAGTAAATCTAACTATTTTATATGGATACCACCAATACCAGTACTGCTTCCCACTACTGTTCAGTAAGTTCACTTCAAATTTTTTTGTGTTCTACTGAATATCAGAAACAGTTGTCAACAGAATGACTTGAGCTTTTATCTTTCAAGCAAATTTAATTATTTAATATAGACCCTATTTGTATTCTATTTCAATCTTATGGTAGTAAGAAAATCATATTTATCTCTATTCGGTTTTTATACGGCCACATGAAAATGAAAATCGAAACGTATCACCCCCGTCTGTCCGTCAACAATTACTTGTGTACTCGATGCAGGCGAGAGTTTTTATCCGATTTGAATGAAACTTGGTATGTGCAATCATCTCGATAATATCTCGGACAAGTTCGAAAATGGCAGGATTCCAGATGTAGGTTTATGAGTTATGGCCCTTGATTAAATGAAAAAACGTGAAAATTTACTTGTGAAGGCAAAAGAAGCTGTAGTTTTTATCCAATTTGAATGTGACTTGGTATGTGTATTCATCTTGATAATATCTCAGATAAGTTAAAAAATGGCACGATTCCAGATGTTGAATTATGAGTTATGGCCCTTGATTAGATGGAAAAACGTTAAAATTTACTTGTGTACGCAATGGAAGCTGTAGTTTTCATCCGATTTGAATGACACTTGTTTATTTATCTTGATAATATCTCAGACAAGTTCGAAAATGACACGATTCCAGATGTCGGTTTATGAGTTATGGTCCTTGATTAAATGAAAAAAAATTAAAATGTACTTGTGTAGGCCCTATGCAATAGAAGCTATAGTTTTCATCTGATATGACAGAAACTTGGTATGTGTATTCACCTTGATAATATGTCGCCAGATGTCTGTTTATGAGTTAGGGCCCTTGATTAAATGAATAAACAGTAAAATTTACTTGTGTTCACAATAGAAGCTGTAGTTTTTATCTGATTTGAATGAAACTTGGTATGTTTATTCATCTTTATAATATCTCGCCAGATGTCTGTTTATGAGTTATTGCCCTTGATTAAATGAGAAAATGTTAAATTTTACTTTTGTATGCAATAGAAGCTGTAGTTTTTATCCGACTTGAATGAAACTTGGTATGTGTATTCATCTTAATAACATATCGAACAAGCTAAAAAATGGTGCGATTCCAGATGTCGGTTTATGAGTTATTGCCCTTGATTAAATGAAAAAACATAGAATATTCTGTTTGCTGAAGTGGACTTAAAGAGGATGTGTACAAAACGAAGACCCAAAGACCTAAGACCTAAAAAAGGAAGACCCCACGAGGTAAAAAACGAAGACCTAAAAAAGGAAGAACCCACCAGGTAAAAAAGCGAAGACCTAAAAAAGGAAGACCCCACCAGGTAAAAAACGAAGACCCTGTGAAAAAATCCGACAAGGCATAGGAATATTCCATTGAAATTTTACTCGAAGGTTAAGCATGTCAATACGTCAATTTCACCCAGAAAATGAGCAAAATCCATCACCCCCTCCCTTCCCTACAGGGTGAAACATAAATACGGACGTAAAAAAGAAGGTATAAAAGGAAGACCCCACCAGGTAAAAAACGAAGACCCTGTGAAAAAATCCAACAAGGCATAGGAATATTCCATTGAAATTTTACTCGAAGGTTAAGCATGTCAATACGCCAATTTCCCCAGAAAATGAGCAAAATCCATCACCCCCTCCCTTCCTTACAGGGTGAAACATAAATACGGACCTAAAAAAAAAGGTATAAAAGGAAGACCCCACCAGGTAAAAAACGAAGACCCTGTGAAAAAATCCGACAAGGCATAGGAATATTCCATTGAAATTTTACTCGAAGGTTAAGCATGTCAATACGTCAATTTCACCCAGAAAATGAGCAAAATCCATCACCCCCTCCCTTCCCTACAGGGTGAAACATAAATACGGACGTAAAAAAGAAGGTATAAAAGGAAGACCCCACCAGATAAAAAACGAAGACCCTATGAAAAAATCCGACAAGGCATAGGAATATTCCATTGAAATTTTACTTGAAGGTTAAGCATGTCAATACGCCAATTTCCCCAGAAAATGAGCAAAATCCATCACCCCCACCCTTCCCTACAGGGTGAAACATAAATACGGATGTAAAAAAAAAAGGAAGACCCCACCAGGTAAAAAACGAAGACCCTGTGATATCTTTCAAATTTCATAAATTCATCTCTTTTTTTTTTACCAGAAATATTGATTCTGTGGTAAATCAATTTTTTTTTTTTTTTAATGATTTAAATTGTTTAGAACCACCATTTTTTTTTTTTTTATTTAAATCAAACTGAATTACTTGATTTCTTCGAAATTTCTATTAGATGGTTTCAAAAGGCTGCAGTTATTGATTCTGCAGATAATTAAACCTGTTTTACGCATTTCTTGTACTGAGGTCAAAAATACCATTTCAAACGGAGCTATAAAAAGGTATATAGATTATTGTTTACAAATGTGATTGGTTATGTGACCCATTTTACAAAGAAATTTGTATAATCTAATGATAACATTGGTCATAAATAATTCCTGATAAAATTTTTATCATTAAAATTGAACAGCTGGATATCATTAAAATATTGTTGAAAAAAGGCTAAATAATCCTTCGAAAACAAGTTAATAATTAAGTTAATTCAAAGAAATTTTCATGTGAAAATTCATTATTGGTATTTGCTGGATTTTGATACAAATTAACAATCTAGATTAGTTCATGGTACATAACATTTCAAATAGTTCATTGGAATATATTTCAACTTCTGTGGTCTGTAAAATTTAGAAATTTATATCGGAATGATTTTTCTGTTCCTCTGCATACTTTAACATTAATCCTTAATCTACACCTAACTTGAACACACTTACACATAGATTCCTAAATTCTATCAACCACAGAAAAACTTTTAAATTTTGCGATTCATGCTAAGCGATATTTTGAATTTTTTTTAACATTTAATTCTGTTACCTGGATTAGAATCTAGGCTCAGTTTAAATTTGCTAATAGGTTTGTGAATTTGTGTAACCACCCATGTTTCTTAATATTCTTATCTTCATGTCCTTTAGGACCTAACGTTAAGGCAACTGATTTTTATATAAGTGTTACAAAAATTGAAACCTGATTTGAAGATTACTTATATTTGAGTTTTTTTTTATTGGTGTATGATTGATTTTGTTAGGTTAATATTTCCTATTTTAGGCCAATTGATTGACCCAATTATAAATTTTATATATAAAGATCAAATATCAAAAAAAAAAAAAGAAAAAAAAAAAAAGAAAAAAAAAAAAAAAACATTTCGAAAACAATATATCTTATTGCAAAAAAATGCCAAATTGATAATTACGAACACAGTACTGGAGCTCCAATACAATATTGATGGTATATTTTTTAAATTGATTAACACCTGTTTTGTTTTCTATTTGTAGATAAAAGTTGTAGAAAGATTGAGATGAAATGATATTGTACAACATTTAAACATAAAGGAAGGAAGAATCCTGTATTTATTAGCTTGAATAATTGTATTGTTATTGTTTATATTTTAGAATTAAAAAGATATGAAATGCGTTGTTTTCATTCAACAATAATTGAAATTTCTGCTGTCAATATAAAGAAATTTCAAATCTTATTGAAAAAATAAGTACATTTACATTACACACAAATCACTTGCATATGCCAAAAAATTAAACTTATTTCCAAATCAAGCCCATGATAATTTGTCACATGACATGGACTACTGTTGGGCTCTCAAATTCGCATTAAATTCACAATTTAAGAGCATGTCTCATTATACAATTCTTGACAGTGTGGTGCATTGCTCCAATAAAGAGGCTCTTAGAACCACTGTCAAAAGAACAGTTGTAAAAACTGGCAAGAGTTCTTGAGTTGTACCTGGTGAATCTTCAAGTAATGGCCTAGAATACTGGAATAAGCATGTATGATATGGAAACATGAAACTTTGAAAACTATTCCATAACTTGTTGACAAAATCTTACTACTTGTAAAAAAAGCAAGTATGTTTGTATATGTTATATGTTAACTTGCATTGATGTTAATGGCCTCAACCTTATACTCTAAAATTAACTTTTTAGAGCTGAGCAATAGATGCTAAAGATTCCATTTGGGTATGGTCAACTGTATCATACAGTACTTATGTCCAATACTGATTTTAATCAAACTTGATGTTTTACTGGCAGGATTTCTGCCTAATGTTTTTTAAGTTAATCAAGCTCACTAAGAATAAAAAATTCATTTTTTGTAAAGATTTTAACAAAGTTTCAATCACTGAAATATTTCTTAGATGCCATAATAGAAATTCATATAAGCGCACATGAAATGTAGAGAGTTTGTTGTCACCTATGTCTGTAGGTCTATCCACAATTGATCTTTATAATCCCTAATGAAATGTGGAGCATGACAGATTTTGAACTTTTATTTAATCAATAAAAACTGTTTGGTATATTATGAATATGAATTATTGCCCTTGTTCTTTAAAACATGTTCGATTTTTTAGGTCATAAACACTTTAAAAGCCAACATTCTTTACGGATTTCTGTACGGAAACTCGCTTAAATTGTTTATTATCAGATTTAAACCTTATTGAAAAACAAAAATATCGAAAAAAAAATATTCTGTTATTGCTAAGCTAGAAGGTAGATTCTTGACAGATTTTAATGAAAGTAATATTGTTCATTTATCACCCCAGAAAAGTTTTATTCAAAATCAATACTTCTATTGGCATATATTACCTTGCCTTGCAAGCTATTTTGCAAGAATAAACAAGAATAAGAATTGGTTCGCCTAAGTTAAGTTATTTTTTAACCTAGGTATAGTCATCGCCCATTTTCTTCAGCATAAAAACATGTTTTAAAACACATCCATTTCATTTCTTATATGGTTAATTTTATAAATATAACTTTTTTATATTCAGAATGGAAGAAATTAGATTTGGAGGAATTTCAATCAATTGGCACATTTTGTTGTGATGTAGATTTAAAATGCGAAGAAGAAAAATTTAAAGTCAGTCTTCAACAACCGACAGGATTTTTAATGGCTTCAGTAAAGCCTCCCAAAATTCAATTTTTGAAACATTTAGGGAGATTTGCATTACAGGATAAATCTTTTGTAAGTTCTTAATGCTGAATTTCATTTTCTGGATTCAAGATTTTATATCTAATATAATCTATATCACAAAATGATAGTGTTACAGATAGAAAGATTAAGGCTTTCTACTGGAAATGTGTTGATTGTTATTAATTGGATAACAAAATACTGATGTTCACTTTATAAAGTAGGTGTCTTGACAGAAGGAATTCTCGCTGTTTAATGGGAGAATCGGTTAAATTTCTAGAAAGCTGGAATCTAGTGAAGCTTGTGAAGACACAAAGATATTTTTTATATATTCAGGTTGATTTTGACTGGCTCACATACAAACAATGTTTAAGTCGATTTCATATTAAGGTAGATCAAAATGAAGAAAATCGCAGTGATTATACACAACAGGATAAAGAATTAGAATCATTTATCAACATAGATGGTGAATCATTAAAAATTGTAGAGCCAGAACTAGAAGTGAGGTAATTATCATCTTCAATGACTTCATGACTATTTCACAGTAGACAATTTGAAATTTTTTGGCTTTAAATTTTAAACATGCAAGTGCTTTTCAGTTGCCAACATCCCTCTGGGTTGATGCATATTCTTAGCACACCAATGACCTATTAACATTTTTTTTTCGAAACATGGCTAGAAGTTAGTTAGAAACTTGCTCCCTAATCTGAAAGTCTGGGTTCAGTCCTAGGTTCTCACTTTGCTGATTGCTATTATTCTGTAATTAAACCTACATGGGCATGATAAGCCCGTAAACAATAAATA
This sequence comes from Nipponacmea schrenckii, assembly GCA_030562195.1. Taxonomy (NCBI): domain Eukaryota; kingdom Metazoa; phylum Mollusca; class Gastropoda; family Lottiidae; genus Nipponacmea; species Nipponacmea schrenckii. Next base: position 32,534,470 of record CM060200.1, on the reverse strand, counting down.
GGATTTAACTATAGTCTATTTCCTATATAACATTAAAAAAGCTCTGTAAATGTATATTTAATAATTTTTAATGTACTACAAAATGGTGTAAATGTTAAGTTCTGTATCACCAACCTTGTAATCAATTTCATCACCATACTGTACAGGTGTTAGGGTATTAAGAAGGTTGACTTTAAGTAGATTTAATCGTTCTTCATGTTTTCGGCAATGTAATGTAGCGCCAATCTTACCTCAGGTTCCTTAATTGGATTTTATTAGCTAGACCAATCAGTACAAGTGTTGATGTTTCCATGTTTGTTCAGAACTTTCCCTATTTTAAAATAAAATGATGACTCAACCTTTTTGAGACCCCACTATAAATAAAAATTGAAAGTGAAATTTTTTTTTTCTTTTTTTTTTTTTTTTAAAGAAATGGGCCTACTGGTATTTGATTTTTTACATCCTTCTGAAGACTTGATACATATTATATTAAAGACCCAAATCAACCTCCTGAAAATAGCAAATAAGTCCCTTTAAAGCACACATATTGAAATACTTTCCCAAAATATACATTTTATATTCCAGATACTGTCCACAGTTACTTGCACTGTATTCTACCAGTTTTGCCTTTTAGTACAACTTTTCATGACGTCTCAAATATTTATAAAAAATGTCTAGCATTTAAAGTACTTTTATTTTTATATGATAATCATTATCATTTGAAATAATATCAAGTGAGTTAATACCATTGTGCCATTAATGTATATGATTCAAATAACAAACTTGCTAAAGTTCTGTCACAGAAAATCATGTTTATTTTCTGTCAAATTGGATAGCCTGTAACAAAAGAAGCATAATGCCCCAAATTAGCACCGTGTGATGGAGAAACAACTGAATAAGATTGAAGTAGGTTTTACACAAATGGCAGGTTTAGTGATACAAAGGTATTTCGTCACTTTCATGATAACCTATATATATATATATATGTAAAATAAGTATATTCTTTTCTTTGTAGCTGTCAGAAATATTCTGTTAAATCTGCTTATATATTCTTGTAAATACTAGAGAGAACTATAATAATGTCAATAAAAATTGTGGTGAAATGTAATTTATTCTCATAAAAATATGAACTCCATACAAACTTGATTTTGACAGTATAAAAGTTTAAATACATTCTCATTACAAAAGAATAATCCAATGCTGCTGTACAAGAAAAGAAAGAAGGAATGAAACAAGTAAAAAATCTGAATATTAGGTTGAAAACAATATATAGATTATCATGAAAGTTTGTATATATATATATCAACCTAATATTCAGATTTTATGATACAAGTTCCTTACTTACTACAAACTTTCATGATAATCTATATATTATTTCAACCTAATATTCAGATTTTTTACTTGTTTTATAATCCCTTTGTTATTTATGGGAAATAGTCTTTTGAATTAAGTTCGACACAACTGGGGTGCAACGTTTAAATTAAGCCTTAGCCTTTTTTCACTTCATTAGCTACAGGGTGCAACTCGTGCTCATTCTACACTCTACAATTCTCTATGGATTCTTTTGATTTTTATTTTGTGGGTTAGTGTCATTATGAAGATGATCCCTATTGTTTTTCGTGATGATAGGATAATTTTTCACGGAAATATCGCATCTGACTTAGTGTTTTTCACTTCATTAGCTTTGGGTGCAACTCATGCTCACTCTACACGCTACAATTCTTTATGGATTCTTTTGATTTTTATTTTGATGGTCAGTTTCCTTATGATGATGATCCCTATTGATTTTTATGATGATCGAATAATTTTTCAGGGAAACATTGTGTCTGACTTAGCTTTTTTCACTCCATTACCTAAAGGGTGCACCCTGCTCACTTTACAGTCTATAATTCTCTATGGATTCTTTTGATTGTTTGTATGTGTGATGATTCGATAATTTTCTTCTTTAATATCGCATAAAACTTTGATATCGCAGTTGTTTTCGATATATGCATTTAGCTTGTGAGTTTTTGCCTTTGACTTCAATATTCATTCAGAGAATATTTTTTGAGTTATTGCTCAATTTATTTTTCAAATTCAAGGCTGCCAGTGGCTTAGTTACCTTGCCTGGCAAGCTATCTTTAATATTTAAATTTTATTATAAAATCTGTAACACTACACAAGAGAAGCCATTTCTGCACTGCTAGTAAAAGGCTGTTACCAACTGACTTTACATATTGTTAAGGGCTAATGCAGTTTTATATATTTCATGGAAATTTGGAAAGATCATTTATATTAATGAGAACTTGGGACAAGTTCAATAGTGTTGATTTTTCAATGAATGGTTTTCATATGCCCACATGATAATGTGGTTGTATATTGTCGTCACCTCATCCGTCTGTAAGTCCACAATTGCTTGTGAATGCGATAGAGACTATAGTTTTCATCAGATTAGAATAAAATTTGTTGTGATCATTTTTCTTGATGAAATCTTTAACCGATTTTAATATTAATTATTTTTCAGTAAACTGTTTTATAATGCCATTGACCGAATCAAAATTAGCTTGTGATCATGATAGAAACTACAGTTTTCATCTGATTTGAATGAAATTTGGTGTAATTATGTATTTTTATACGCCCACATGGAAATGTGGACGTATATTGCCGTCGCCCCTGTCCGTCCGTCTGTCGGTCCCTCGGTCTGTTGGTCCATCGGTCCGTCCACATTTGTTGTATCCACGATAGAGGCTACAGTTTTTATCCGATCTTAATGAAACTTGGTATACATGTATATATTGATGATATCTCGGTCAAGTTCGAAAATGGAAATTATCGCATGAACGGTTTTTGAGTTATTGCACTTGACTTAGTAAAAACGCGTCAAATTTGGGTTGTATCCACAATAGAGGCTACAGTTTTTATCAGATCTTAATGAAACTTGGTATACATGCATATATTGATTATATCTCGGTCAAGTTCGAAAATAGAAATTTTCGCATGAAAGGTTTTTGAGTTATTGCCCTTGACTTAGTAAAAACGCGTCAAATTTGGGTTGTATCCACAATAGAGGCTATAGTTTTTATCCGATCTTAATGAAACTTGGTATACATGTATATATTGATGATATCTCGGTCAAGTTCGAAAATTGAAATTATCGAATGAACGGATTTTGAGTTATTGCCCTTGACTTAGTAAAAACGTGTCAAATTTGGGTTGTATTCACGATAGAAGCTACAGTTTTTATCCGATCTTAATGAAACTTGGTATACATGTATATATTGATGATATCTCGGTCAAGTTCGAAAATGGAAATTATCGCATGAACGGTTTTTGAGTTATTGCACTTGACTTAGTAAAAACGCGTCAAATTTGGGTTGTATCCACAATAGAGGCTACAGTTTTTATCCGATCTTAATGAAACTTGGTATACATGTATATATTGATGATATCTCAGTCAAGTTCGAAAATGGAAATTATTGCATGCACGTTTTTTGAGTTATTGCACTTGACTTAGTAAAAACGCGTCAAATTTGGGTTGTATCCACAATAAAGGCTACAGTTTTTATCTGATCTTAATGAAACTTGGTATACATGTATATATTGATGATATCTCTGTCAAGTTTAAAAATGGAAATTATTGCATTAACGGATTTTGAGTTATTGCCTTGACTTAGTAAAAATGCGTCAAATTAGGGTTGTATCCATGATAGAGGCTACAGTTTTTATCCGATCTTAATGAAACTTGGTATACATGTATATATTGATGATATCTCGGTCAAGTTCCAAAATGGAAATTATCGAATGAACAGATTTTGAGTTATTGCCCTTGACTTCGTAAAAACGCGTCAAATTTGGGTTATATCCACGATATAGGCTACAGTTTTTATCAGAAATTCAAATTTGACGATTTTTTGATGAATAGTTTATGAGTAATTGCCCTTGACTAAGTAAAATTGCATAAAAATTCATTTTCTGTAGACACTATAGAAGCTACAATTATCTATGGATTTTAATGAAACTTGGTATGAGCATTGGAATTGATAAGAGGGTGGTCAAGTTCGATTTGGACGATTTTGCGATAAACAGTTTTGGAGTTATTGCCCCTGCCTCTATATTTGTTGTAGACAAAATAGAAGCTACAATTTTCAATGGATTTAAATGAAACTTGGTGTGAGCATTGGAATTGATAAGACACAGTCAAGTTCGAATTTGATGATTTTTCGATGAACAGTTTTTTAGTTATTGCCCTTGATTTAGTAAGATTATGTCAAAATTTTTTTGTGGTTCAATAGAAGCTACAATTTTCAATGGATTTTGATGAAACTTGGTGTTTTTGAGTTTTTGCCCTTGACTTCAATATCCATTTAGTGAATGTTTTTGAGTCATTGCTGTATTTATTTTTCAAATTCAATGCTGCCAGTGGGCGTATGTTACCTTGCCTGGCAAGCTATCTTAATGAGATCTTGAACAAAGCCAAATATTATTGAAGTAATGTGTTTAAACAAAAATATACTTTAAAGTGGGTGTATCTAGGCAACCTCTTATTGCATTTATATGTCACAATAAAAAGAATTGCTGGACAATTTCTTATATATATTATAATATTTTAATATTTTGTAAAATTTATTTTATGAGATTTGTATATCTTTTAACAATAAATCATATTTTTACCCCATGTAAAATCAGTATATTATTTTCTTTGTAGCTGACAGAAATATTCTGTTAAATCTGCTTATATATTCTTGTAAATACTAGAGAGAACTATAATAATGTCAATAAAAATTGTGGTGAAATGTAATTTATTCTCATAAAAATATGAACTCCATACAAACTTGATTTTGACAGTATAAAAGTTTAAATACATTCTCATTACAAAAGAATAATCCAATGCTGCTGTACAAGAAAAGAAATAAGGAATGAAACAACTGTATTTTACAAGGATAACAACTTAGTCCCCCTTGGCCAAACCTCTTGGCATTGATCTTTCCCGGATTACTGTACCCATTTACAGCTGGGTGAACTCAAATTATTGGTGAAGATGACTTATTCAAGGTCATTGAACTTTCACACACCACTGGAGATTAGAACTCATGTCCTACATTTTCAATGTATCCAAGCAAATGACGTCATGACGTAAAGAACCAACGCTCAACTGCTGTGCTATATAGATCCCCCACAAAGCAAAGCATTACACACTACATTGTGTGTCCCATTTTTATTAACTCAATCTGGTGCAGAAGGTAGGAAATATAATTCAATTATATTCATTTCCTTTCATATCTATTAGTCATTGCTGATATTGATCACAAATTTGTCTATAGCATATGCTTGAGGTATCTTCAATAAGGAAAGGTGTTAAAAACATTCTTTACAATGACCATGTGTGTAAGTCCTTTTGAATTTTGTTCTGGTTACACATCACAATGTTATTTCTTATTAGTTCTAACTAAGTCCTCTATGGACATAGTTTGAGACAATACTTGTTTCCGGACATTTTCTTGATGTTTTAACAGAAACACTATCCCTCTCATTGTTCGTTTATAGTTTGTACTTAGTAGTCTGTTACATTGATATAAACACTCTCTTTCTATTCCCTCTACCAGACGATTTGATATCTGAAATAACACATTTCAAACAAATTTTTAAGGGAAAGAAAGAAACAACTATACTTTACAAGGATAACAACTAACATTCACAAGTCCACTATGACAGGGATCCTTTCTACCAGCTGGTCCTTGGCCAAACCTCTTGGCATGGATCTTTCCCGGATTATCTGTACCCATTTACAGCTGGGGGACTGGAATTATGAGTGAAGATGATCAAAGGTCATCAAACTCTCATACACCGATCAGGATTAGAACTCACGTCCGACATTTTAAACTTATCCAAGCAAATGACCTCATGACATAAAGAATCAATGCTCTAACCGTTGTGCTATAGACATACATGTGTAATCTACTTATTTTGTCGGGTTTCTACCGCTTTTGAATGCTGTCATTAATTAATCCCCCGATTAAGATGATAATTTGATCCATTTTTCACCCGATGTTTTCATAACAATATCCGGAACACTCTACTTTCGTTTTTAATGATTAATTTTACGGTAGCCTTGATATTACCAAAAACGAAATTTTGAAGTCTTCACGATATTATATGATAATCTTCAATTCTATAATATTTATAAATAACATAGACATTGTTTCAAAATTTGTTTTGTACTATCGGTAGATTTTCAGAGTAAATTTAATATTTTCTCAAACTTCGTTTCGTAAAATCGTTTTATATTATTATAGTGTAGCATGTAAACAGTCATTTATTACCAGCATAATAGGCTACTTTCGATATCAAAATGTCAGATTCAGTTCAATATTTCGCGAGCTTGCTTCAGGAAAATTACCTTTCCTTTCATTCTGTGCATTTAATGATAGAGAAAATTCATGAATTACAATTTTAGAAAAGGGAGCATTTAATTTAGATGGGTGGGAACAACATTATATCCATGTTTACAAAATTTGTGAATTTACACGCTTTGAAAAAAATCTACCGATTTTTTAAGACAAATCTTCCGATTTTTTTTCCTGACCTGTAGTCTGTACACATGTATGGCTATAGAACCCCACAAGATTTGTGACTTCGGACAATTCAACCCAGTTTCCCATTCTCAAAATGGAAATATGTTGATTTCCGCACAAACGTCAGAACTAAATTAGGCCTAATAGATACGTATTACAAACCATGTCTGATATATCATTTGTATAAAAATATTACCTCCAATTGTAATGCATCTGCTAGGAATCTGCGACCAGAATTTCTCATCTTCTCTGACTTGGGATCACATTTAACTTCAATTCTAGGTTGAGTTATGTTACTTTCTAAATGTTCTTTCCAATCATTATAAACTGTACAGGCTGCCTGTGATATATCTTTATCTTTATGTTTACGTAATCTATTGATCACTTTACCTATTATCAAATAATGTCTTAATTTCATATGCAAACTTAACTTGCCAGGTAAGGTAATGTACAATCACTGGCAGCTTTGAACTAAAAAAAAATATATGGCATTAACTTAACGATCACCAGCCGCATGAAATATTTATTAGTAATATAATAAATAATTAGTTATGTCAAAATATGAAATAGCTTGGTCAAACAAGATCATTGAGAACTGAGAAGATTGATAGGGATCATCTTCATACTGACCCACAAAAACAAAAGAATCTGTACAGAATTGTAGCCTGTAGAGAACGAGTTGAACAGTATTATGGTGAAAAATTATCCAATCATAGCAAAAATTAATAGGAATCACGACACTAACCAACCAAAAGATGGCTTTCCCTCTGGCAGCCTTGAATTTGAATAATAAATTGGACAATAACTCAAAAAACATTCATTGAATAAATCCTTAGAAACCTGCAGCTTCTATGCACCCACAATACCATTTTGATGCAAGTCAAGGGCAAAAACTGTAGCCTACATGGAAAAAAATTGAAATCATTCTTCACTGCCTTCTTGCTCAAACCAAGTTTCAACAAAATCCATTGAAAAATGTACCGGTAGTCTAATTGCACACACAATTTTACTAAGTCAAGGGCAAAACTCATAAACTGTACATCAAAATATCATTAAATTCGAACTTGATCAATTGTAGCTTCTATTGTGTCTACAACAAATATAGAGGCAGGGGCAATTACTTAAAAACTGTCGAAAAAATCGTCAACATGGAACCTGACCTCCGTTTTATCATTCCAATGTTCATACCACGTTCCATTAAAATCCATATAATATTGTAGCTTCTATAATGTCTATAACAAATGTTGACGGACCGACAGATAGGGGCGACGACAATATACGGGAAATGTGTCATCAGACGAAAATACTAGTTTTCAAAAAAATAATGATACAACATGCCCTTTAAATGAGGCAATCATAAACACCCTGTGTTCACTTTCTATGTCACTCACCTATTTTTGTAGACAATAAAACTTCCTTAGAAGGATTTTTCTTTCCTAATTCATCAATACTCTTAAGCATAACATCTTTAGTTTGATTTTCTATTTTTAACTTATTCTTTAATCTTTCAATATCTTCTATTACCACAACTCCCTTCACAAAAAAAAAACCAATTCACTATACTGGTACACAAAATTTAATTTTCTAAGCATATCTCACACGATGAAATTTGTTAAAGATGGGTTGCCTCATTAATTAGAGCCAAAGTAAGCTTACTAATTGATTAATTGGAGTTTCTAATGAATAATCCATAATGCTAAATTTAGACTCCATGTTTGTTCATGTGACCAAATGACCATGGGTGCAGATCGCGGTGTGGACTGCGGGACGCGTCCCCACCAACTTTTGCCGTGGTGGGGACATGATCACACGTGTCCCCACCACTTTTCCATCTGGATGGTTATCATGGATTTTGATGTATCATGTTTGTCATGTATTTAACTGTTGTAAAATTTATTATAACACAATATACAGGATGGTACGAAAAGTACCAAATCCGTATTTGAAATAAATATCAGTGATCTCGAGTCTAGACTAGGCTAGGTCTGATAAATGGCTATCCAGTTATAACGGTAACATGTCAAAATGGTAACAAATTATATTGGTTAAAATGGTAACAACTCCACAAAAAACTGTAAAAGATATTTTTGGTTAAAACCAAATTTTATTTAACGAATCTGAATAGTCTAATACACTGAACAATTTGAGCTATGTAATGTAAATCCAATATTTCCCCATCAACAGTAGTAATCATATACTTGTCAATATATCCTCTTTGGATATATTTAATTAATTAGTAGTAGGCTACTAATGTTCACAGCTTACCACCATATTCATGTTAAAATAATTACTAGTCAATTCTTGAGAATATAGAAAAAGTCGTATTTTTAAATAACAATTTATGCATTTCTACAACTGAAGACTACGAACTACAAAGAAAGACGAAATAGGCAAATCAGTTTTTGTTATTTTTCGTTAAAAGTGAAAATAAGAAATATAATATTAAACCAAACCCTGAGAGATTCTAACGTTGCTTGCTTGTAATTTGTTTTTCTACAGGTATCTGTTCTAGGTGTCGAATTTCTCGGTGTTTTAATAACAAATTTGTCCATTTTATAATAAAATGTTAAATGTTATTGTTTACTATCTAAAGACCTTATTCACTTTTCAGAACTAGAGAACACGATTCAAGGGACACAAACAGACTACAGACAATGTTTAATTTATATATTCAGAAAATATTTCACGTATGCTCCTGATACCTCAAAAACACAGGATCTTATATAATGGCAATTTGAAATAGACGGGATAAATGGTGTAGTTTCAATGGATTTTGTCCTTTATTTCTGTATTTAAAAATACAACAAGTGGTTGCCTAGCAAGATACGCCCACTTTAAAATATATTTTCTGTTTTAACACAGGCAAAAAGTCTAAGATTATTTAGGTCTAATCCAAGTTCTCGTCAATATAAATGTTCACACCAAATTTCATTAAAATAAGATGAAAACTGTATTGTTTATCGCAATCACGTTTTGACTAAGTCAAGTGCAATAACTCAAAAACAGTATATCGCGTACACAAGTCAATTATGACTCAAAAACCATTCATTGAAAAATCGCCAATTTCGAAATCGTCCAAGATCTCATCAATATTAATGATCACAGCAAGTTTCATTCAAATCTGATAACAACTGTAGTCTCTATCGTGTTCACAAGCCAATTTGACGTGTTTTGGCTAAGTCAAGTGCAGTAACTCAAAAACCGTTCATTGAAAAATTGCCAATTTCGAACTTGTCCAAGATCTCATCAATATTAATGATCACAGAAAGTTTCATTTAAATCCGATGAAAACTGTAGTCTCTATTGCGTTCACAAGCCAATTTTGATGCGTCTTTTACTAAGTCAAGTGCAATAACTCAAAAAACGTTCATCGAAAAATTGCCAATTTCAAATTTGTCCGAGATCTCATCAATATAAATGATCACAGCAAGTTTCATTCATGACAAAAACTGTAGCCTCTATTGCGTTCACAAGCAATTGTGGACGGACCGACGGACGGACGGGGGTGACGACAATATACGATCACATTATAATGTGGGCGTATAAAAAGCCTCACCAGGTAACACAAGAATTTTATTATTATTTTTAACAGCAAATAAATAGATGAACTCTATTCATTGTTTAATTTTTCAGTGTGCTGGTTCTCTTTCGGGTGATCTAACAGATATCTACAAATAAAAGTGGTCCACAGAGAAATCACAGCAAAAAAACTTAATGTAATTCTAAGGGCCTTAAACCATTGAGGGTATCCTCTAAACATAGTGTCAAAATATGCCGATAAAGCGATTCCCCTGACATCATTGTTATCATTCCTAAAGGAAAGGGAAATAGCAGTCCAATCCAAGCAATCAATGGTGGGGCTACACTAAAACCCAAATTTAACCAGTTTAACAAATCATCTTTGGTTATAACATAACCCCATCTGACACCACCTAAAAATGATAATATTGTTGCCCCATACATCAACTGAGCTAATGCAATGTGATGCAAGTATGTTTGGGACATGATCAAATAACATGGAGCACTTATAAAGGGAATTAATCCAGAAAACCCAAGAAATAATGCTGGTTTGCGAGAATGTCTCAAATGTTTCATGTCTTCCCATATAGTTAGGGCTTTTGATTCATTATCTTCGGTTATAAAACGTTTTTGAGTCATGGTATAAACAGGATGCTGAGATAATTTACTTAAAAGACTATTTCTATTAGAGAATTTTTCCAAAGCTGACAAACTAGAAAACCTTGGGAAACAATTTCCAGATGAGAATTTTTTTCCACTTAATACAGACACATTTATATTTGGCTTTATCTTGAAAAGGAGCTGACCAACTTGATGTTTAAATATTAACAGATTCATCTTGGTTTTTGTGTTTGATCTCTATTTCCTGCAAAAGCAAAAATCATAGATAAATATTCTTATAAGTAGGGCCTACCGTACAAAAAATCAGTATATTGTACTTCCCTTTTTAAAATTTTTTTTCTCATGGCATGAAGCTGTTAGAAGAATGGAAACTTCCCACCTGTACCCACTGTAGGCTACATAATCTTTTAAATCTTATTTCTGATGATGTCTCAATTGAAGCACAATATAAATGTTGATTAAAATTTGATATTGGAAAATGTCAGAATTTTATAATGCACATGCAATTTGAGATGGTGATTGAAATTCTTGAGAAAAAAAATTGGACGCAAGCACAGACATGACATGAATGGTTTTAGGGATAATGATGGTATGACTGACAAAAACATCCATCTTTCCAAATATATGGAGGTTTAGCCTAGGATCAAGGTATAAAAAAACCACACATAAGGAAGTGCAGAAAATCACAAGTTTTGGGTGCCTAGTCTTTCTGACTCTTCCCCAGCCATATCTGTCCAAATAGCTAGCAGAGGCAGAAGCTGGGAATAAAGTCAGCAAATTTCGGATCATGGTTTTTGGAATGGAAAAATTCACGGAATAAATCCAAATGAAAAGGCCTAGACAAAACACATTAAAAGTGTAGGCCTATATCCATAAAAGGAAATTTCATAGAGATCCGTACGTTATGGGAAAAAAACAACATACCGGTACCACAGTAAGGCTAATTTTTGTGTAAAAGACTAAAAGAGAGGATTTTGTGTTGTATACTGAATTTGTGTTTGCAAGGTCGCATTATTTATTTTATGTTTTTGTATTAAACCCATTGGCTTGTGATACCCATTCACCTTTAAAACACTTTTAAACTTACTTTCCTATTATATCGATCTTTATCTGAACAATTCCAAAAGGATAGAGAAATTTTAATTTCCGGAAATAATTCGTAGGACCAATTTGTATATTATATTATAGGCCCTATTATAATACGCTTGTGCTTACTCGGAAGCCAACTGTAATACATGCGCATTAATGAAAAAGTTTTGTAATCATTGCATAAAGTCATCACCCTCGTCTCCATGACCTTTTGAAAGCACAGTTTCATCCAATTAAATGAATCGATTGAAACGACTACGTCAGGCACACCAATGAAAATCATTGTAATATATATCTCACCCAATTAACATATTCTCGCGCGAGGTCAACAGGAACACGAGCAAAGCTATAGCCGATTCACCATTTGACGTCATGTCGCTGGAGAGGCTTCCCAGATGTCAGTGCGTCGAAGTATATCGTACAATGTATGGACGGCCGCCATTCTGGTGGCAGAGCTTCGGAACCTCCGCTGCCTCAACCCCCTATACATAGGAGAGTTTGGCCGCCCCCATGCAGTTCACACCTTTTCAGTTAAAAGAGAAACTTCTGGGGGCATTAGATGACGAAAATAATGTAAGAAATCAACAAAATTTTCATTTTTTGTCGATTTTATAGTTCATACCTGAACGAGATTGCCCAACACACTGAAAATGGGAATGTTGTCTTTCGGCGATATGTGCTACTAGATACATACAGATATAGCGTCTGGCTTCAGTTTGCTATGTAAATGTGATTTGGGTTTATCGGACTACGAATTTACTTTCTTATTGTGTAGATGAAGGCTTTGTTTAAGTTGATTTTGTCCAATTTGCAATTAGATTTAGCTAACCTTTTTAATTTGTATCCCAAACAATTGATAAATCTGTTTTTTGAATCGATGTAGGCCTAAGCCTAACAAATTTACATAAGATGGGCTATTAATGTCTAGCCTATACTGAACCTTTACATTTTTTTTGTATGTTTATGGATTTTGGAATATTGAAAAGGTTTTTTCTTTATTTTTCAAGCTGAACCACATGACCAAAAATTATTGAATGATAGCATGCTACAACTTGCTATGAGCTCATCCTTGATATTATCATGGATATTGTTTTTTTTCTTATCCAAATTTTTCTTTTTCGAAAAGAAAATCATACAAGCAAACACTCTTCTGTTTGAACTGATCTAACTAATATCTGGAGCTCGAGCTATATATTCTGATAGCATAAATCATAAATTGTAATTTATGCGATTTACTTACAAAACTCAAAAGACAATTATTGATTGAACTTTTACTAGATATATAGTTGTCATTTGGACAAATTTTACTTTCCATAAGAGCATCAAGTAGATGAACGAACATCATCTTCAAATTGTGCGCAAGTAGCCTACCTTCTTGATAACTGCATATGTAAACACTTGCCTCTTGTGAGATTCTCCCCCAAGAAACTATATAAAATTTAGGTTGATATTCTGGCATCTGAAGCTATTTCATACATCATTCTTTTTGAGGTGTAAGATGATTAGATTATAGACGGAAAATGTTGTGCCGTAGGCCTACTTATGCTAATCTGTTAATTTTTAACATTATTCCTACCAGTGATAAAAAATATCAATACCAAACCTTGTATGGTACTGGTATTTCTATGGATAAGAAACTTTCTGAGACTTAACATACAGTACCAAATTTTGTTTCATAGATCCCTGTATTTTTCTGGCCTGTTTTATTTATATTTTGGAATAAAACCATTGTAATTTCCTGATAAGGGATGATAAGATTTCTATACACAGGAAAATGAAAGACAAAGCATCATAATCAGATCTGCCTCTGAAACCCACAGAGGAGACTGGCCCCCTCAACCCTCAGTTGATTTTATCCATTTCCTTTATATCTCTCATTATGGCATACTAATAATCATAATCATTTTTTATTCCCATCCAATATACGATTATCTCATTAGATGTTACATATAATACATAAAAACAGACATAATGGCTGCCCCTAAAGAAGATGTAAACGTAATTTATCTAAAAAAAAGAAATAAAAATAAAAATGACTTTCGAATTAATTGTAATGTAGTTAAAAAATGAGGGTTTTAAGACCAGATTTAAAACTATCAAATTTATCTATACACCTTAAATTCGTTTGAAACAAAGGAAACATTTCTGAAGCTCAATATTGCTTGAGTTACTTTAAGTTATTTACAATTACTTTTGTTAGTTGGATCTGACATGCTACCTGTATACATTCTTTAAATGTAATTTAAATCTGCTAGTAAGTAAATGGTTTTGATGTCAACTCTAGACTTACATTTGTAATATAATATCAGTCTAATTTCTTTCCAGGTTGTTAATACTTCTGTGGTGTTGGAAGTGATAACTATTTTAGAGAAATTTCCTATAACAAGGGAAGCTCTTGAGGTAAGTATTTAAAATGTTGTGTAATTATCAGTTCCAAACAGACTTCGTGGTTAACCTTATTATTTGGAACATAAATCTTTGGCTATGGAAATTTATATTACCGGTACGCTATAAAATATGACAAAATTGAATTTATACTTTAACTGCTTACTAAAAAATTATAAGTGAGGTCTGTTTTAGAAACAAGTATTTTATGGCTTGTACCTCTGTGGGATTTGATTTCAATTCATACTTTTTCTTATGTCAGAATATATGTTCTTTGTAAAGAAGCTAACATCTTGAAGTTCTTATTTTTAAAATTGTTATGAAACCATTATGTCATAGCAATGTTCTACCTTGGATATGTGTTTTTCTAATTGGAGGTTCTAAAAGACATGTTTCTGTCAAACTACATAAACCATTGATGCAAAAGGCCATTATTTTTGTGTCAACTCCTTTAATCTATATTCAGTTTCATTATTATTTAATTATTGCAATGAATTATCTGTAAGTATTTACTAGGTAGAGAAAATACATTTTTTGATTATTTGAAACCAGCTTTCCCTCTGCTATTGTAAGTTGCAACCAATGCACATTCTTTATTTCAGAGAACACGTATTGGTCGCTATGTGAATGAACTAAGAAAGAAGACCTCTAATGAGGAATTGGCCAAGAGGGCCAAAAAGTTAGTAAGAGGATGGCAGAAGTTAGTTACTGTTCAAGAAGGACCACATATCAACGGGGACAGTATAAGCACACCACCACAACATCGGAACATTAGTGGTTTACAAAATGCTGGCAATGGATCAAAACCTTCCAGTCCAGCAATCTCTTCACCAGCAATAAATAGGAACTTTGTGGTACGCTCTAGTCTTTCTCCTGCTATTGGTAATAGACCTGTAACTCCCTCTCAACAAAAAACATTGCAGACAAATAAACTCGGGAAAGCTGGCGATATTGTTAAATCAAAACTTAGTCCTTGTTTATCTAAAACTTTGCCATCAGCCTTTAAACCAGCAGTCAATAGTCCCAAACAAACTGTGAATGTGCAAACTTCCAATTTAAGTCCTGCTGTCTCGCAAACATTCCCTCCTGAAGCTAAAGCAGAATCCAGTGGAAAAAGTGTCAAGTCAAATTCGCCCAAATCAAGACCTTCCACTCCATGTCAGTTACCCAGCTTGACATGTTCCAGTAAGTCTGAAGTAACTATTGGGAATGAGGACTCACTGCCCAGTTTTCCTTGCACACCAACTTCTAACTTACTTACGGGGAATGGTCATGCCAAACGCAAGAAGAGAGGAAGAAAACCAAAGTCTGGGAAAAAATCAAATCATTCCACTGAATCTGCAATATCTCCAAATGATGCCTGCTCAAGGTCAGAACAATGTGAAGTCCCCAAAACAGACATTGCCAATAGAAAAAGAGTGCGTTTGGACAAAGTGTCGACTACACCAGTGAAGCAACAAAAACTTAATACATCAATTCATAGTCTTTCATCAAAACAGCCATTGAATGGAATTGTTTATAGTGATAAAACCCGACATAATGCTGTTGTTAATAATAGTGCTAATTCGGAACTGAAAACAACGCAAAGTACTTCAACAGAATATTCAACTCCAGGTGGTAAAAAGTCATCGACGCGACAGGACTTGGCTAAACCTGTGAAAACACCAAAAGTGAAAACTACTGCGGAACTGATAGCAGACTATCAGCAAAAAACTGGTAGTACAAGTTATGGCAACAATATTTTAGAAAAATTAAGAACAAATCAAATTGATCATGAGTCTGATGTTCAAACATCTGTGTTACCACCGGGCATAAAGCCACGCAAAAAACGTATTAGTAATGATTCATCTATTCTAAGTGTGCCATCACCTTCATTAAGTCAGACTAAAACTGAACTTGTGGAAAAATTTTTACAAACATCTGTTTCACCCACATCAACAGATTTGAGTCCTCCTCTTGAGGATTACCCTCTTAAATCTGAATCTCCCATAAATTCATCTCAAAACTCTGTCCAAGCATCAACCTCAGATTTGAAAATAACCATCAAGTCTGTCCCTAGTGTATCAAAAGATCAACAAGAACTTGCAGAAAGCAAACCCTCATGTGCAAATAATCATTCTGAAATATCCAATGTAAAACATTCAACAGAAATATCTGAATCAACTGAAAAAAAGGTAAAGACAAGACAAACAATAGAAGAAATTTATAGCCAACTTCCGCCCATTGACTATGATAGTATAAATTGGGAGTGTACTGATTATATTGTACCTGAACCGTCTCCTATAAACGATTTGGATGTTAATCGTATAAGTAACGAACATTGGGAAGGGATAAATGGCACGTATGATAAGGACAATATTTGGCACGATTGGGCAAGTACTATAACAATTTCATCTGCAAATGATGACCCTTTACATGTCTTGCCCTATGTTGATATCAATGATTGAAATATCAAGTTCATTATTCAGTACCTTGAAGTGTTATTAATATATGGAATGTGTTATGTGAATGGGAAATGTTTATACAATTTATTATTATTTCTAATATATAATTCATTATTACATCCATCAAACTTATAACCATATTTCAATGGCTATAAATATTTATATCCAATATTTTCTGCCTTTTTGTCCCAACAAATATTTCCCCATTATGAGTTATCAACATGGTGTTGAGCCTGGGTGATAAAACTTAGTGATAAAATTTAGAATGGGTGGTCAATTCAAGAAACTCATCTTGCAACAGGAACATGGCATGGATTTTTGATTACTTGGCCTTTGGGTCATCAGTGTGACTGAGCATTTGCCTATAACATTAGTCTACTTTTCAATCTCAAAGCACCCCTAAGCATTCACCTATACTCATTTTGGCATTGGCTAAGGCCTTACACCAGGTACCTTGCTTTATTTATACTGTTTCTCTGCTTTATGCCTTCTTTCACAGAATGAATTATTGAAAAACTACAAACGTAAATAAATAATTTAATAAAAAAAAACTACAAATATTCAGTAAATTTGAATATTAAATCAAGTAGATATAAATACATTGAAAGATTTACTAATGAAAATAAATACTAAAGTTAAGACTAGAGAAAAAGTATTACTATAATAATTTAGGTAACTGTTTTAGTTTCACTATGTCTAAAATATTATCATTTTCTTCACTAACACTACTGTATTCTACAGGTCTATGTTCTGGGTAATTCTCGTGAGTTTTAGTTCTTCCAAACACCGGTGAGTTGTCCGGAGAAAATTGTAAACATTGTTCATTTGAAGGACTTTGAGCACTACCATAATCAAATCTTTGATAAGATTTAGGAGTATATTCTGGACTGTTTATATCGCCTCTTTTCACAATTTCCTTTTTAACAGGACTTTTAAGCAGACGCAACTTGGCATAAGCATCAGCTGTATTGTAATTTCTACTGCTGGAAGATTTCCTTGTCTGAGAGGCAGGTGATGCCATTTCTGTAGATGATAAACTATAGTCTGTTTTCAACTGATAATTGAAATCTAATGTTTTGTCAATACTGTCCATATCACTATTTAATAATCCATGTTTCTCCATATACTTTCTAGTAGCAAACGTCATATCATTCAGGCCATTTTGAGAGAATTCTGGTGAATCACTATGTTCTGAATTTAACAACTGTCTTAACAATGTCTTTTTCTGCCCAGTTTTACTTGTTTTTCCTGAGGCACGGTTTTGTAATTTCATCATTTGCGTCAATTGTTCATCTTTTAGATATTTCATTGCCATGGCATTGATTTCAACTGAGGTATCTGAGTCTGAATCAAACATCATGGACATGTAACTTATTTTTGGTATTAATGTTGTGTCAACATAATTGCCACTTTGAGCAGATCTGAAATTAAACAAAATTTTAAGGTTCATAAGTTCTTTAATCAAACATTTCATATGAGAGATACCCTGTTAATGGTGTAGACCTTCTGCTAGTCTGATTACAATTATAGACTATTTTAAATACTGTTCATAACTGTTAGTAACAAGTGACCTTTTTCTACATGCCTTTCCCTCAGAAGACTTTCAGTTCAAACAGCTGTGTAGTTGCTATGGTGTCTTCCAGGGAAGTCACTGCCAGAAAATTCTCAATTCCCGGGAGGTCACCGTTTTGTTTTCTTTGATGATTTAAAGTTATGCCGCCACGAGATATATTTACATTCAGATACTTTTATTAACGCAGCTTTCACTTTTTTATGATCGGTTCCCTTGAATTTGCCACAAATCTTAGATTGTGTCATTATGTGGTGCCTTGACGATGTCAATCACGTCATAGTATCACGTGACAAACTACAGTTATTGGAAAATCAACACCAGTTTGTTTAACTAGTTTATAGAAGGGAGTGATATTAGAAATGTAAATTATTTGGCAATAACCCGATTAGATCGGCTTAAGTGTACTATGATAACACCAAATAAGCCTATTGTTCTCAAAATCCATTTTTCAACAAAATTCCCGGGAAGTCACCATTTTTTGTGTCTGCATGAGTAGTTTTGACCCAAGCGGTGACTTCCCAGGAATGAACCGTTGCTATGATAATTTGTTGCTATGATAATTTGTTTCCGAGGGTAAATCACACTTTAATTTAAAACCCTGTTAAAAGAAACTTACTTTAAAAGTGAATGTAAATGTTGCGATTGGTTTAATGATAACTGATCAGAAGAGGTTGATGTATGATTATTCAGTGTTTCTTGTTCATCAGTTCCCTCACCACTTTCATCATGACTGTCTAGAAACTGACGAATATTGGCCTAAAAGACACAGAGTGAAAAACTTTTTAATTTTAAGGGGAAAGTAAAATAAACAAACAAATGCAATCATGACTAAATCTAATACTAAGCCTCCTTATGTCACTCTATACCTAGGTTTTTATCAAAGTACCTATCAGGAGGCACATCAGGGATTTTGATTTCTTTACCTTCAATTATGAACATAAATTCCCCAAAATAACAGTATAGAAATCTTTATGTATAATTTTGGTCACATATGTAAATAGCACTCAGAAATATCAGAAGTGTGCAAAAATATCACAAATTTCTTCAAAAATTATCAAAAATCGACAATTCATCATATCAAGTTTAAAATGCAGACGAACAGGAATTAAAAGGTTCAAAATTCTATGTTGAGCTCAGCAAAAAGTTTACTGTTTCTGAGACAAAGGTTTGATTGGTCAATAAATACTTACTATTAGATTTTCATAATATAAAGGATTTTCAGAATCACCTTCGGTTCCACAATAATCTCCACAATTATCAGAACCCTGTCAAGATAAATTTGATACTGGTTACATACAGCTAGAGCCCTTTACCTCATTTATGTTAATTATATGTAATTAATTTTGAAAAATGTATTCTATTCAAGTTTTAAATATAAGGTAAGTCTTAAATGTAAGACACAAGGAAGGCCTGGATTCAAATTTGAATAGAAAAAGAATTATTACCTGAGTTAAACACATACTGGCACTTGGAGGACTGACAGTACTATTTTTACTATCACAGTTAGATCTGAAATATCACATTTAAATAATTTTCATTGTTTACCTAATATGTATCCAGACTTTATATTTTTGAGTTGAACTTAATAGCATAGATAGATGTGAGTAAATTAACTACAATAGCCACTAATAAGGAAGATAGAGCCTAAAAGAGACCGAAAAAATGTCTATGCTAGCCAATTTATCATAAATGTAGTTAAACTTTTACAATATTTTGTGTGTATTTCACATGCTGTATAATTCATTATAAACTAACAAACCTTGGAGAGGAGGACTGAAAACTTGGACATTCAATAATACTTTCAGATTGACTACTGGAAATAGTCTGTTCTTGTATGCCTAGATTATTTATCACTGTACATACATCATCTCCCACAGACTCTATATCTTCTCTATGGGTACTGTTTAAGGGTAACACTCCCTTATGACGTATCTCTACAGGAGTTTGTCCAGTACTACTGGTTTCTGATGAATCACTTGAAGGTAATGGAATATTCTCTGGAGCCATTTCTTTGGCCAATTTCATATTCATATATCTAGTTTGTGCCAGATTATCTGGGGGATCAGGGTAAAATAATGTGGTATTGATGGCAACTGAACAAGTATCTGAAGGGGCTTCTGAATTATTTGATGAATGTTCACAATCTTTGTTTGGTTTCAATTTAGGTGTTGTCATCTGCTGGTTATTGAGCAATAAGGTAATTTGGGATTGAAGTTGTTTTAACTGAGCATCTTGCTGCATCAACAAATTATAGACTTCTGGTGAACACTGATCCTTATTCAATAAGTCCAATGACAATTCCTTAGAATACTTCTGAGTTTTGTTTTCTGGACTGCCAGTTTTTGGTGATGGGTTTGATCGATCTGGTGTTACACTCAATCCACTGTCATCACTGGATTTTCCGCTGCATGTACTGTCTCCTTGAGGTGCATTTTGAGAATGATTAGAAACATTCGAGTTTTCTAACACTTGTGGGGCATACTTATGTCCATGAGATTTTAACGGAATGTGTTGTTGATAAGGTACCTGAGGAACACTATGGAAGTTCTGTTGAGGGGAATTCTGAGGAGCCATATTAGAATTTGTCTGAAAGGCTGAGTAAGCTGAAGGATTAGCAGCACTATTTTGACTTTGTGGGCCCAATTGTTGATATGGCAGAGTTGGATTCATATGAGGATGACCACCATAATTGTGGAAAGGAATTTGTTGATAGTTCATTTGGTTTTGAGTTTGAGCTAAAGGCACATTGTTTTCATAATAGTTTGTTGGCATTACTTGTTGATGATAAGCACTATTGTGATTAAAAGGAGAGTTTGGCAAAGAATTGTGAGAAGGCACTTGTCCTCTAGGCACAGCATTATTCACATATTGTTGGGTATATGCAGAAGGATTACATGGTAATGAATGGCGAGTTTCAGGAATTTGTTGGCTATTTTGAAAATTTCCAGCCATTCTTGGTCTGCTTGGTTGAGGAATTCCTTGATACTGATAATTATTAACATTTGAAACATTAGGCTGATATTCTTGTCTATTTCTGACATTAGGATAATTTTGAGTTTCTGAATTTCTGATAACCTTAGGCACAACTGTTTGTCCATTCCTGACCAAACTACCTTCCAATATATTGGGAGAGCTGTTACTCCTGTTAGAAGGCAGACTGACATTATGATGAGATGGTATATGAGGAAGAGAAGCTTGTAAATTGGAGCCAGAGTTAGATCTAGTATAAGGTCCATGTTGAGTATTTACCATAGTTGATGGTGGTCGGCATCTTGATGGTTCATTCAGTACAAATGATACATCTGGAACTAAATTCTGTATCATTGGAGCCTGAAAAATCAAGATAAGTAATAAATAATAATGGTATTTATTTTTTTTAATCCAAGGGAGATAATTCTCTTATTAATTACTTCCTGATGAAACAACTGAATGGATTAACTGCAATTTAATTTAAACTGAAACAAATCAGCAAGGTGATGCAGCAAATTGTGGACTAGAAGCATATAATATGGTATAAAGAAAATAAAAGTGTACCAACCATAGAAACTAGTGGAGCTGGTGTAAGTCTTGGTACCATATCATCAGGTCCATTAGATTTACTAGTACTTTTATTATCTTTACTACTATTCCTTAAAAATAGAATCAATGTTTAACAACTGCAATACAACTTTACCTAGACTTTTACTTATAGTTCAGATTGATGGCATTGTAAAATGCAAACTAAATCATATATAGAGCCATCAGTATTTGATAATAAGTACCTACCTATTTCTATTAAAAACATTCAAAGCAGCATCAAAAACCTCTCTTTTCGGTCCTACTTTCACATTACTTAATTCTATCGATATGATACCATTATTTCTTGAATTCTTAAAAAAAAATTATATAAACTGTTTTAAGTTTGCTTCTTTGTAAAAAATTCTGATCAGTCCCCAGAGTAGTATAAATATTGGTATATGAAATTATAAATTCATATCGATTTAATTTCGTCTGATTAAAAAAATATTGAAATATTGCCATTAATTTGTATATGGAAGTGATAACTCTAATATTTGCCCAGATAAGACAAGGGTGTAATTGACTGTGATCTTTTGTTATGATTATAATAGAATAAGATTTTATGAAGGATCAAAGCTGGACCATTTTTCAAAGTCAACTCATCTTAATTAATGACTAAAGATACCAGCATGAAAACAAACCTTGGTGATATTAGATGCTTCATAGCCAGTATATAAATCAAAATCTAATTCACTATTGCCTGTTTTACTACCACATTCATAGAATTCAGGTTTAGAATGAAGAGGACTGTATAGTACAACTAGAAAATTATCAGGTGGACAACACACCCTGGAATAATTCAGAATATTAACATTAGTATAACAATTACTACATCTCGTAAGGGAGATAACTTTACAAACCACTCCATGTCCAATCTATACCATCCTAAATAAAGTGAAGATTTACTTCAGAAAAGAAATTTGTGTCCAAACATATCTTGTCTCACTACCAACACTGCTACAAAGCATAATTGCAAGTGAATTAATATCAAAAAATAGAATTTGTGGTCAAAGGGAGATAAATTCTGTTGTACAAAAAAAGAAAAAGAAGAAAAACAGGAATTTGTTTAAGCCATGCTAAATTTTGTTCAGGTAAGGAAATAACTATCAATTTGACAATCTCCTTATAAAATCAATTTTCATATAACATATAAGAGTAAAAATATGAATCCTAAAGTTTTGAAAAGTAAACTCTTACCTGTCTTGGATATGTTCATTATGAAGATATCGTAAACATGCTGCCCAAACAAATGGATGGTGTATAACAGGAGCTCCAGAAATCCAACTGAAATCATGTATATTTATTTATATAGGTATAATAGGCTAGTAAATTTAGCTCCGCATAATGGTGGGGGTGGGACAAATTGATAGAAATTGTTTCTCTGCTGGAATCAATCACATATACCACGAATAGCTAAAATACAAAATCGGCTCGTGCATAAGGTCAGAACTGGGGGTTAAAGGTCACGGGCCTTATTAAAAGGGATTGTGTTTCCAATTCTGTATGTTTATGACCTGCATAGCCGTGTTTGGTATGTAACCCAATGTTTTAGGGTGTGTAGAATCCAAATTTGACGCCCATTTTAACATAGAGTGATCTTAACGTCATTTACGGATATGACGTCATAGTCGTTGGCGACGTCACTTCCCTTTAAACTGCTAAATTCTAAACTATTTTCAGCACTTTCATGTTATTTTTACGAACTTAACGTCGGTGTTTACGATGGATATTGATGCAAGTGATGAATGTGTGCTGTGCATGGATGATGGTCGTGGTCCGCGTGTCGTTTTGGGAGAAAAGGGTGTCGCTGGAGTGCAGATGTCGGCAAAGAATCGCGAAGAGTTAAATTCAAATATTTTGAGTATCATTGTGGGCACTTCTGTTCATAAACGATGTCGCGAGCGCTACACAAATGTTAAAATCATATTGCAAAGAGGAAGTCTGAAACAAAGCTGTTTCCATCCTTGTCGAAGAAGACCAGAGGAAATAAATTTAAGAGCCAGGAGGACTGCTTATATTGTGGAGTGACGATTGACCCAAGGACCTTCGGTGTTAAAGCCAGCAGTGTGAAAACGGACACATTTGTAAGTACAATTGATAATATATGCAAAACTTGTTCTGGCGAGTGGGCCATGGAAATTCTTGGACGGCTAAATTACTTCTCGCGTGATTTTCATGCATTTGATTGTGTATATCACCATGATTGTGACAGCAGATTTAGATGTGGCCGTAGTCTTCAAAATCTAACCGACGAATTATCGAATACAACAGGTCGCCCTGTCCAGTCTTCCCGCGGGGAGGCATTCAATAAAGTTTGTGTAGACCTCGAGCTAAAGAGTGTCAACGACCAGTACATGTCCGTAAATGAAATAAGAACACAGATGACGGAACACACGAATGTCAACGAGGAACCATACTCCCGAAAATACATAAAAACAAAATTACGTGAAAAATATGGCGACAGTGTAGTCTTTGTAGAGCGAGAGGGACACGAGACAGTTGTATGCTTGACGGAAAGCGTCGAATCTATTCTGAAGATGTTCAGGAAAACTGAGAAGCAATCAACTGATCTTGAAAGCGAAAAGTTACTAATAGTTGCAAAGCTTATCATGACCGATGTGAAAACATGGAATGTGATGCGGAAGCAAGGAAAAAATACCCTAGTGTAAATCAACTGAAAAAAGAAAGCTGTCTGGATTTCGTTCCCGCAACACTGCGGAAATTACTCAATCTAAGTTTTGTTGGAACAGGAAGAGAATTGAAGATCGCAATGATAGGGCAAGAGATAGTACAGAATGCCCGACCTAGAAGTCTTACAGCACCGATGATTTTGGCACTTAGTATTCAGTTGCACAGTATTTTCCGCTCCCGTTTCCTCATCGATCAACTCCACTCGCTTGGACTATGTGCTTCCTATAGTGAAGTGATGCGTTTTGAAAAGAATGCCGCAGCAATCAATATGGTGAATCCTCTTGGACAGGTCAATGAATCCACCACGGTGATGTTTGTAGCGGACAACGCAGATCAAAACACACGAACAGTAGACGGAAAGGGCACTTTCCATGGGCTAGCAATTATGGCAGCTTTGACTCCCAGAAATATCAATAGCAACGTAGTACCCAGAGAGAATATGTCTGAACTCCAAACTGTCTCAAATGCAGCAAAAATTGAGATAAAAGAATACAACGCCGCGAGAAGAATTCTCAACGACCATCGATTCCGCGGGCTAGATCATTTACTCCACTTTGGATTTGAGTATAAATCTAGACATATTGTGGGAATTTGCACCAAAGTTCGAAACCATGACTCCCAGTCGGTCAGGTATGATGATCAAATCTTATTGCAGTGAACAACATCCCGGTAAATCATCTTATTATTTCCTGCCTATGATTGACCTGCCATCGACTGATGAAACCTGTCTTTACTCTGCTCTCTCATATATTTCATATTATAAATGGCCAGACCGACAAAATTCAACCGATCGTTACATTCGACCAACCACTCTATTGGAAGTGTTCGGAAATGGTTGCATGTTTGCCAGATACGAACCCAGTGAAGAAAGTTTTAGTTATGCTTGGTGGATTTCATTTGTTCATGAATTATATCGGCGCAGTTGGAGACATAATGACTGGCCTGGGAATAGAGTCAATGTTCGAAGAAATTTACGCCCAAAATGTGATACCACACCTTCTCAATGGCAAGTCTATCTACAGAGCATTTCGAGCGCACCAACTACTTGCGCAAGTAATGATTAATGAACTATTCAAACCTCTTATGGTAAATCAACAATTCGTCAAATATTTGAGTACGCTGGAAGAATTGTACGGAAAATTGATCAGCGGAAACATCGGGGTACATGATCAGATATTGAAAGAAGTTATAACAGAAGTATCTTCATTCGTCTCAACATGGAAACAGCGGGTCATTGAATCTTCTAGGACAGGAGCCATATGGGTTAAGTATACGAACTTATTACAGACCGCACGTGACTTAGTCAGAGCAGAAAGAACGGGTAACTGGCTGCTTCATCTGTCGTCAGTGAAGAAATGTCTACCCGTATTGGCTGCAGCCAGACACTTCAACTACGTGAAATCAGCGTCATTATACTACCAGACCATGTCCGGTTTGAGTAATTCTCATCCTGAAGTATTGCAGTCGTTCCTGGAGGGCTGATTTGTTTCTAGACGGACAGTTTTGGGCTGGCCTTAGTATGGACCTATCAATAGAGCAGATATTTATGAGGTCGCTGAAGAGTGAGGTGGTCTAACTCGCGGTAGTGGCCTTTCTCAACAGCTCTGAACTATATGGACTCTATCTGCCCCGATCATGGCCGAGTTTAACATTGCCATGCAGGAACTGACTAGTCTGCAGTACATTTCTAGCGACCAACAGATTTATCAGAGACAAGAATGGCTCGGGATCGGATCGATTTCCAGCGCTTACTGAATTACGTACAGCAATTTAAACCGTTCGCTGACAGTAGCGTCCTGCGAAACATTGTGACTGGGGTCCAAGCTACGGAAAATATAAATGTTGCAAGGTTCGAAGCAGAAGGACAGAATATTCTGACCAAGATGTCAAGCTGCATGGTTTTTAATTATTCCTTCAGCCGAAAAGACAAAGCAGTGACGATGAAATCAATGTCTTCAGTCAGGCTTTAATCGTGATCGTTCCATTGATCCAGCTGTATTATTCCAAAGAATGATCATAATTGCAAGTTCCGACGAAACAGTAGCCCTGAATGAAATGCTGACTTATGAACTCAGTCCCTATCCACCTGCACTATTCTGTGGACCTAACATGCCACTAGAAGCAGATAAACCACCGCTAGCGCAGGCTATAATGGAATACTGTGGTTTTTCGAGTAATGTACCGGATGATAAAACTGACCACTATGTTATAGACGGCGGCTCACTTTTGTATAGAACAAAGTGGCAATCCGGAAACACGTACGGAGAGATCGCTGATAAGTATGCCAAGCTATGTGGCAAGTTCTTCAGACCAACAGTTGTCTTCGATGGATATGGTGATGCTTCTACGAAAGGGTGTACCCATGAACGGCGAAATCCTAACCAGAGTCCTCAAGTAAAGATAGAGCCACAAACCGTCTTTCATGGGAGGAAAGAGTCCGTTATTTCGAATTTCAAGAATAAAGATCAGCTGGTAAAATTACTTACCGACAGAATCAACAGTACAGATATTACTCAAGTGGAAGGCGACGCTGACGTGACCCTTGTACGAAAAACTGTTGAGTCAGCCAAATCGAGATCCACATCATTGATCGGTGAAGATACCGATTTGTTACTGTTGTTGTTACATTTTTGCGACCTCCGCGATAAAAGAATTTTGTTCCGGTCAGACAAAAGACTGAAGAAGGCTGAACACTTGATTTATGATATAAAGGCCATGAAAGCATGTCTCGGCGAAAATGTCAGCTGTGCGTTACTATTGCTTCATGCACTTACCGGCTGCGACACCGTTTCTTGCATAGCAGGTATCGGAAAGAAAGGGGCATTCAAGAAACTAGCACGTAGCCCTAATCTCCAGAATATTGCAGCACTTTTTAATAAACAAGGTCAGTCAAAACAAGAAATCAAGAACCTTGGACTTCGTGCTATCCAGGAATTATACAATAAACCGAACACAAGTTTAAATGTCATTCGATATACTGTCATATCGAGAAAAATCGCAACGTCCTCATCATTTGTCAAGCCAGACCAGATTCCTCCTACTGAAGCAGCTGCCGAATACCACTGCTATCGTGTATACTGTCAATTGATGCAATGGCTTGGCCATAACATCGATCCATTACAGTTGGGATGGAAGTTATTAGATGGCAATTTAATACCTCATACTATGGATACTCCACCAGTTGACCTTGTCAGATTACGAACTGTTCAAATGACGTTTCAAGTCAAGATGATGATGATGAAGAGACTTAAAGTGATTAAATACATTTAATTAAATGAGAACACAATATGATATCTTTGTTTTTATTACTTCGCCAATAATCATCATTTTGAAGGCCGTAGAATTCAATTCTAGCAACAATGACGTCACTAACGTCATATCGTAACGCCATGTCGTAAAGGACGTTACGATCAGTCTATGTCCAAATGGACGTCAAATTTGAATTCTACACACCTTAAAACATTGGGTTACATACCAAACACGGCTATGCAAGTCATAAACGTACAGAATTGGAAACAATAGGGCCTGTGACCTTTAACCCCCAGTTCTGACCTTATGCACGAGCCGATTTTGGTAAACTTTTGTATTGTAGCTATTGGTGGTGTATTTGATTGATTCCAGCAGAGAAACAATTTCTATCAATTTGTCCCACCCCAACCCTATCTTTACTAGCCTATAACCAGAAATAAATTCCGAAAGATTATCAAGCCTGCACATAAGGAAAAAATCAAACTTCTTTTAATCATTCTGATTTCCATTCCATTTCCAATACTATGATGAAATTCCAGGTTTGATGGGAATTTGGGAATGGTGCAAACATATAATAATAGGAAAGAAATATCTTTTTAATTTTTTAGATTCAAGTCAGATTTACTGAGAAATACTGTAAAGACATTCAAGGAAAGATGAATTATATCTCTTTACTTACATTCCAACTATAGGTAAACTCAATGCTTTTGGATCTGATTCTAATATGAGTAATAATTTCCTGGTATGATCCATTGTTAAATAGCTATAACAAACAACCAATACAACAGTAATTTATCAAAGGTAATATATTCTGGTCGAAGTACACAAGTTTACTAGTAGTTTATATCTTGTTAAAATGTCTCTATTCCATTCAACAAAAGGCACAAAACTTCATTAAACTCCATAATACATTTATAGCTCAAAGGGGCAGTATGATGCACGATTATTCATTTTTAAAACCATCATCAATTATGCCTGAAAATATCTGTCTGAAAAATTGCGTCTTAGATTGGAAATAACAATTCCACAGGCAAGTACCTATCATCCAATATAATTTTAAACTAACTTACCCCGTTTTAGGGTAGCCTTGTATATGACTAAAACTAAGTGGACCGGCAAGATTCTTAGACAAGGCAGTAGGAACGATTGGTATAGGTGAAATAGGTATAGCTTTTAATTCAGTTGCTATGGTAACTATATTGAAATCAGTATGAACTACACAGTTTTCCCCACCAGAGTAGAAGTTACACCAGCCTTGACTGAGTAGAAATCCTCCTAAATCTACGCCCTCTTTACTCTTACATCTAGATTGTAGTGACTGAAAAATAATTTTTAATGCATGAAGAAAGCTATGCCATATCGTGTGCAGAGGACAGATGCCTTTACTTTTTAAATTCTAAACTGTTAATGTATCAGTTTCTACAACACAGGATCTTGGTTTATTGTCTCATCTCAGATGCTACGGTCAGAGGGAAATTGTGTTGAAACAGAAATCTTTAACTTATTTCTGGCTGGAATCAAACCTCATAAAAAGGCTTCTTTACTCATATTCAAAGGATGTATGATATAGTATAGTCTTTGTATAACATATGAGATATCATGAGGTTTCAGACTATGGTCACTAAAAATTCACCTATAAAACTAGTTCTTCGAGAGATATGTAAATGTAGATCATGAACGACTGTATATAGTAATAAACTCCAGATAATGTGACTATTCAGCTAATCTTGGAGGTATGAATATGCCAAATGCCCACCATGCAACAAAATTCAATTTAGCTAATGTTTTGTTAAGGCTGTTAAAAGGATGGACTTAAAAGGACTTAAAAAAATATGAGTTGAATCTTATGACAATCTTCTCAACTAACCATATTTGCCAGTTAGTTATTAGAGCCAAGATTACATATTGTAAAACAGAAGAATGGGCAAATTGAAAAAGTAAACCAACCATTTATAATAGATAAAAGAATTGAATAGAAACAAGACTTAACATACACTTAGCGATATTGATATGAATGGGTGAAGATTTTTATTATCTACTTGGACTGATATTTAAATAATAAATCACTGAATGTTTATATTGTAGTCACACCCTTTTATTCTATAAAAGTCTTCATTCATTTAATCACATGTTTTTTTTTACAATATTCAACTTGAACAGCTAATACTTCTTTCGCACTGCACGACTGGATTATTGAATTTAATTTTAACTATAGAAAAATCACGATTTAGTTTGATTTGATTCGGTTTGATTTGCTCTCACACCACAATCCTATCAGGATTGATGTTTTCGCACTGACAAGCGAAGTTTTTAGTAACATGTATCACGTAACGAAATATTCCTTGTTCAGCAGTAAAATACAACTAAAAAGAATATCATCTATCGATTGCTCTTCCGAGGGCTATACATTCTTTTCATGCACTATTCATGTACTTTCTTAATCCTTTTGTGGTGATTTTCAAGCATTACCAATACAACGTCCTGCCAAGAGCAGACAGCATTTTGAAGCGTTTATTCATGTTATCTGATTGGTATTATAAGTATAATTTTAAAATCAATTTTAGTGTGTGATCAATAAGATGAAATTATTTTAAAATAAATCTTTGAGAAAATGTCCCAGGACCATTTAATTAAACAATAAAGATAGCTTACTAAGTAAGTAAGATAGTAAGATACGCCCACTTGAATTACAATAATAAATAGGGCAATAACTCTAAAAAAAAATCAATGCTCACACCATCTTTCATCGATTTAAAATTCTAGCTTCTATAGTCCCATCAATGCAATTTTTACACAATTTTTCTAAGTCTTAGGCAATATCTCAAAAAATGTTCATGGAAAAAAATTAAAATTCATTCTTTACTGTCGTCTTGTTCACACCCAGTTTCAACAAAATCCATTGGAAAATGTAGTTTCTATTGCACACACAATAAATTTTGACACAATTTGACTAAATCAAGGGCAAAAACTTTCGGCCGAAAATTGGTCAATTTCAAATTTGACTACTGTCCTATCAATTCCAATTCTCATCAAATTTTGACTTGATTAAACTAAATTTTTTTAAGGAATCAATCAAAGTATTAGACAATTGCAGAAAAGTTATATTATTGCACTGAGATAGAAACCTGTCATTTAGTCTCCAGAGTTCCAGGTAATTTCAGGAATTCACTGTATACTTACCTTTAATAATTGAGTATATTCATCAGTGTTACAACTTCTCTCTTTACTACCATTGATATAAACCTAAACAAAATATGATCTTATATCAAAAATAATACTCTGTCTCGTCTGCAAGGATTGATAAAACTGACTGCAAGGATTGATAAAACTGACTTAATGTTATCAATATTTTCATTATTAGGATAACACTTTCTTGGTATAGCACAGATTCTAGTGCTGAAAATTGGCTGAGACCTGAACGGGTTTCGAACCAGCGATCTCAGAGTCAGGCACCTAATCGCCAGCAATACATGTCAATGGTCTAGACCACTCGGCCAACGGACCCTCCACGGAGGTTCGAAACCCGTTCGGGTCTCAGCCAATTTTCCGCACTAGAATCTGTGCTATACCAAGAAAGTGTTATCCCAATAACGAAAATGTTGATGCAACACTACTTTCTAAATGACATTAAATCATCTCTGACTTAATGTTAGATTGACAAAAATATAAGTCTTCTTAGAAATGATCGTTCCAGTGCCATTCCCTACCCAATCTCTTTGTTTTATTAAGGTAGGAATTATAATTCAATAATGAATTCATTGTTTTGTCTCTTACAGAAAGCTCACTTATAATTTTGAGACAAATGAGTTTTAAAGTGTAAAAATAACTTAGTTACTACTTTAAAAATTGTACCTGAAATGGTATGGTAACATCTTCTGGTGCTAAGTTTAAACTACTATCTATATCTTGTCTTGTGTCTAAACGATCTATCTGAAATGTTATTCCTTCACCATCTGAAAAAAAATTCATTATAGTTTAGTTTCATTTCCCTTTTCTTCTTTTTTAAATAAAATTGAGGACTAAACATTTAACTCATTCCAATCCTCTTCTTACTACAAAGACCATACCTAACTAATTTTTAAATTTGAATTAAATTAAATTATCTAATACTTGCCATCATCGACTACAAGTGATCCTAATAAAATAGTAGATAAACATTGCTGAGGATGATTTTCACACTGACGATGCAATAACCTCAATAATTTATCTGATAAATGCACTCTGGGCTTTCTGAAGAAGAAAATAAGTACATGATTACAACATGCAATGATGAAACTGTTTTATGACATCATGACCTGTTATTTCAAAATTTCATATTTGTATAAAACAGTCAATTCCAAAAGATAAAGATAGCTTGCCAGACAAGGTAATAAATGCCCACTAGAAGCATTAAACTTGAATAAAAACTTGACAGTATAGTAGTCACAATCACCAGAATGAAATATTCAACCTGCAGTCATACACTTCTTCTCTGGGGTGATAAATTTACAATAACACTAAGTTTCATCAAAATCTTGTCAAGAATTGTACCTTCTAACAAGGTATTATCTCATAAATATTTTTTGGTATTTTTTATTTTCAACAGGGTTCATCTTTGGGTGATAATAAACCATTCCAGCTAGGTTGGTCAATATCCATACAGATTTGTGCCTTGAGAGTGTTTATGCCTTTCAGACACAAGGGCAATAGCTGATACTAAATATTTTTTAATCTATCTAATTTCCAATTTTCAAATTATATTTTAAAGGTTTATCCTTGGGTAATTACAAATACTTAAGCCAAGTGACATCAAGTCCATCAAGACTGGTGCTTTCTGGAGTGTTTACGAGCAAAAGTTTCAAAAACAAGGGCAAAAACTCATACTAAATATTTTTCAATTTTGCTTATTTTCATTAAGGTTTATCCTTGGGGATATTACACACTCTCACACCAAGTTTCATCAAAATCTGTAAAGATTTGAACATTATAGATTTTTTACGAGCCTCGCAAGAACTCATACTAAATTTTTCCGATATTGCTGATTTTCAATAAGGTTCATTCTTGAGTTGTATTAACACTCTCACACCAAGTTTCATGAAAATATGTCAAAAATTGCACATTGTAGAGAACGTGGGCATTAACTCAAACTAATTATTTTTCGATCTCATAACAAATCTTCAAAAACTTTCAATTAGCCAACATGGAAGCAGAAACAACATAACGTGGAATAAAAGGAAAATCAAAAGGACTTCATTTACCTATAGCAAGCCACACTAAGGTAGACTGGTGAACCATTTGGTGTTGGATCCCACAAAATAACTTTAGTTTTGGGAAACTGTAATGCATCATAACCTGGATTAAGCCTAAAATTATAATAACAAACATAACAGTTTATGAAGTGTTTATGAAAATAAGATTATCATTCTGCAGAGATTTTCTTCAATTAGTACATTGCCAGAATCAGAACAACTAACAGTCAATACAGAAGAAGAAGAAGAAATAATATATTTTATCTAGCTTTTACATATATCTTGGTCATGAGGCAGTTAAGAAACAAATTTTGCTCCAAACTACTTACCAGCAACATCAATGTAGCCTATGACAAAATTGTTCCTCTTGTTTGCTAATTAAAGATATCTTGACTAAACATTTAACTTACCCATTCTGTTTTGATTGTTTACTAGATGCATCTAATTGTGACCATATATGGTCAGGCATATTTCTTATGCTAATTGGCACAGCCATTTATGCCATAACCTAAGAAATCAAAGTTATTTTATTTCATTTATTCAAAATAAATTTTTCAATCTCGGCACTCAATTAGTATTATTTGTCAGTTTTCAATGCAAATTGAATGCCAAATAAACTGCCTTTATGAACATGTGATTGTTGAGTCAATAAATATCAGTGCTTCTTTAAATCATTTGAAATGTAAGATTAATTCATTTCAAGTGATATTGATAGTTTTATTTATCAGATTTTACTGTTAAAAAGTGCTATTAGTATATAGGCAACTTCAGTTGTCAGATATTTATACAAGTAAAAGTAGAAGACCATGACAAATTAAAAGCAATTTGTGAGCTTTATCTATTTAAATTATATAAATTGATAGAATTCCAAGATCTGAATTAGGTTTCAATTACTGTAATATCTTCATAATTTCCAATCATCCTATGTCAGATATAAATCAATGATACCATTTGGAGTTTACTGATATTATTTGAATAATTCAAACTTGTAACCACCAAAATTTAAATTGGGGTTCTCAAGCATTCCCTTACCTGTATAAGGTCTATCTATTTGAAAATTTCATTTCAAAGTAGGCTACCATACTCTATCTTCAAAAGATGAAATAAGCATCACAATTCTTTAAAATTATTTCTTATTTTTAAAACTTTTATACACCAAATACTGAACAGTTCATACATTAAATTCTCAACATAACACTCATTTCATTAACATGTTTGGACATGTTGTTCTGGCAATGAATTGTAGTGAATGAACATGTGATTACTTGTAATCTCAACCACCACAGGATTTAGACAGGATTAATGATTAGACTTAATGATTTACTTTGATTCAGTATTTGAGGGATTAGAATTTGGAACTGATTTTTAACGACATCAGACTAGAGTATTGACAGCGTAGACACGGTAATTGATGGCTAAAAATAAAAACCCATCAAAAAGAAAAATCATATATTGAATTTATTTGCATATGACTTGCCATTTATCTTATTTGTCAAAGAGAAAATAAAATGAACATCGCTTTTCCAATAATAATAACATGAACATAGTAAACAGTAATAGTAATATCAAAATCGGTCGCCATGATGCAATCCCTATAAATGGTAATAGAAATAACATTTTTGACACTTGTCTTACCAAATTTATAAACACAACATTGGCGCTAAGCAGTCAAACATACCGTACTT
The DNA here is from genome assembly GCA_030562195.1 of Nipponacmea schrenckii. Taxonomy (NCBI): domain Eukaryota; kingdom Metazoa; phylum Mollusca; class Gastropoda; family Lottiidae; genus Nipponacmea; species Nipponacmea schrenckii. Next base: position 32,499,898 of record CM060200.1, on the reverse strand, counting down.
TAAACAAGGCATGCGCAGCCTCGATATGACTTTAATTTCCTGTACACATGTTTACCTTTTGTTGATTTGTTATGAGTTGGCGTAAACATGTAGAAATTAACCAATAACTTACTATTTTAGAGACATTCGGTTGAAACTTTAATTTTTGATATATTGGCTATTGTGAAAATAGTTTTACCAGTCACCCATTCACAGTTTATGAAAGATAGAAAAATAGCCTGTAGGCCCTATTTAAGTTCATGTCAAGCACCTGTCATTTTTTTTTGTACAGGAACTCGTCCCATTAAGCTGATTAATTATTTGATTAGTCGACCTAAGGTTAACGTAGCAAAATTGCCACGACAATTTTTCGCCGTGTGATTTCCGTACCGCCATTAGTGGCATTAAAACCATTAGTGGTATTGGCGAGTGGAAGTACTTGGGCCAACACATTCACCAAAAATACCTATAACAGAGCTGAAAATATTCAAAATACCAGCGTTGTCAAGAAGTTGAACAAGAGTTTTCTATTGACGTCCTATTATAGCAAAATGTCAGATTCTCTGTATAATGTGATATTTGTATTAGGTGGGCCTGGAGCTGGAAAAGGTACACAGTGTCAGAAAATAGAAAAGGTATTTAAATTTTCATAGAATTTATAGTCGTAAGTTTGTTAGATATACTGCATAATAATCATGATAGATAATGACTAGATATTATTTAATAAAGAACCATTTATTCATCTTTATCCATGCTTGATATTAAGAATAGGTCAAATATTATTTTGCTGACATCTGCATTGTTTCAAATATGCAATGACCTCTTTAGGCCAATGTACTTTTTTAAGCTAAAAGAGTAGCATCAGTTGTCAAAATAACATTCCTATGGCTTATTACCTGAAAATTTTCAAAGCATTTGATTGTTTTTTAGGAGTTTGGTTATGTGCATTTATCAGCTGGTGATTTATTAAGAGCGGAAAGGAAAAAAGGAGATTCAAAATATGCAGAAGAAATTGAAAGGCATATTAAAGATGGTTCAATTGTTCCTGTTGAAATAACATGTGCTTTATTAACTCGGGTATTAACTTCAGTAATATTGTTCTAAACATTATATCATATTTTCAAAGGCATGTTCATACTAAAATAAGTAAAGGAGAGAGTAAAGTAAGAAATTAAAATTACATATTGCTGAAAGGCATATATACATATATTGACACTTGTATAAGCTTATGTCTCTCTTTTGAAAAGGGATGTATTTGACCAATCATACCTATCATAGAAGTGGGAAAAAAGCCTTGAAATCTATATGAATGTGTTTGAAAGTTAAAATGACAACTGGTCATATATTTAAAAGTTTCTGTGATAAATAGAAAAGACATGAAGAAATAGAATAGGGAAATTCTTAGTTTGAGATATTTTTGAAGGAATCATGTCAATTGCTAGCACTTCTGAGGATTATTTTCTATCAACCCCTAAAATGCAAACCACAGCATTTAAATATAATCATGTTTTGGCATTTTATGAATTACTTTAAGAATTGTCAACAAGTTTTTTGTCATGTCTGGTTCAGTGCAAATGAAGTTTTAACAGATCTCAATCTGGTTACCTGTTTATTCTACAGACTCTACTGTTCATTGAAGATGTCCTGGACTGTTCTAGGTGTAGTTCAGTTTACAGTGTAATGGCTAGTTATAAAACCTACAGAGAAAACAGAAATTGGAACATTAAGATTTGCATTGTGAATAGTTTGAACTGTTTTCCATAACATTTATATTACATGTATAATAATCCCTGAATTACTATATTTTGACAGGCAATGAAAGAAAGTGGTAAAAGAAATTTTCTTATAGATGGTTTTCCTAGAAATAAAGATAATTTAGATGGATGGAATAAAACCATGACAAATATAGCTAAAGTATCAAGAGTGATATTTTTTAACTGCCCAGAACAAGTAAGTAAAATTTTAGTACATGTATTTTTAAAATATTAGGATAGAATCCAGTGACTCTTACAGTGGATTCATATTGATTATTTTTATTCTATTATTCTTAAAATAAATTTAGAAGATAAGCAGTAACCTTTTTTACTGGTTTACGTGAAACACTATCCTTACCCAATAAAAATCTCAAGTAATTATCTAGTAAAATGACATTAGTTTGTATTTGAGGAGTGATTAGAAATGTCTGTAAGATAAATATCAATTAAATCTGGTTAAAGCACAGCAATTCAGATTTATATAATGGAGAACATAACTGATGTAGAGTATTCATTCTTTAAAATGTTACCAAAAATAACTGTAGGCTGTATTTAAAATTCAAATCAATTTAGTCTAGTAGGGTTACGAGACGACCAGGAAAGTCCCGGTTTTTAGGTCAATATCAGGCGTACTGTCCTAGAAACTATTTTGTTCCTGAATGTCCCTGTTTGGTAAAAATGAAAATTTCTTGATCTAGTTTTGTAATAAAAAAAATAAATATATAAATGTTTTATCACGTCTTATCGATGCTTCACTTCAAAATTGTATCTTATCAACGTTTTTTTGCCTCAATTATTTTTGTTTGGTGTTTGGTGATGAAAAGGAACACCCAAAGTGCCCAGGTCAGTTGGTGCATAAACCATCCTAACGTTTTGACATTGTTTTTCATTGGGCAAGTCATCGTAAATAACATATGATTGGATGACATGGTGACCTAGCCTAGAAGCACGCAGTTACTTTTAGTCTTTATTTTCTATTCTTTTCCACCTCATATTTAAATCTTTAAAAAGTTTTAAAAGTACGGTAAGATAAATTTAAAATTTTTTATAATTATCTATTGTAATCCACATTTCATACAAGTAACAAATCATTCATAATCTGACAGATATAAAAAAAAAAGGTGCCCATGCTTCTGTTTTTTCGTGGGACATTTGGTGGCATGATAATCAGATAGTAAAATTAACAGCTCACACGAATTATGACTAAAACTAAAATAACACGAAACAATAAAATCTCATCTCAGAGATTCAAATTTGTGTAATAAGCTTTCATTTCAAACAGTCCTTGTCTTATGATATCGGTCAGTAGTTCACTTAACTTAAAAATGTATCTTCCAGGTTAAAAAAGATTTTTTCCCCTGCATCATAGGCCTCAATCAAACCTTGAGAACACCATTTATATTAGTATAATATAAGGCAAATCTCACTTTGACATGCTCGCTTTTATCACCAATATTGAAAAAATTTCTTGGGGCCCTTATTGTGCCTTCTAGAGGGATAACAAGCTAAAAATTTTGACGCGTTTTCAAAAACAAGGGCAATAACTTATACTAAATATTTTTCAATTTTCAATAGGGTTCATCATTAGGTGATTACAAATACTCATGCCAAGTTACATCAAAATCACTCAAGAATTGTGACTTGTAGTTGTGTTTGCAAAGTGAAAAACCAACACATTTTATAGAACAAGGGCAATAATTTGTATTAAATATATTTTGATATTTTCTATTTTCAAAAGGGTTTGTCCTTGGGCGATATTAAACAATTTCAGCAAGTTTTGTCAAAATCGGTCTATAACTGCTCTTTGTAGAGTGTTTACAAGCCAAAAATTTAACGCGTTTTCAAAAACAAGGGCAATTACTGAAATTAAATTTTTTTCGCATTTAGTGGTTTTCAATAGGCTTCATCCTTGGGTGATAGCAAATACTCAAGCCAAGTTTTATCAAAATCCATTAAGAATTGTTCTCTCAAGAGTGTTTACAAGCTAAAATTGAACGCTTTTTCAAGAACAAGGGCAATAACTCATACTAAATGTTTTTCGATTTTGTTGATTTTCACTAGGGTTTATCCTTGAGTTATAAAATACTCTCACACCAAGTTTCATCAAAATCAGTCAAAAATTGCACGTTGTAGAGTGTTTACGAGCCATTCAAGAACAAGGGCAAGAACTATTACTAAATTTTTTCTGATTTGGCTGATTTTCAATAGGGTTCATCCTTGCTTAATCATAAACACACATATCAAGTTTCATTTAAATCCGTCAATAATTGCACCTTGTAGAGTATTTACGAGCAATTGTGGACTGACAGACGGACCAAAGGAGAGACATGGGTGAAGAAAATATACCCCTCCCATTTCATGTGGGCGTATAAGAATTAATTGAAATCAGTTATATCACAGCCATCAGTTTTCAGACACATAATATGACAATGATAAATTTTAGATATGTGTAGAGAGATGCTTAGACAGAGGTAAAACAAGTGGTAGAGCAGATGATAACAAAGAAAGTCTAGTTAAAAGGTATGTAAGAAAAATGATAGATATTCATGAAACTGTACTTTTATTACTCAGCAGATCTATGGCCAAACTTCATTCAATTGATATTTCTGTATTGCCTGTCACTATTTACAAGATCAACTGATTTAGCAGGTGAAAAGTGTAAATGATTTTCACACTACTGACAACACTGTTCAATGTTATGAAAATATTGTCAATATTCCTATGCTCGAACCTACTGGGCTACAGTCTGTTCTCAAACATGGTAATATTGTCCTTATGGACATAAAATTAACACATGATTCTGTTCACACGCTTTTACGCAGTTTGATTGGACAACAGATGTTGAAAACTAGAATTGCTTACAATTATGAACGTATTTCCAGAGCCTTAAAATACTATGTAGGCTAAATTTGCAATGACTTACATCTAGACAATATATTGAATATCATTTGACCTAGTTTTCAAACTCATAAAATAATTAGGTCACACCTTCCGTAATGGTTAAAAATGGCGAAAAATCGAAAATTATCAATTTTTGCTGTATTTAAGTACACTTATCTCTATGAATTTTTTAAGTAAGCCAAATTAAAAGAATACCTACTCGTAGACAATAAATCGAATATTATTTGACTTAATTTTCAAGGTCATAGATTAAGTGGATCACACCTTGTGACCTAATTTTGGAAAAATCGAAATTTGAATAATTTGAAAAAAAATGCGAAATTTAAAAATCGGCCTCCTAGAAAAGGAAGATAATGATTCAATGTATCTATGTGCTAAATTTCATCGAAATCGGTCTATCAATAGTGTCTGAATTTCGGCTTTAAGAATTGAAATGAAAATTCAAAATGGCGGCCGATATGGCAGCTTGACTAAATTATTTAGGTCAAATCGATTACTATTGACAAGTTATTTATAAAACAGTTTTCACTTTTCACCTAGCTGTTATAGACCGGAAGTTATGTAATTACGTCATTTCAGGCTAAACCGGAAGTCGAAATTTTTTTTCAAACTTTTTCAAAAATCATAATCATATCGCTTATCAACTGGTTAAGTTTCAAAATTTTACCATTTATATTAAACGAGAAATCACGGTCTGAAATTTTTGCCTGAAATTTTTGCCGATGACCCTTGAATATTGAATTCCAATTTGTGGGTAAAGATATAACCGAATTGCATATAACCTATACTTGTTAGTTGACAAATACATTGAAGTTTTCAAATCTGAAAATCTGGTCGAAATCGAAATGAAAATAAACTTGTTAAAGCAAAAAAACCTCAACTTCCGGTTCTCGCTTCCAGTAAGAGATAGAACTTCCGGTTTTGTTTTATTTGATAAAAGAAATCATTCTAAGATCAACTGTAGATTTAGAATTTCTGTACCTTTTGCCAGTTTGTCTGCAAACTCATCCGAGAATCGCAAAAAAAAAAAAAAAAATAATCCGAACGATTACAATACGTTTTCGCCAAAGTCGAATTATGTAATAATCCAAACGATTACAATACTTTTTCGCCAGTCGAAATATGTAATAATAATATATTGTCAACTGCTTCTGCCTCATTAATCAATATTCAAGATGATGTATTACATTAATTTTTTTCTTGGAAATTAATACACATCACTGAATGATAAAGTATTTTCCAAATTCCTGAGAATGTGCACACTTTAAATTTCAAAAATATCATGAATTCTGGACATTATGTTCTTCAATAATTGTACTTTCAACATGCTGGCAGTGGTTAATTATTATCAGACAGTAGACTGGATTGGCTGCTCCGTTCATTTGCCCTATATTAAAATATTGTGTATAAAAAAGCCAATTTAATGCCTTAAAATGTTGTTAAATTAAAACATGTTATTCGAGTTAAAAACCTGTGTACACTTATGAATAAAACCCGTATTTATACAGTGTATACAGGTTGTATGCTGTTTATACATCGGTAAACTGAAAAAATGTTCAGGCGATTCCTTAATTGTTTGAATATAAATGGATCTAGAACTTATATTATTTGCCTTCTCTTACAGAATAGATACATATACAAATGTTACCATGCCAATAATAAAACATTATAGATCAGAAAACCTAGTAACCGAAATAGCAGCAGAGAAGTCTCCAGATGAGGTAAGACAGAAAGAAACAACTATAATATAATAAACATTATTTTACAAGGATAACCCCTTAGATTCACAAGTCTGCTGTGACAGGGACCCTTTCTATCAGCTGGTCCTTGGCCAAACCTATTGGCATTGATCTTTCCTGGATTATCCATTCCCATTTACAGCTGGGTGGACTGGAATTATGAAGACTTATTTAAGTTCATCGCACTTTAACATGCTCATCGAAGGCTAATTGATGTCTTTAAATTGAGAAACAATATTCAACAAGAGAAGTAAGCTAGAGTTTGGTATACCATCTGTAATGAAGATATTAATCTCCTATAATTTCTTGTAAACTCTACAATGATTTCTTGTAAACTTTAATTGTTTAGTATAGAATCTGAAAATAAATTGATCAAAGACATAGTGATGTCAAAATTACAATTTTTCATGTTTTTTTCTATTTACAGGTCTTTGAAGATGTAAAAAAAGTATTTACTAGTTGAAAATATATCAATAGGACTTAAAAATGTATCAATCTTGATAAACCTATGTCTTTTCCTTTTGCTAAATTAAATTGTAACAGGACCATTTAAATCCAATGTCCATTGAATGCTTTTAGCCTACGTAAAAAAATTGGGGTTTTGTTAGCTATTATTTTTACATAAAAGAACACTCTTTCAATAACCTTTGACCAAACCAGATAACCTCTGTTTTTAGCTAACCGAAATATTTTGGGAAATTCAAAACAACCTTAACCTCTGATTTTAGCTAATAGAAATATTTGGGAAATTCAAAACAACCAATGAAAAATTGTTTTTCAACAGCATTCAGTTCCATTGGACCTCATAAACTAGTCTTATGCTCCTCAGAATACAACTTGTGTCCACTCACATAATCCCACCAGGAAAGGGAAAAATATATGACTGGCAGTATTATCAAACAGTAGAATGTCTTAAAGCACTGTCTAAAGACCCTAACTGGAGTAGTTTCAATAAAAATAAAAGCTAACAAAAACAGAATCTTTTTTTTTTATGGCTGGTGCATCCCATGTCATAACTTGTCACGGTTGTAACTCTTTGTTTTGTAGACAAACTGGATTAAAACTCAGTTGAAATTAGATCCAATACCTTAAATATTGTATTAGGCATATATTTATCAAGACAAGATAATGGGAATTAATTCAACAGGGTGCTATTAATATGAATTTAGTTAATTTTTAGTTAGTTGTTGAAAGTGGGATTTTGATTCTAAAGTGACAACTCATAAGAGTAGACCATTTGTATGGAAGATATAGATTCAATATCAATTTAACTGAGGGATTAATATTTAATGGTTATTTCTTTTCTATTAAGTAAGGAGCACACAAACAATTTATGTTTCCAGTTCAAATCTTGAGTAATATTTCTGCACTCACAAGTTAAAACTCTACAGAGCATCATCATCCAATTGGTCAGTCTGTACATATTTTATCTAATGGATATTAAAACTCATATGTCAGTTATCAATTAGAAGCATGCACTAACATCACTCTGGAGATTTTCTGTCTACTGATAAAACTCAACAAAAGATTTTGTGTACCCTTCTTAATATGTACTGTAATCTTCTTAACCTTGATCTATCACCAAAATATTTTTTTACTGAGGTGAACATTATTTACATGTGACAGTTACTGTATTAATGAACTTTCTGATGTATATTTTATCATTTGATCCCTGCAACTGTTAATATCAAGATTTCTGTATTACCTCCCCTTAGTATTACATTGAACTTTCCTTCAATGATCTGACAATTTAGATTATGTTGTGTGGAGTTTCGGCACCTGGGGCATTTGTATCAAAAGTTGTCATAATCTATTGTTAACCAGTGTTAAAATACTAAAGCTCAATAGGGTATTTCATTGGTTAAATGAACTGCAACAGAAGATGAATAACAGTTTTGTTAGCTTTTACTGACATAAACGTATATCTTTGATTTAATCTATGGTAACCGTTTTTCAAATCAGATTTAATTCTTTTATGAAATTTTATTAAATAGCCAGGTTTACTGTGGGAGATTTAGTTTTATGTGAAACAATCATTTTGTGTTAAAAGCTATATAATCATTTTAATTTTTTTAATAAAATACATAAACCATATACCTTGTTCTCTTGAATTGTCAGGTTACCAAAAGAAGCATGTATTATTTCAATGTCTGCCTATAACAGTAAACAAAACAAAGATAGCTTGCCAGGCAAGGTAACATACGCCCACTGATAGCTTTGATTGTAAAAGTAAAAGTCCAATTACAGCTGGTTCCTGATTTACAAGGAACTTGGAAGTTAACTATATTGTATTGCATTCAGAAGATCCAATAAAAACTGTAGTCTCTACAGTGTCCACAAACAATTGTTGACAGACGGATGAGAAACAGTACATTCGAAATTCCAAGTTCCAGAATTCCAGGAATTTTTTTCGGAATCATATCAAAATCAATAGGGGTCTTCCTTGGATGTATTCCAGGAATTTTTTTCAGAATCATATCAAAATCAATAGGGGTCTTCCTTGGATGGTAATAAACAAATATACCAAGTTACAAAAAGATTCATAAAGAAATGGAGTCTCTACAGTGTCCACAAGCTTTTGTTTACAAACAGAACAATTTGAAATTCAAATCCAAGAATTCCAGGAATTTTTTTCGGAATCATACCAAAATCAATAGGGGTCTTCATTGAATGATAATAAACATGTATACCAAGTTTCAAGAAAATCCAATGAAACCTGTAGTCTCCACAGTGTCCACAAACAATTATTGACAGACGGATGACAAACAGTACAATTCGAAATTCCAAGTCCCAGAATTCCAGGAATTTTTTTCAGAATCATATCAAAATCAATAGGGTTCTTCCTTGGATGGTTATAAACAAATATACCAAGTTACAAAAAGATTCATAAAAAAATGGAGTCTCTACAGTGTCCACAAGCTTTTGTTTACAAACAGAACAATTTGAAATTCAAAGTCCAAGAATTCCAGGAATTTTTTTCGAAATCATACCAAAATCGATAGGGTTCTTCCTTGAGTGATTATAAACAAGTATACCAAGTTTCAAGAAATTCCAATAAAAACTGTAGTCTCTACAGTGTCCACAAACAATTGTTGACAGACGGACCAACGGACCGACGGACCGACGGAATTTGAAATTCAAAGTTCAAGAATTCCAGGAATTTTTTTCGGAATCATACCAAAATCGATAGGGGTCTTCGTTGAATGGTAATAAACATGTATACCAAGTTTCAAGAAGATCCAATAAAAACTGTAGTCTCTACAGTGTCCACAAACAATTGTTGACAGACGGATGAGAAACAGTACATTCGAAATTCCAAGTTCCAGAATTCCAGGAATTTTTTTCAGAATCATATCAAAATCAATAGGGGTCTTCCTTGGATGGTAATAAACAAATATACCAAGTTACAAAAAGATTCATAAAGAAATGGAGTCTCTACAGTGTCCACAAGCTTTTGTTTACAAACAGAACAATTTGAAATTCAAAGTCCAAGAATTCCAGGAATTTTTTTCGAAATCATACCAAAATCGATAGGGTTCTTCCTTGAGTGATTATAAACAAGTATACCAAGTTTCAAGAAATTCCAATAAAAACTGTAGTCTCTACAGTGTCCACAAACAATTGTTGACAGACGGACCGACGGACCAACGGACAGGGGCGACAACAATATACGTCCACATTTCTATGTGGGCGTATAAAAAAGTTATGCAAGCCAACAAACTAAAAAATGTAAGAACTTTGTAATTTCTTACAAGGTAGTCACATGATTTTATTTTCTTTTATCATATCTCTGCATCAAATTGAAGATAATTTTACCAGAGCTACAGTATTTACCCTACCCCCTACTTTGAAATACAACTTCTGAAGCATACAGACAATCTGACACATCCTATTCCACAATAGAAGCAGTGACTTTAGCCCTGGTCAACTACCAAGTTGTCTCCAAATCAGTAAGTCTGGTACACAAAGACAGAAAAACTAACAGTATAAATGGACATGATTTATTTACAGATGATAACAAAAAAAAGGCTGTATTAAAAGCCGACATGTACATCAAGAATAAAACAAATCAAGTACAATGCAATGTTCACTTTCACTTTCAGGACATGTCAAGAAGAGATAAAATATGAAGATTAAAACAAAGTGAAGCAAGATAATGCATAAGGAATATAATTATGAAATCAGAGGTTAACAGTTAAAAACAGCAGACTCTAAAATGAAAATATGTAAATAACACACACCACTGATACCTTGGGAATAAAGCCTATATATCAGGGCATATTGTAAAACAACACAGACCCATGTCAACAGTCACTAGATCTACAGCATACTGGTATTATGGGCTAGACCCAATACATTTTTGAACTAATATTCTTGAGATTGTGAGGACTTCTTTCCACCTTTTCCACCAGTAGATGCTCCAGTCGCACTAGCAGATTTCTTTGGCAGTAAAACGGCTTGGATATTTGGTAATACACCACCCTGGGCAATCGTAACTCCAGATAACAGTTTGTTTAACTCTTCATCATTTCGAATAGCCAACTGCAAATGTCGAGGTATAATTCTGGATTTTTTATTGTCTCTAGCAGCATTTCCCGCCAATTCCAAAACTTCGGCAGCCAAATACTCTAATACAGCAGCCAAATAAACTGGAGCACCTGCACCAACCCGTTCTGCATAATTTCCTTTTCTTAACAACCGATGAATTCTTCCTACAGGAAATTGAAGTCCGGCTCTGGATGACCGTGTTTTGGCTTTTGCCTTTGTTTTTCCGCCTTTTCCTCGACCAGACATTGTGTTTTGATAATATTAAAAGACGGTGGGAATAAGGAAATACCACTACTTTATCGCTTGTATAATCAACAGTAGAATGAATTTGAGCGCCTTTTTCTGAAGTATTTATACTAAATTGGAAATGAAAATCAAAATGGCGGTAATAAAAATGTACACATCCAATGAAACGCTTCGTTTTTAAATGCTTACAATTGCGTCCGCGCTAAAAGTGCGGGGAATTCAACTCCAGAGTTGCCAGATTTACTCCATATTTGTAAGACGTTTCGTTACATTTTTACAATTTTATTATTTGATTTTAACGAACAAACCTCAACCTCACTGATCACTACTTTAAATCCGTGCAATTTCCTTCCGTAACTTGTTACCCTTCAACCACCGTAACCATAGTAAAGGCCTTGTTTTCCCTTGATAATGTAGAAAACATTAGTCATTTATACAAATTAGTGGACGCTTGTCATAATAATTTTGCCACAATAATTCTAAAAAAAAATGTCGGAATTAAAAATGCATCTGTTTGAAAGCTTTCTTTCGTTTGAGGCAAAGGGTCACTGGTGCTCTGCCTCAGACCACAAATCGTGTTTTTAAATTTGGCTACTTTACAAATCGATAGACGGGCTTTGTCAGCATGCTTTTTTGGTCAGGACGCCATGTTTGTCGGTGTTCGTTCGCATTGACTACATCGTATAACTTCGTTGGGTATCGTGCCATCGTCTTCCGCCATGTTCCTAGCAGCTTCGAGGGAACATTTTGGTAGCAGGGCGTGGTTGATTCCTGATCGTCTGATTTATTGTGAGTATTTTGAATTTTAAACAATGCTTGTTTTTAACTGACAATATGCCCACAAAGATTAGCAGCAATTCGTTTGAAGGTGCAGGCCGATTGACAGCCAACTAGAACACTAGAATATATCAACAAAATGTCTGATACAGTACAGTTTGGCGTTGCATCGCATCCTCCAGCCGATCCCAGCGAGGATGTCGATATTTCAGGCCCCACAGAAACAGATACTGTGCAGGAGGCTGCATATTAAAGATATTACTTTGTCGAAAAAGAGTGGTTAAAACACAAGTAACTAAAGCTAGATTAGATTTGATTGCAGCATTATGTGAGAAATGAGTCGAACCTGATAGGGTTGGGTTAAATGTCCAGCAAGTGCTTGGTAGTCAGGAGGTGGTAATATATCTTCTTTTGACTTTGTGTGACATTGATTCTAAACGATATGAACCAGAACTATAGCATATTAAGCCAGACCCAGCCGTTTCCACAATTCTTTTGAAGCATATTAGATAGGACAATCTTATAGACAATGTAACCCGCCCAACTTATAGCAAAGTTAGAGATTAGGGTGATTGAAAAGTAACAAGTTGCTATTCAATATAAGGCACTGGCACGGGGTTAAAGTTATATTTACATTAATTGTGTGGTTATGTGTAATGAACTAAATAATCGTTATCATATAAAAAATCTTGGACCTAATAAAGGAATTTATAATACTTATAATTTACATTTGGGGAAATAATTAAAGTACAGGATCAAAAGGACAGCTTCAAATTTTCTGGAATAATGAAGAAAGTTGATTAATGGCTACAACTATAGAAAAATAAAGTCTTTCATACTATTATATATTATAAAGTACAAAGATAGTAAATAAAATGAGAGCATTAAGTTCTGTTGGGTCATTCTACATTATCGATAGAGTCAAGTCTACCACGAACAAGTATATCTTGTAGATTTTTATTTTATGAATAAGCTATGACTAATTTTTTGTAAAAAACGATGGGAAATGTATTTTGTAATTCGGTATAGTATCTTTTGATAATTCGGGATGCTTGGCAAGAAATGTTATTGAATGGAGCAACAAATGGGATTATTTGAGAATCAAATTGTATTTAATCAGAGGGTGAAATGGTTTTTAGTTGATTCATCCAAAAGCTCTCCCTGTATAGTCTTGAACTTTTAGGGTTGGTGTCTTCTTCTGTGATGACTTTTTCAATGGGCTTCACTTTCATATCTGCTAAGGAATGGTTGAAAGAATTGAAATGGTTCCCAATAGGTTTATCCAGGTGATGGGAGATGTCGAAACGATGACCGTTAATTCTTTCTCTCAAAGAGTTTTGAGTTTCACCTACGTATTGTAAGTGGCATTTGTCGCATGAAATTAATTAGGTAAATAATATTTGTGCTGGTACAGGAAAGCTCACCGTTAATATTGTATTGTTTACCGTTATGTTTATTAGAGAAGGAATTGGTTGTTAAAATATGCTCGCAGGTTCTACATCTTGTAGATCTGCACGGCCGTGATCCGAAAGGTTGATTAGAGTTTACTTTAGAGAAACAATATCTGAACTCCCTATTAGAGACAGAAATATTGACTTTCAGGTATAGATCGGGGCTTGTTCCATCAATTAAAAAGTGTGACCATACCTAGGTTTGGCAGAAATAATGAAGATTAGAAAATATTTAGAGACGCATTTAATCAGTGTATTGACCCTGAAAATTGCTCGGACGGTTACAAGATGCTCCCATTAAGACAAATTTCTTGTAGGCGATAACCTTAAATCTATGGAAGGTTATGAGTAGGCTAAAAATAGATTAGATTCGAAATATGGTGGCGACAGAGATGCAATCCTTTTGCATTTAGAAGCAATTAGAAATTCGAAACCATTAAATTTTCAGGACTTTAAAGGTATTGAAACATTTTGTGATAGGTTGAAATTAGCAATAGGCTACAGGGGCGTCAATAATATTTCGAGTAGGAGGGGAAAGGAGAAAAGTAGGTGGCTGTGTAAATAAATGTAGAGGCGAAGAGAGCTTGAAAAATTTTGTTTTACAACTGAGCAATTTGAAGCTTTCTGGTGCATTGAATGAATTATTAGGCTACTAATTAGGGTTCCTCGCAGCGCAGCGTTTCGCGAGGAACACTATTGTTTCTGTAAAGATTATTAGGGTTCCTCGCAGCGCAGCGTTTCGCGAGGAACACTATTATTTCTGTAAAGATTATTATTATTATTATTTTTAGGGTTCCTCGCAGCGCAGCGTTTCGCGAGGAACACTATTATTTCTGTAAAGATTATTATTATTATTATTATTTTTTTTTTTTTACACATTTGAAATTCTCAAAATCTACCGGTGCGATCTTTACGAAACTTTCATATTTCCTGATAATGTTGTTACAACTTAGATTTTAAATGTAATTCCAGACTTCTGCGCATGCGCGAAGTATGCGATTTTGAATGCGTTTCCATTTTTACAAATGTCGTTTTTTCTCAGCAACTAATCAATGGATTTGAAAAATGATTTCAGATTATACACCGGGCAATGTTAACGCAAAAATAATCTTCTTTGACTTTTCACTTTTATGCAATTTTTCAATGTCATTTTTTGAATTTGCATATTTTCAAAATTTCAATTTTTTACATTCTCAACATTTTTTTCTTAAAACAACGTTTGCAGATGTATATTGACTTCTTATACATACTCATACAAACATAATTGTGATAAGTTATCTCCCCTAATAGATAATTGCATAATTGCATAACTGGTCATAACTTTGACAAATATCATTCAATTTGTATAAAAGTGGTGTCAATAGATGCCAAATTTAAATACCTATCTATTGGTACCAAATTTCTTGCCATATGTTGACCGGAAGTGACCCGAAAGTAAGAAAAACATCATTTTTTACAATTTTTTGATACTTAAATTGCTACTAGTCTTTGGATTAAGTTCAAAACCAAAAAAGCATTATTGTATTAAATAATACATTTATTTTACTAACTTTTGCTCGAAGGGAATTTTGAAATTGTTTTTCGTTTTTGAGAAAATTGAGTTTAAAGTTGAGTAACGTTATAAGATTTACTATTGCTGTTGGGGTTATATCAGATGACCTTGAAATTCTCAAAATCTACCAGTGCGATCTTTACGAAACTTGAGTGGAACACTGTCACGCAATATTACTGGAAGTGAGGCCAGTTGAACTTAATTTGAATGGCAACACATAAATTGTTAAAGAGTTCTAATATCACTTGATTTTGTTAACATTTAGACATATGTTAACTTTTTAAATAAAACCTTTAAGAGGAACCCTTCAGTACTGCAACGCAGTTCTAGTTTATTCTTAATTTCACAACCACATAAAGCATTATTTTCAAATAATTAATTTTTATTCATATACCAGGAAAATTACTTTACCCTTTACTGAAATTCAAATTATCAAATACAGTATACTCTTTGTGATTTAACATCTCTTGCACCGCACAATAATGTCGATTAGCGAGATTGTCTGATTACTCAGATTTTCGAGAATTTTTGTTATGTTCCACATGTTACTATTAATAGCTCAGTGATCCTCGTAGGCCTAAAATTAAATATTAAAAAAAACAATAATTCTGTTTTATTTAATTATTAAGTTACTTTACAGAATGTCGTAATACTCCGGGAAGTTGAAGAATTAACGTTAAAATCCTAGTGAGAGTTGCCAATTTGCTGAAGTCGTTTTAATAATAGTGGGTCATATAATAGTTATTTTCTAGCCATATCATCGATATTAACTAGTGATTATAAAAGAAATAACTACAGTTCGATGTTCATTATAATTTGAATAGTTATAAAACTTTTTTTGGGCCAATTTTTCGCTGGAAATTTTTGACGCTCGGTAAAAGTAGACGGCGGTATTGACTACAATAGCCGTCGTTTTTCGCCGGCTGCCGGCTACTAATGACACCCCTGGGCTAATAGCACTCTAGAAGGGTCGAAGAATTTGACGGTAACTTCATGTTCTATTCTGTTACAAAAGCACGACAGAAAGCATTGCTATATACAGTAGGCGAAACTGAGAACTTGACCAGTCTTTTCCAGTGGCTTT
Source organism: Nipponacmea schrenckii (assembly GCA_030562195.1). Taxonomy (NCBI): domain Eukaryota; kingdom Metazoa; phylum Mollusca; class Gastropoda; family Lottiidae; genus Nipponacmea; species Nipponacmea schrenckii. Next base: position 32,483,867 of record CM060200.1, on the reverse strand, counting down.
CTTTAGAACTACGTTTTCGCATTGAAGCCAGGGATGAAGTAGAGGGTTTGAATGCTCAGTATGATAAACCTTATCATAACTAGGTTATGATATAATACACCAGGCCCGTATCTAAAGGGGAACAACAATCATTGGTTAAAGTTTATGCTATGGAAGACAATCCCTGCCAAATAAATCATTCTTAATGAATAATTCGGTGCCAAACATTAGTACAGTAAAATCAACATTAATTATACACTTAATTTGACATTTGTTCGCTAAATCAATAATTTGTTGTTAAAAATTTATCATTCGAATAAAGAATATTACTGAACAAATTAACGATCAAGCCGAACTAATAATGCCCACTTCATAACGCCGAATGAAGTTTACCGAACAAATGTTGAAAAACATTTCTCGTATTTCATGAGGGTATCCAGTTAAAACGCCAGTGGCTGTGTACAAAGTAAAGAATCTTATTATAAATTCCAATTTTATGATAAAAAGCGAAGTTTTTAATCAAACTCTTGGTACTCTTTATTCGTGGATTGTGAGATTTTTTGATAAATATGGTGCCTATAATGTTTTGAAAAATGGCAATTTTTGTACAGTCCACAGTGATGGTGGGGGGACAGATATTTTGATGGAATTGGCAAAATCCCAACAACGTGGTTTCTTCAAACGTATCTAACATCTAAAATTCCAATATAGTAGTATTTTCATGCCAAGCAGAGTTACTGGCCAGTTAGAGATGAAATCTCTTCAAGGCCAATTTTCTTTAAAATGGCTAGTTTTTTAACAGTCCACGCTGATGGTGGTGGGGTATATTTTTTGTTGGAATTTGGTAGACTCTTAACCACATGGTACCTTCATACCTGAGAATAAATAAAAAATTCCAAAGAAATAGTATTTTTATGCCAAACTTTGTTACTGGTAAGTCAGTGATGAAGAATTTCCATGGCCAATTTTTGAAAAATTGGACAATTTTTGAATAGTCCACGCTGATGGTGGTGGGGTATATTTTTTGATGGAATTGGCAGAATCCCAAGCTCATGGTGCTTCAGACCTGTGAATATTTATCTCAAAATCTCACATTCCAATGAATAAAGAGGACCAAGAGTTTGATTTAAGATAATAAGATAATAAGATTCTTTACTTTGTACACAGCCACTGGCCGGCCTTAAAAATAAGCCAGACAAATAGGTACGAAGCCCCAACTCAAATTGAGCAGCGCCACTTGTCGTCATAATGTTATCGTTCTCATGAAATGCGAGAAATATTTTTCAACATTTGTTCGGTAAACTTCATTCGGCGTTATGAAGTGGGCATTATTAGTTCGGCTTGATCGTTAATTTGTTCAGTAATATTCTTTATTCGAATGATAAATTTTTAACAACAAATTATGAATTTAGCGAACCAATGTCAAATTAAGCGTACAAATGTTGATTTTACTGTACTAATCTTTGACACCGAATTATTCATTAAGAATGATTAATTTTGGCAGGGATTGTCTTCCATATTATGCAACGTAGTTGAAGTTGAAGTCGACACCAACTAACTGACAATCAGTAGGTAAGCATATTGATAAAACCAGGAGACTTCATGAAGCTATCAAGTAACCAGCCAGACGAAGGTGTTAGATCACCACATGCATTTGATAAACTTATCAAACTCTATTAATGTGCATAAATTTATTCATATTTGGTTATTAAAATACTTTTATGTCTCTTCTAACGACTATAATAGCCGTTAGAAGAAATAAAAATGTGGTTTTCCCTCTACTCTTGACACCTTAACATAGTCAGACTATGTACGGTATTTAAATTCACGGAAAACAGAGAAAAAGCAATTCATGTGATTTTGAATGAATACTCCAACACTGACAAAATAATAATATTCCGAAAATAGTTTTTTTGTCGCTTTTTGAAAATTCATCAAGTGTGGGATGCATACTTATTTAACTAATAGTCAATATTAAACACAAATATTAGCCGTAGGACGAGTGTATTCTAACACTTATTATCCCTTTAAAGAGCCGGCCACTAATTAGCTTATAATATATGGAAACCCAACAATATGGCGTTGACAATTGTTCGAAAACCCATCACACCTTACTTCATGGAGGGAAATTCACAGCCAGTGATAACCCAGCATGAGATTCGAATAGACTCAATCGGCCACAAATCAAGGACTTTAATAATGGCGACTTCGTTGCTTTGCGTACTGTGCCAGTGGTTATGCCAACAGATATGTGGTTTAGCTGACGAATTGGGTTTAGACGGACAATTAAGTTCCCTAGATGTTTGGGTATAAGGCGGAAATACAACCTCAAGTAACACCAAAGGAGTAAACTGTAACTTTAAGAGTGTGAACAATGGACGTAAATTTCAAATCGGTGCATTCACTGTCGCAATGTGACTGTTGTATGGTGGCCGACAACTGCCAGTCCGAATTTCATAAATATTTCTTTAAAATTATTTTAAAATTGAAATTAATTTCCAAATTAAATACACTTTGAAGAACAAAATACATTAAAAAGAAATTAAAAGTAATATCAATCTGAAAACTAAAACAAATTAAAATGTAAGATAAAATGCAAATGAAATTGAAATGAAAGTAAAAGTAAAATGAAAGTAAAAGTAAAATGAAAGTAAAAGTAAAATGAAAGTACAAGTAAACTGACGTTTGGCCGAGAGTTGCCAAATGGACGAGAGTTGCCATGTCATGGACGACAATTGCCACATGGACTTAGTCCAGTAAAACATTTTATGCTAATGATTGTACGAATTTAGTCCGTTCTATTTTTAGAAATCCTCTTTCTCCCTTCCTTTTTGGGTTTTTGCATGCCCATTTTTGACTACTTTTTGGTCTAGATTTGAAATTTGATGTCTGAAATTGCATTTTCTTTCAGAATTTCTGAGATAATGAGAAATTTAATTGGCGGAAGGTTATTTCTAAAAATAGTGGTTTTGTGTGCAGTGACAGTCAAGTGGATATCCGGTAGTGGTCTACTTTCATTTTGACTAGTTCAAAATTTTCATGGTCATGCTATATTGAATTTTTGTACAGAAACTAAGTATTGGCCAGGCTTTCATGTGACATATTGGAAAGTTTTCAACGAGATTTCTGGAAAAAGTTATAGCAGTTTGAATTTTGTGATTTAACATGGAAACAGATGGCAAATGAATTAGTGGACTAAGTCCACATGGACGACAATTGCCAAAATACTTAGAGTTACGTCCCTTTTTTTTATATTACACGAGGCCTTCATCAGAATGAGCGATGCTTGGGCACAATTAGCTCAAAAAATTAAAGCAAAGCGACAGAAAAAGTGTGTGCGAGTAGAAACAAAGAAAACGGAATCATTAAAAGGAAATGAACTGACTGTTCAGCGCCTGTCTAGTGATGTATCTGGTAAAGCGCAGAAATATATAAGGATAGGTCCTAGGGAATTTGTATCATTTAGAGAAAGCGAAGATGACGATACTTCTACCATAGATAGAATTAAGCATGCCTGCGAAAAACATTTTGCTTCTTTGATTGGCGCTGATATGGAATGTGACATTCTAGCTGGAGAGCAGGGTCCATCTTGTAAAACCATGGAACACATTCCTGATCTCAAGTTAATCTATGTAAGATTCATAGTGAAATCTTCGTCTGATCCTGAAAGTTGCGGAATAGAAAGCATAGCTCCATCTCCGATTCAACTATCAATAAAACGACAGAAAAGGGATAGCATAAAGTTTTCTTTAGAATATGTAAGTTCATGTCCCCAAACAGATAAAACGGAAGAAAATCTTACGGTTAAAAAAAGTCAATATATCCCTTAAAGTTTGTCAGTTATGGACATGATTAAACTAGGTAAGTTAGTCCCAAATGGTAAATCTACTATGATCCGGGTCCATGAATTTAATTTTCAGCTGTGTGTTTGGTCCAAGGTTACAAGAGAAGTGGAATTTTTTGAAGATGCTGAGCCATTCGGTGCTGGTGGATTTCGTAAAGCATACAAAGCAACTAGCAAACATACAGATTTTAATCACCGTGGGTTGTTAAGCGATATTTAGAATCTACCATCCAAGCGATTGATTACACAAACCAAACTGAAGAGAGTCACACAAAAAAGATAGTGCAGATGCATTTATTGGCCAAAAATTTCGCTGCTCAATTGGAAATTCAAGTAAAAGAACGAGGGAGTAAGTATATTAAGTATATTAACAATGATGGCCTGCTTGCTGATAATGAAGTTGATGATATTTTGAAGGCTGAATGTCTTTCACATTTTTCATATGCCAAGTCAAATAAAGCATTGCTACTCGTGGATATCCAGGGAAGTGGTTACACCTGCTTTGATCCAGAAATATCATCCATTGAATTATATTGTGATAATCAGCTTTTTGTACTGCACCGGAAACTTGTCTGAATTTGCAATTGACAATTTCATAAAAACACATACTTGTAACAAATTTTGTATAATGGCTGGACTGACAGACTCAAAGTAGTAAGCACTCAAAATGTTCATGTAATATTTAATGTATAGTGTGAAACTTTACATAAATAATGTTCTATTAAAACAGCTTCTTTGAACAACATCTTGTTGTTGAATCTAACATTTCATGCTAGAGGTTTCTTGAGTTCAATGTAAAAGTCCGTACAATAAATTGATTCTATTACGGATGCGTCAGGAATAATAGCTTCACATTTCTCTCGAAACTCGGCAGTAAGGTAATCATCATCAACATCTAAAAGACCTGATAATTCAGCAGCTTCTTTCAGCTGCTCTTCGATCAAAGGGAGTCCTAAAATACAAAAACATTAAATTAACATTAGTCTACTACATAACTAACCCCAAGTGAATGAAAGTGTGCGAATATTTAGGTGTAGGTAGCTGGATTATTGGGAGAGTGGGTGAATTTTAAGGGCTATGAGGGTAGATTATTGGCGTTGTTGGGGTTGACAGAAAAGTGGGCGAATATTTAGGGCTAGATGGGTAGATTATTAGCGTTATTTGGGTCAAAGGGTGTGATTAGGTAGGTTGATAAATAACTTTGGTGATACCTACCACAGTCGGTTACTCCATATGTCTCCGGAAAAGCAAATGTGTGGTCCGGTATTCCATCAGGTAAGAGAGTGTCTTTTTGTGCTCTTATTCTGTGACTGTTCCATACGGAATCCTTAAATATATCTAATTCCCTTTGTAGAATGGGAATGAAAAGAAATGCAATAATCATTCTGAAATGTATAATGAAAGGTTCAAAGTACGAATTCCCAAGTTGGGAACTGAACAGATATTTCAAAACAATATTTTCGATTTTAGTGCTGAAAATTGGCTCAGACCCGAACGGGTTTCGAACCAGCGATCTCAGGCACCTAATCGCCTATTGTAATGTAATGGTGGTTACCGTCAAATTTTTATACTCCCACATGAAATGGGGGGGGGGGGCGAATATTGTCGTCACCCCATCCGTCCGTCCGTTCGTCGGTCCGTCTGTCCACAATTGCTCGTAAAAACTCTAGAGGGCGCAATTCTTAACGGATTTTGATGAAACTTGATATGAGTGTTGATGATCACGGAAGGATGAACCCTTTTGAGAATCAGCGAAATCGGAAAAAAATTAGTATGAGTTCTTGCCCTTGTTCTTGAATGGCTCGTAAACACTCTATAATGTGCAATTCTTAACGGATTTTGATGAGACTTAGTGTGAGAGTTTGTTATTACTCAAGAATGAACCCTATTGAAAATCAGCGAAATAGAAAAATATTTAATATGAGTTATAGCCCTCGTTCTTGAAAACGCGTTCAATTTTCAATCAACCAAGGATGAGCCCTATTAAAAATTAAATATCAAAATATTAGTAAGGGTGAACCCTATTGCAAATCATAAAAATACCGAAAAATATTTAATGAGTTGTTATTAGGTACAATTCTTGACAGTTTTTAATGAAACTAGAGACCCTACAAAAAAACGTATATGGTGGAAGGTTGAATGTTTCATTCCACTAATTGTAACCTTACTGAAAAGTTTTTATTCGAAATAAATGCTGCCAGTGGGCGTATATTACCTTGCCTGGCAAGCTATCTTATGCATAATTAAGTTATATTATAACTTAGGATGGCCCAACACCATGCGGTATGCAATTAGGGAAATTTTGCCAGGACAGCGGCACCATCGCCTAATCTATTTTCAACTGTCGAGGGATCTGTATGATAAAATAAAACTTGCCTATCATTTTGGTCGTGAGGATCATAATGTCCTGCATCCTTAAGAAAAGCTAGCTGCTTTTTATAGAATTTTTCCAATCTTTCGTGGAGTTCTTTCCACCATCGCTCTATCTATATTAAAAAATAGCATGCAAGCATTGTGCTATACACCCACAACAGCAGTTAAATATAAAGTAATGCTTTTTAATTGAACATGATTTAAATACATAACTAAGCATATTGATATTCCATATATTTAGTGCAATGAGATACTGAGATAATACAATGTGAAATAATTGTAGAGTACCTGATTAGAAGTAGAAGGCCCAAATAAGACACTGTCTTCCGGTTTGTCTTCTTCTCGACAATGGAATTTCTTTAAAAATGCCTGTAGTGTAGCAACCGTACCCGTTTCCGTTCCTTTGTCCATCCTAATGTTACATGGTAATATCGAAGACTCCATCAGAAATTCTAAATACCATCGACCAACGACCTTTGGATCTGAATTACTAGTCCATATCTTCAACCACAATAGTTTTCTACTAAATGTATCAATGCAGCCGTATATAGCAAGGGGGAAAGTGCTGTTCTGGTATCCCATCAGTTTATCGTGACCGTCTAAAGAATACATCCAATTGGGCCCAAGTGACGAAAAATTGGTTTTCCTGTTTGGTTAAGCCAACTCCACCTCTTTTAGCAAGACCAGCCGAATCAAGCTCAGACATTATATCATACACAGCATCCCTTGAGACAAGTAGACCATACTCTTGGCGAATCTTTTTGTGCATTGCCCTATAACCAAGCAGTTGACCAGGCCCTTTTAATTCATGTTTTACAGCTTTTCTGACTTCATCAATAGAAACATCTTTTGGATTGTAATGTAGCCCATATTTTCTCAATCTTCGATCCAATGTTCTGAGTGACCATTTGTACTGAGGGAAATCTCTTTTCAGGAAATCCATCATTTCGCAACGCTGCAGGTTTCTCATAACATACGAGGCCATGGCTTCAGCCAACGCGTTCTCGTCGTCGTTCATTTTCCCTCTTGTTTATAATTACCACTTTTACGTAGATTACTCATAGAAACTGTTGTAGACTGTGTGTCTAATTACCCAGTAACTTCCCTTAGTAAAGGGACGTAACTCTAAGTATTTTGGCAATTGTCGTCCATGTGGCAATTGTCGTCCATGAAATGGCAACTCTCGTCCATTTGGCAACTCTCGGCCAAACGTCAGTTTACTTTTACCTTCATTTTACTTTTACTTTCATTTTACATTTTACTTTTACTTTCATTTTACTTTTACTTTCATTTTACTTTTACTTTCATTTCAATTTCATTGCGTTTTATCTTACATTTTAATTTGTTTTTAAATTTTTTTTTGTTTTATTTTTAGTTTTCAGATTGATATTACTTTTAATTTCTTTTCAATTTTTTATTTTCTTCAAAGTGTATTTAATTAGGAAATTAATTTCATTTTTAAAATAATTTTAAAGAAATATTTATGAAATTCTGACTGGCAGTTGTCGGCCACCATACTGTAACACATGTGCTAAAAACTGGCCACATTATTTTGTTAGGCGTTTAATTCCCTATATACAGTGGGTAAAAACCCTATGGTAGACTTTTAATCGGATTGAACTGTCCTGTCATTCCATAACTGAAATCTATGGTAGGTCAGGCGAGCCATGTGCAAGACTGAAACCATCAGACTGGACATTTATGGGTCCATTGAACCTGCCGGGTGTAGATGGGTGGGAACAACTCATTAGCCTACTCTTTTTGCGATTTCCAACTGTCGAGGGATCTTTAACGTGCACAGCCTGTAGCACACGGGGACTCGGTTTATTGTCCCATCCGAACGACTGACGCTTTATCCATGTCAGTCCCTCCGACCTGCATCACTGACAAGGGGAAACCGGGCTGAAAAATCCGAAAGTTCATCTCGACCTTTGCCAGGATTGAACCCTGGACCTTCAGGTTAGCGAGGAAGCGTCTAACCCACTGAGCCACCGCGGCTCCGGGTGTTTCTTCAACCGGAAACGAAATCTTAAGCCCTCTTGATGACAAGGTTAATAATTTCGCATAGTCAACAATTTCTCTCGAAAATATAGCATCACAATTCCATGGAAAGAGGATGAACCTATTTATGTAACAATAATTATGATATGGCTAAATCACGTTTACTTACTGTGGAGAGATCCCTGACGAGGCTACATGAAGTCAGAGACGTATTGAAACATTATAAACGATTATTTAGTTAAATCTTACGTTCGAGAAGTATTTCCACCGGAAGTAATATTCTAGTAATATTTGGTATTTGTCACACTTTCAAGTCGTGAAACTTGACAAGCCCTTAACAAAAGAACGTTTGGTAATTGATGCCGCTGCGCGATACAAAGACAAATCGCTCAATGACTGTACCTTTTGTTGCCATTGACGCGGATTTTTCTGAAATGTTTAATTCGGATAAACGTTTCAATCGATTTCTTTGTCGTGATATGGACATCGGGTCACCTATTCGCGAATTCGAAAATCAAAGGTTGGTTTTTTGGAACACTTCCTCTCCCTTTCTCTCACAAGCTGTTTTTTGGCAACACGCAACAATACTATTAATAGCGTGAACTACCCGTTATATAGATGCAAGTTCTGTGTTACATTTTATGTTTTTTGGACAGTGTGAATTCAGTCACCGCGGCAGTTGAATTGCGTCATGAGATCAGGGATTTGTAAACAATTGCTGGCTTTCAAATTAGAAAATGGCTTTCGAATGAGTCTTGGAAGACATTCAGCTGTGACCGGTCAAAACGTTAGGAATTTTATGGGACGCAAAAACTAACAAGTTCAGTTTCAAAGTGGAATCGCCGCAAAGAATTATTTTAAGCAAACGATTTGCAGTGAGCAAGACTGCTTCCCTATAAGACACATTGAATCTTCTTGTACCCTGTACACGGGAAAAATTGACAAACAATCTTCTTGGCTACGGGGAGTGGACTGGAAACTTCCTATAGACTTAATAGAAGCATGGACAAAATGGTTTCGTGAGCTTCCGGAATTACAACATAATATCCATGTTCGACGTTGCTTAGTAAATAGTAAGTCAGGATTAGTAACCGAGTCCCTGCATACATTTTGTCGATGCCTCATAGAAGGCCTATGAAGCTGCCTGTTATTGGCGCTGTTAGTATCAGTTAACTTGATCGCCTCTAAAACTCGTGTTGCTCCATAAAAGACAAATTTTTCCCTTAACTATTTTGTGCCGCCGTTCTTGGTCTCAAACTTACCAAGAATTTACACAGAAGTCTGATCCCCAAAAGCACTACTTATTGGTCTGACAGTAGGAATGTGTTGTTTTGGATTCACAGTGAATCTCGGAGCTATAAACTCTTTGTTTTCCACAGAATAGGGGAAATACACCAACGGTCTTCTTATTTGCGTTACGTCCCAAGTTAATTGCATAGTAGCGATTTGGCTACACGAGTGAACATTTTTGGTGGCAGAGCACTAGTCTTGACAGCCCAGAATGACATACATGTATATATATTAGTGTGCATGTGATCTGAATAGCCTATTCAAAAAACAAGTTGTACAGCGACTTACTTGCTAATCGTAGCGGAATAGTAAAAGTGTTGTAAAAAGAAAGAAATAGGAAATAGCCCTACCCACAATGGTGTGAAAGAAAACGAAACAAATGCATATCTAGCCATTTTCGGGGTTGATTTTGGTCTCACCTATAAGCCTAAAATAATAATAATTTTATTGACAGTATAACATATAATATACAATATAAATAACTTAAAAAAAAGAATATGAGTTATTCCTAACAAATCGCTTTTACTGAATGTTTCCGAACTGTAGGGCCTACTCACAAATATTTTACCAAAATGGCACCTTCTCATCATGTTACTAAAAATGTTGTCATTTTCTACAACACAAAAAGGTTAGTTATTGAATCTAGTCATTTCGTTGTATAATCGAAATGAGCTGTATTTAATAGCTGTTAACTAGTATACATAGGGGAGTGATTAATGTTTTCTGTGCATATCATTAATGACATAATACTCCTTACTCAATACAACATATTATCATTGTGCACGTCGATTCTCGCCTATGTCTCAAGTTTAAAGGATAATGTGGCAAACATCAAAGATTATCATCACAATCCTTATTGATCTTGTTCATTGTCTTGAAAGATTTGGACTTCCATTGATGGATTTTAATTCAGATAATTTGTAAACCTCAAAAAACTATGTCGAATAACTTATGGAAAATAACAGTAATCAAAGTACGTGGAATGCTCATTAGTTAACAAGAAAGTCACTCTCCTATCTCTCCTGTCAGATATTGTCCAAACGGCCTAACCACATCATGCATAAGAATACGGTATACATTATTTACCGGAATTATGTCAGATTTTTTTAGGATGAATGCGCGATTCTAGTAACTTCAGAGATTGGTCAAAGGTGTTTAGCCAGGGGCCTGAGTAAATGCATAATTACGTGTCAAAATTATTCCATGAAGGCTATTTTTTTGGATCTAATTAGGTCGGAATACTATCACCTGTTCAATTATTGTAAAATACTGAAATAAGTAACACAACGAAATTTACAATTAATTACAGGTACAGATTCAGAGGATTGCCGAATGTCGTTTGTTGATGCACGTTTTTGGTTGGTAAAAAGCATAGGGATCGGTATTAAGGAGATGAAAACGGACATCGGTTAACTGAAAACCGTGTTATCAATTACTAGTAATATTTTGATATATGGTTGATATAGTCTACAATAAGCCGACCCAATCCCTTTCAGTCACTAAAATAAATATTGTTTATAAAATAAAATTATAAAAAAAAATCCCTTATTAGAAAAAAGTGGTTGACTTTTATTGTTTATATGAGATAGGATGATTTACGATTCACACAACAGAACAATCACAATGGTTTGAAGTTGGTAACAATGTTTGAGGGTTAGGTAATGGTCTTTTATCATTCCCACAAGCATGGATCGAGTTCCCCGAACAGCCACAACCTGTATTTAGTGCTGTGTACTTTTCCTTGATTCCTAAATGGTCATCCGCAAGAAATGTTGTTGTTTCCCTTTCCCAACCTCGACGAATCCGTTTAAGATGCCTTGATATACACGGCAAACATAACACAAGTCTTAATATTATAACCAGCAATGGTAACTGAATAGACATGAATGTTATTGAGCCAAGAGTTTTAATTGGTCCTTTTTTTATCCAACCAGGTACCCCCATAATCATTGCATGAGCAACAGATAGTACCAGAGCCGAATATCCCAGTTTAGATTGCACGAATTGCCATTCGCGCCAATTCAATGTTTCACCAACACCGGGTAAAGATGTTAATGCCAAGAAACATAGGATAAGAAACGCCAAGAAGCCAACTAAGCAGGCTGCTTCACCCTTCCAGATCATCCAAGATGTCATTGGAAATTGGAGATCTGAGGTATGGTTACTTGGTATTTGTATTGTTGTAGATTGGAACCAAGATCGATAGTAAGTAGGACTCATGACGAGGATTGAAAATATCACATGAGAAAAAATCAAAACAAAACTGATGATTCCCAATTGTTTTCTTACTTTCAACCAATTGTCTATCCATTTAGGGAATCGTTTATGTTTTGTTCCATAATAAAGTTGTAGAATGCCGGCGATATTCCCTGGTAGAAAAGTTGTAGCTAAAATTGTTATTCCAGTCATACATAGTGGCTTGTTCAAGACTTTCACAAAGATTTGATCCCACCTGTAAGCTGTCTTGGCTACAAAATATATGTAAACAATATATAAACACCACAAGTTAAAAACCCCAAAAGTAAAGAAAAGTGGTACTTTCCAACCAGGGAAAAGGTTCAAAACAAAGTTTTCAATTTTTCTTGACGATGCCAGAACGCCGAGATCTGCTGGGTTAAAACCCATGTCCCGTGCGATGCGACAAACTGTCTCTCGAGCATCCTCGTTATCACCTGCAATAAATACTCTTCTACTACCACCCGCAAAGTCTGTTTCCATGATGTAAGCTGAGATCACATTGAATGCCTTTACTATGTGGGCGCCTGGAACTAATGTTGAAAGATATTCGGCGTTTGACTGACGTCTTGTTCGAATCTCCCTATTCGAAACATCGATGACAATTTTCCCAGAAAGTACACCGACGTGCGGAGACAAAGTGTCTTTATAATTTTCGGCGTGAATTGCTATGATAAGTAAATTATTTCTCTTGATACAATCAGCGACTGAGGTCAATTCAATGTCACATAAACATTCGTCAATGGCTGATAACTGTCGTTGGAGTGGTCGTCTGCTTCCAATCATAACATTATATCCGGACAGAATAAATCGTTTAGCTAGGGCTCGGGCGTAATTCCCGGTACCAATAATTCCAACCTGTCGATTCGATTCGACACCAACCTCTCGACTGGATGTCATATCCTGGAAAACAAAATGACAAGAAAATGGATTAGACATTCAATAAATCATCAATATAACATATTGGAATTTAACTTAAAGCTTTTCTAAATCATAAAGCAAACTACTTCCATCCTGATAGGTATCTTCGACGTTGTTGACATGTTATAGTAAATAGAATAGGCTGAAAAATTTTGATTAAAGCTAAGACCCTATCACTTTCAAGAGTATAAATAATGTATTAATTAACTGGAGAAACTTCTATTGGCGCCTTTACCGGTTTTTTTTTTAAATATGGTATTTATATAATACTTTCCGAAAAGAACAGATACATGTTACTGAAATTTGACTATCAGTCGACAAAGGAAATAATATAGTGCTTCCAGGTGGCAAAAAGCTTTGGTATTGCCTATGAAGTTCAAAGGTCACATCTCTTCGCGTGGTATTGTAATGAAAATAGTTATGGCGGGAAAATGACGTAGAGGAATGCACAAGCATAGAACTATTCGACCTACTGTTCGCATTCAAACTAAGCTAAGCATTTTAAACCACATTCGATAGTTAAACTGCCTTTACTTTAGACGTCCGAACGCTTTTATTATTTGTCACGAAATGACCATTGTATTGTGTATGAAGTTATTATCATATCGATATTATCCTTCATGTACATTAGATCCTAATTATTTCCCAATACAATATTAAATGGATATTTAAGAAGTCTTATAATAGCATCAATTTGCACCATTCCATTCTGTGATTCTTGCAATTCCACTGAATCTAAGTGTTTCATTACGTCACCAATCGAGAAATACACCTTGTAGAATAATGTGACGTTACGCGTAATTTGACTTAAACCAATATGGCGTCAGCAAACAGAAAAACTTCAGCCTCGTTCTGAGATTAGCCCTCTCGTTTTTCATGTTATGTAATTTGTATCACATAATCATAAGGCCTTCTGATTTGTGACGTCCTCAAACACTTGAATGAGTCAAATTGGCGCTGATAGTGTGTAATGGTATTGACCCAGATTATTCTAGAAATTAAGAGAATATCTTTCCAGAAGTTAATAAAGGCTTATCTAATATATCTGAATGTATGATTTATGTATTATACCTTGTGCTTAATATATTATGGTTATATTTGGATTATTGTTGCTTCGTTGTGCATTCACTGTTTGATTAAATAAATCTACAGTTACTTTTTGATCTGTGTGTCTCTATTCTACAAGTTTCCAGAAAGAAATACAACATTATAGTGTCTTCGATACACATAGGCCTATGTTTTTTTTTAGAAAGCTCTTAACAATCTTTTTATCAGTTTTTCATTGTTGGCATTGAAACTACATATATTCTTCAGACCACATTATTTTGTCCCAAGGAAACAAACAATCCAGAACACATTTACACACCTATAATATTCATTATAAGATACCATCATATCCTGTATTATATGAAAAACCATATTCTTTAAGGAGTGGATCAACAAATATCCCAATACATCTAATTGGCCAATCGAATGAGAGGATATAATTATTTTCTTAAAGTGTTCTTCCTTGAATTTATCTTATAGTCATATGCTTTAAATAATTTTGAACAAATCTTTATCATTTAAGGATCTTATAAAGAAATAGACTAATTTGATGGGTAAATACTAGTATGTAAATATGAGTCTATATCTACTGATACACAAAAGCTGTTTTAAGTATAAGATAAAACACTCCCTACATATGAGGGGATTTTTGAAAAAAGAGCTTTATTTGATTTATAAACCGGGATAGGAAAAACATTCTCCGTCAGTTCAGCAAGGAGCGACCAGTGAGTTAGATATCTGTTAGATTGAATTTGAGACCAAAGAATCAATTAAATTACTTGTTCTTGTAGGACTAGTACGAAAGAATTCTAACGGTGGAACAATATTGTATTATTCTATGGACTATAGATTCTCTGACATCGAGAGGAGCCCCAATATTGAATACAACCAGCACGTGCTCATGTTATCTTTCGTCTGAAAGTTGTTTTTAAACCCACAGTTATAAACTAGTATAAAAATGAGGCTTTACTGTCCAATAGCACAACTCGTGCCGACAACTAGACTTTCTATATTTCTTGATGTAACAAAGTAAGTAAATTTGAGATAATCTCAAATACACGAAAATCCCACAGATGAATTACAGGTTACTAATTATTTTTCATTACTAATTGAATTTTTCTTTTTTATGATCAGGGGAAATTTCTATGACCAAAATCAATCTGTTACAAATCTAATTAAAATAAAGACCTAACTTTCGTTCGTATTTTATTAGTTTCGTTTCGAATGTTTTTATTAGCTATTGGCTTTGTACGTAATACAGTTAGGTCTAACACTGCCCTTCAATACGAACTGTCTGAACGACCTTTAAACTCAGTTTTAACCAATCACATGGCTTCCATTCCCTGCGATATGGTAATGTGACGCGAACAATTGGTGCATTCTGAGACGTATTAGACTATGGCGGGGGAAAGCGGCCAGAACCTAATGCTGTGTAGAAATGTCTAATTCAAAACACAAATGTAACATAATGCAATACCAAACACCTAACACGTCTAATACAAAAGACAAAATACATGAAACCTTTTATACATAATACCTCACACGTCTACTGCAAAAACAAAGTACAAGAAACCTCTATTACATAATACATATAACCTCTAATGAACAATTGATTTTACAACCTGTAACATCTACCATAGCATTAGATGACATATCTACTTAACATTAACTACATATCTTTTGTAATATCTTTATTTAGGTCAATGTCAAGGTCGAAATATTGAGTTTGGCGCTCTCACGTATATTTGCGTTGGTTTGGTTTCAAAACGGTCAGACGTCGCAATATACATCCTTCTAAATCCAACCATCTCACAGATTCACGAACCCTTATTTCTTGAAGATTTTCTCCATCAGCAAGTAGGTGTGCCCACACAGATCTATAGCCAACATCAGGATGGTTGATTAATATCTGCTCTGTTTTTACATCAAGTTCCTCATCAGATATTGTACTAAACTTCTTGTCATATTGGATTCCATACTCAGAAAGCCTTGTCCTTAATTTTCTCACACTTATTCCCCAATTGAGTTCCCCAATATCTTTCTGCTTGAAATTGCAATCAATCAAAAATTCCAGCTGGCTCAATGGTATGTCAATCTTTGCTCTGCCCGTTTCCCGTACACTAACGTCGGTTCTACTCCAAAAGATTCTTCTTCATCAAGCACTTGTTGTTGATGAACCATGTTATCCACAAGATTAGATGTAGAAGACAAACATTCCATGGCATGGTCTATTTGAGGGTCTTCAAACATCATCGATACCTCTGACAAGATACCAGACAACATGTCTAGTTCTCTAGCAACATACTCAATGGATTGCCTACTTTCAAGTTTGTAAGCTAAATTTGTTATTATTCGTTTCAATTCCATAATGATTTCGGCAGCCATGATGAAAACAATAAAAGTTATCACGCCTTAGTTTGGGAGAAATTATTGTGTCTATTAGAAAAAAAATTGACCTTGACATTGACCTAAATAAAGATATTACAAAACATGTGTAGTTAATGTTCAGTAGATATGTCATCTAATGCTATGGTAGATGTTACAGGTTGTAAAATCAGTTGTGCATTAGAGGTTATATGTATTATGTAATAGAGGTTTCTAGTACTTTATTTTTTTGCATTAGACGTATGAGGTATTATGTATAAGAAGTTTCATGTATTTTGTCTTTTGCATTAGACGTTTTAGGTTTTATGTATTGCATTATGTTACATTGGCAAGAGATATTTACCACTAGTGGCAAATAGCCAAATGCCGTTCAAATGGCTATATGCCACGCGTGGTAAAAAGTAAAATTACATAAAAACGGAATTTTGGAATACAAACTTTTTCGGGCATGCATTTTGATCATAATTACTGTTAAATCCATATAAATATATCAGTAAATGACGGTTAAAACTAAATATTAATAAAATATAAAATGAAAGTAGGTTTTCGAAGGTCAGGGTCAGTTTAGACCTCAAGGACGCAATTTGATGTTTCTATATCATATCGAATTGACCGGGCCTTATGAAATTTAGCATGCCATAACGATTTTTTGTCTCTAAATTAAATAACCCTTCTGCTCCCGTTATGAGGCCCTGTGAATGAACATCACCAAATAGTGTTACTAGATCCGACAACAAAGGAGCAAACAAATCAAACAATATAGAATGCAAATCTTTAACGATTAACGAAAGCGATTAATAACTTCCAACATAACTGCTCGAAATTTATAACAATGGTACGGGTAAGAGTATTTTGCGGACAGCCAATTTTATTAAGATTAACATCTGAAAGACTGGAAATTTTTACGTTTTTATAAATAGGTGTGAAAAGATTAACGAAAACTGTCACGAGTTTGTAAACCGTCATTGCATTTTGGAGAAGTGATGGGATGTAAGGTTATTTGTATTTTGTGGAACGAAACGGATAAAAGATAGCTTGCCAGGCAAGGTAACATACACCCACTGGCAGCATTGCATTTGAATAATAAATTGAGCAATAAATCAAAAAACATACACTGAATGAATATTGAAGGGCAAAAACTTAAAAACTGTTCATGGAAAATCGTCAAATTCAAACTTGACCACCATCTTATCTATTTCAATACTCATACCAAGTTTCATCAAATCTATTAAAAAAATGTAGCTTATATTGCACCCACAAACATTTTTGACGCTATTAAGTCAAGGGCAATAACTCAAAAACCATTCGTTAAAAAAAGTCGGAAATTCAAACTTGACTAATTTCTTATGAATTCTGATGCTTTCACCAAGTTCCATCAAAATCCTTTGGAAATTAAAGCTTCTTATTGCAATTGAATTTAGACGCAATTTCACCAAGTCAAGGGCGAAAACTCAAAAACCATTCATTGAAAAATTGTCAAATTCAAACTTGACTGAGGTCTAATCAATTCCAATGCTCACCGAGTTTCATCAAAATCCATTGAAAATTGGAGGATTTATTGCATCAACACTAAAATTTTGACAAGATTTTACTAAGTCAAGGGCAATAACTCAAAAACTGTTCATCAAAAACATTGTCAAATTCGAACTCGACCGCGTCTTATCAATTCCAATGCTCACACCAAGTTTCATCAAAATTCATTCAAAATTGTAGTTTCTATTGCACCCACATATAAATTTTGACGCCATCTTACTAGACTAAAAAAGCGTTCATCGAAAAATCGTCAATTTCGAACTAGACTGCAGTCTTATCAATTTCAATTCTCATACCAAGTTTCATCAAAATCCATTTAAAATTGTAGTTTCTATTGCATCCACAATGCAATTTTTACACAGTTGACTTAGTCAAGGGCAATAACTCAAAAACCATTAATTGAAAAATCATCAAATTCGAACTTGACCGCCGTCTTATCGATTCCAATGCTCACACCAAGTTTCATTAAAGTCCATTGCAAATTGTAGCTTCTATTTTGTCTACAACAAATATAGAGGCAAGGGCAATAACTAAAAAAATCGTCCGAATCGACCTTGACCGCCGTCTTATCAACCATCAACCAATGCTCATACCAAGTTTCATTAAAATCCATAGAAAATTGTAGCTTCTATAGTGTCTACAACAAATGTTGACGGACCGACAGACCGACGGACAGGGGCGACGGCAATAAACGTCCAAATATTCATGTGGACGCATAAAAATAATCAACGGAAAGGAACAGGGTCCATTCATGTTCCGTTCCGCAAAATACAGATATAAGCTCTGTTTTTTGGGAAACGGTACAAGATATTATTTTTCGTTAGTAGGCATTATCCTGGCCGAAACGTCTGTTGCTGTTGTTGTTTTCTTCCTGTCTAGAGGGGTAACGCGCCGCGGTCGGTTGCAAATTTCGTTGGCATGACAGCCTAATTTAGGCCTAGGCCCTCAGAGTAAACCTAAGTCATGTTTAATTCGAGTGTTTGATGTCAAGTGAGAGAAAAGGAATTTGAATTGCAGAAGTTTGTTATAAGTCGAGTAGACTAGATTCACCAAAATCAAATTAAAGGTATAAATCTGATTTCTTCGGAACTGAACAAGAATACACCCTGTACCCTTCTGTTGCGTTCTCCAATATAGTATCATCAACATCCGCTAAGAATTGTCTATTGTACCTTCGAGAGTAGTGGTTCCTAGACTCCGGGCTGTCGGCCAGATCCGACAAGGCCTACGAAAATATTCAATTCGGTCCACAAAAAGTCGATTTTTTTTCTAAAGAGTTAAGCATGATTTGGAAACAGTGTCTAAATAAAGAAACGGGAAAATGCTAGTACTCAGTGACCCGCAACCAAAATCCTTATATTTATCGGCCTAAACGACGAATTTATTAGGAACCCCTGTTCTCGAGCGTTAACGGATAATTGTAGAAGAATGGGCGGATGGACGGATGAACTTACGAGGGTGACGCAATCGACTAAGATTTCAAAATGCACCAAATCATTTCTTTTTTATATGGAAAGAGGACAACCCCCGCAGATGTTTCGTGAGTGTCATATAATCTCGACCCTCGACAGTAGTTGGAAATCACAAAATAGAATTGGCTAATAGCCTAAAAATAATTCCAGAGTAAAGGAGAAGAAGTCATAGAATTACTGTATGATATTTAAGCACTTGCCACACGGTCAATTAGGAGAAGGATAAGAGTAACCATACACCGTTTAGAAAATGGCTGACAAATTTCACCGCTGGCTTTTTTCTGAAGTCCTAACGAAACAAACACAGATTCTGCATTAATATTTTACACTTTGTGTGTGGGATGGTGATCGAACATTAAACTGAATCGATAATCGAACTGCACGTGCAATAGTTTCTAAAATTAGAAAAATAATCGAACACCGCCTTCCTATACCCCTTCTGAGATTTAGTTCACATCGAGATTTGGTGACACCCAGTCATGCTTGTCTGAATAAAACATCGTATTGAACAACTCGAATGGGCCTCTGATTTCCATCGACATGGTCCCCAACACTTTGAATACATTTATTACACCAAAACTGTAGCTTCAAACATTGAAATCATCATAAAAGCCTATTTTTAAAAA
Source organism: Nipponacmea schrenckii (assembly GCA_030562195.1). Classification (NCBI taxonomy): domain Eukaryota; kingdom Metazoa; phylum Mollusca; class Gastropoda; family Lottiidae; genus Nipponacmea; species Nipponacmea schrenckii. The sequence goes on along the minus strand of CM060200.1, from coordinate 32,464,161 downwards.
ACACGTGGTACATAAATATGGAAGGGTATCGTTGCCAAAACTGTGTCTAAAGTCAAGATTGCAAAGTCAAAAATTCATATTTCCACATGTCACGTTTTACAAAATTCATTCTCTACAAAATCAGAATGTCGCCATTTGAATTGCAAAGTCAACAATTACTCATTTCGGTTTTCAAGATTGTCAATTATAACAATGAAAACGCCAACTTGAAATCGTTTTCTTACAATATTAACTTCTGCATTTTGCATCAATAACATTACCAACTGTGTATTCTTGACTTTGCATTCTCAACATCTGTAAACTCGACGTCTGTATTCTTGAACGTTTACCATATAAGGTCCCGTGACCCACTTCATTAGCATATTACGGATATCCACGGAAGTTATTAAAGGCGACGTTAAACCTTCATTAACATATTACGGAAATCCACGGAAATTTTGACAGACGACGTTAAACCTTCATTAGAATATTACGGAAATCCACGGAAATTTTGACAGACGACGATAAACCTTCATTAGCATATTACGGAGATTCACGGAAGTTATTAAAGGTGACGTTAAACCTTCATTAGCATATTACGGAAATCCACGGAAATTTTGACAGACGACGTTAAACCTTCATTAGCATATTACGAAAATCCACGGAAGTTATAAAAGACGGCGTTAAACCTTCATTAGCATATTACGTAAATCCACGGAAGTTATAAAAGACGGCGTTAAACCTTCATTAGCATATTGACTGATTCTCAACTGAAATGGTAAAGTTGTGATGGAAAAAATGAGAAAAATAACATCAGTTTTAAGGAAAATTTTTTCTAAAACTGTATTATGTTAGGAAAATAAATGATTTTTTTTTTACCAGCCTTGTTGAATCGGGTCAATCTTTACAGAGGGGGAGTCACATTTTTCTGTAATTGTAATTTACGAGACATACCCATCTAACATAAATCACTGAATTTTAAGTTTTCTATCAAATGTACGCCATTAATGTTGCGTCAGAATCAAATACAAGGAATTGATCCTTAAATAATAATAATAATAAACTCTTTATTTTACATCGGTCAGAATTAGGCCCAATACACAAGGACATGGTCCTGTCTCACATTCAGCCAATGGGGCAATACATTGGGGGGAAAAAAAAAAAAAGAAAAAAGAAAATATTGACTGAGCAAGCTCAGATTTAATAATGGATTTGAAGCAACGCACAGATAAAAAGGATTACTGTATAAAAATCACATTTCGTGAATTTTAAGTAATTTGCTTTTCATCTGTCTAAATCGAACAACTTTTAGTTTTTACATATATTTAATCCACAATATGAAATACGTCCGGTAAAATACATTTCGTGAATGAGTGCACAGAAACACAATGATTATAAAATCAGAAAATGTGTCATATTTATTAAGAAACTGCCTTAAGTGCAGTAAACAACCGGTTTTGTAGGGAGCAGTCAAGGATTCAGTAAGATTACGAGATTTTCCGTAATAGTAATATGCTAATGAAGGTTTAACGTCGCCTTTTATAACTTCCGTGGATTTCCGTAATGTGCTAATGAAGTAGGTCACGGAACCTTATATGGTAAACGTTCAAGAATACAGACGTCGAGTTTACAGATGTCGAGAATGCAAAGTCAAGAATACACAGTTGGTAATGTTATTGATGCAAAATGCAGAAGTTAATATTGTTGAAACGATTTCAAGTTGGCGTTTTCATTGTTATAATTGACAATCTTGAAAACCGAAATGAGTAATTGTTGACTTTGCAATTCAAATTGCGACATTCTGATTTTGTAGAGAATGAATTTTGTAAAACGTGACATGTGGAAATATGAATTTTTGACTTTGCAATCTTGACTTTGCACACAGTTTTGGCAACGATACCCCTCCATACATAAAAACGTGCCACTTATTATTTCAATGAAGCCTTTAGCGACCTTGCTAAAATTACCACGAGTGGCAAATAGACAGTCCCTGTTACATTTGTGTTTTGAATAAGACATTTCTACATAGCATTAGGTTCTTGCCGCTTTCCCTCCCGCCATATTAGACTAGCTTATCAAGTCCGCTCAAATAGAAAGTAGAACAATGTGGCTGTTCGTCAACCGCTGATAAATTATTTCTTTATTATGGATTCAATACAGACACCAAAGAAGGTTTATCCTAAAAGAAATGTGTGTTTGATATGTGGAATGGCCTTTGGACTAGAGTTTTTCATTGGCTGTTCTGTACCAGTTCAAATTAAGTGGATCGGTTAAAACAGAGGTCATTAGGTTAAAACTGAGTGAGGTCAAAGGTCTTTCGAACAGTCCGTATTGAAGGGCAGTGTTTGACCTAACTGGACTTAGTCCACTAATTCATTTGCCATCTATTTGCATGTTAAATCACAAAATTCAACCTTCTAGAACTTTTTCCAGAAATCTCGTTGAAAACTTTCTTATATGCCACATGAAAGCCAGGCCAATACTTGGTTTCTGTACAAAAATCCAATATAGCATGACCATGGGTGGGTTTCAAAAGCCTACCGCCAACCGCTGCCAACCGGCCTACCGGAAGGAAAAAAATGCGCCAAAATAGATATTGTTAAATTTAAGGATCGTAGATTTTCATACAATAAAACGAAACCATTCAATTTGACGAAACTTTTGTCGACGTCAAAATTATGGAATCAAAATTATTTTAAAAATGAAACGAAAAAAATAAATATTATATATACTATCTGTTTTATTCCTGGACCTAGGCTACTACAAATATACAATTAGGTAATATTAGGTAATGCCGCTAAATCAAAAGGTTAATGTTTATTTCGAGTTTTTAAGATATTTATTTTTTATTTTTTTATTTTATTTATGGCGGCAGGTATATTTATTGATAAATAGAGCTATTATTGGCCACATTTAAAGAATTCAAATTTTATGTTCACTCTAATACCATTATCCCTTTAAATCATGTCCACTATAGCAGTTTTCATCCCCAATTTTGTTCTGGAAAATATTTATTGTCACTTATATAAACTAAATATTGAGACTAGACAATCCCTCTAAAAGACAAATCGAGTTAAATCACCCGTTACATGTTTTTAATGTTTTCGATAACTAAAATAGACGATTATGAAATTTTATTAGGTGTGTCGTCGGTGACCCTGAATTAATATTTACAATCGAAAAACAAACGAAACATGTAAAAAGAACGATTAGACTTATAACTTGTCTTAAGTTTCGTGATGTTTGTTTCGGGATCAGGCGCTAAATTCCAACACCGGAACGACTCTTCACTTCACATTAATCAAACGCACTGCATTGTAGCGTTATACGAAAATTCAACCTGCTCGACCACTTCGATAAGAGATGACAAGCATGAAGTATAGCGCTTCAGTTAATTTACTATAATAATTTATAGATCTCATTTTCAGATGTCGATAGAAAACGATAAGGTCCTTCGAGATCGATTTTTTTACTCCAGGGAAAATATACTGAATTAATCTATTTCAATAAACCATAATGATATCTTACCTTCAAAAATGTCATGTTTTTATCTCTAATTGTCCTTTGATTATAATCTTTTAAACACAATAATTTAATCCATTTCTGTTTAATACTTAAATACTTATGTCGTTACCTGTCCAACTAATATATAAATATTCGAGCGTATTATTTTGTATACATCCCAACATGCATTGAAATATTTCGTCATTTTCCACACGCGATATACCTTCATTATACAGAATTCATTCATAATATTTTCATTAAAGGTATAGTTCGCTTCTTTTTTTTTGGGGGGGGGGGGGGTTCTCATATGATATTGAATGGCAACTTGTTTTCATTTTCATACTTTTATTAGATTGTGTTTCCCTTTTTCGCATTTTGGGATGACAGTCTTAATTCACCCTTGATCCTATAATCCTAATATGATTTTTCATATTTCTTTTACACGAGGATCAGTCTCTGACTACGGGTAAGGGAGCCGAAGTGGTTCAGTGAGTTAGACGCTTGCTAGCTAGCCTGGAGCTGAAGATCCAGGGTTCAATCCTGGCAAAGGTCGAGATAAACTTTCGGATTTTCAACCCAGTTTCCCATGTCAGTGATGCAGGTCCATAGGGACTGACATGAAAAAGCATCCAGTTGTTCGGATGGGACAATAAACCAGGCCCCGTGTGCTACAGCCTATATGTACGTTAAATTTCCCTCGTCAGTTTGAAATAGCAAAAAAGAGTAGGCTTATGCCGCTTTCCTGGTAGAATTTACCTCATTGCACACTGCATTATTTTTTCATAAATACATGTATGCCTGTTTCTAATAATATATTTATATTACTGTAGCCTAATAACACAAGATAAATAATATAATTATGCTAGAGTATAAAAGCATACTCCAAAACATTAAAAACAGCATTGAGTCATAAAATAAAAATTTTGAAAATTTTGAAACTCGAACTATACTCTTATCTGATTGTTTTAGCTACTTCTTTGACCAAAATGTGTCATTGATAATTGTGTAATACATCACGTTTTATTCTCACAGTGTGATCTATGGACATGGGATAAACAAAGACCGGCTTAAAGATTCAATACTAATTCGGAGGCAAGTGGAGATCATCGCAATAGGAAGTAAAATTTGAATAAAAATAACAGTCGAAAGTCTACATATAACGGGTAACCCCCTACGTTGTAAAATTGAGCACTTTTTTCAAACTATCTTGATCAATTTTACCTCAATAAAACTTCAGAACACACTTGTTCTCCAAGTCATGCCGGAAATCCTCGTATTTAACGTTACATTCATGACCGATGGGATGTGTAATGGTGTTTCCCACTAGGAAATGGTAAACACGAGGTATGAATGGGCGTACAACTGGGAAATTCAACATGGCTGCCATTGTGAAAATATTTGGCTGCTCATGTTTCACATTTTAACAACGGCTGCCTATAGGCGAAAATCGGGTACTAGTATTAATTCATCTGTCGTAGGCCTATATGAGCCATTGTACCTTATTTTATCTTTTTGCATAGGCGTACAGGGGGTTTTGAAACTGGGGGTGCGGGAGAGATTTGTGAAGGCGCAAGCCCGCTGCAGGGGGCGGGAGGTCCCCCCGTAGAAATTTTGAAAATCTACATGCAATCTGTTGCATTCTGACTTCTGAAACATAATTGGGGAGCATGTTTTCATCAAAGGACCCGTCCTCTCAGGAGGTCTAGTTCGGATTAGATGGATCGACTACCGTCGAAATTCAACTCGAGGAGTGACAGTAAATTTAGTTGAACTATATCTACCTCGCGCTCTTTACACGTATTGTGATTGCGTCTAAAAACTTGAATATCACTTCTGTACACAAAGACAATCCGCAAAAATAAAGAACTGAGAACGAAGGATGTTCAACTTTACGCCCACGAGTCAAACGAGTGTGTATAAGAAAAAACTATGGCTGCAACGATACTCAAAGCCACGATGCGATACAGTATCACCACCAAAGCATGCGATTCGATTATATCACGATCCATCGACAAATATTGGTTTCGAAAATTTGTTTAATAACATTTGGTTTTAAAACACAATGAAAATGCTTGAATAAAAAATAAATATTTTGTACACTGCTTAAGTGTTTACTATTGGAATGTTGTTTGGACGGAATGTTTTAAATTGCTGTTTACAGCATCTTAATTAAATTTTGTTTATGGTATACTTTTTTATTAAGATGTCTTCTATCGCATCGCGATATTCAATGTTTAAAAAAAACGCCTTATCGAAATATGAAAATTAACCGTGATGCACTGATGTATCGGTAAATCGTTGCAGCCCTAGAAAAAACACATGATACATGAGATGATGGGGATGTTTTAGGATAAGGCTCCTCCAAAATTCTTTTTGAAGACGAATTCGGATTGATGACGGAATTTTATTCTGGTTTATACCAAAAATACCGAAATACTCATATTGATAATAGACAATACACTGGCCAAGTGAACTGTTATTTCGCGAGCTAAATCGGTGCTTGATGATGACGGTAACGATACCCGGTGATCAAATCCGAAACCTCCATGAATCCTAAAGTGCCCGAAAAACCAAGGTAAATATCACAAGGCTTCCACACGAATATCTCGATATTCGGTTACTTTGCTTCAACTAGGGATTCGGGCAGGAATCGATTCCCGGCAATATTAGTGGGTATTTTTATAAAAAAAAAACAAGAAGACTCTGGAACTTTCAGTGCCCGAATGTGTCGAGGATTTTGCCCGAAAATGATCGAGCCGAAAATTTTCGGGGGGCGGTCGCCTCCCCTGCTCCCCCTCCCGTACGCCTTTGTGTTTTTGCCTTGATATTTGATTGCTTTCCTTATTATGAATATCAATCATCTAAACTAGTGATTTAAGATTGATATTTAAAGCTCGAGGCTAAATAAAGGGTTTAAAATATATTGCCAAGTTGTAATTATCATGATGTATACGTGTATTAGGCCTAATTACTTAATACTTGATATATTACTCTGAGATTATGGTTATTACATCTATGCATTTGCATATCTGCAGAGACCGGTTTATCTTATGTATAATAGTGTCTGACACCTATACACCTAGAAGCCATTTAAGACAATTTAGAGCACTATATCCCTTTAATGTATAAATTATTGTAATTCTAAATTCGCAATACGGTTATATATTTGATGTATAAGTAGAAATAAATATTGAATTTTTAGAATATATTGATTGGTAGAATATTATTTATTCTGTGTCAAAGATTTAATCACCTGGGCAATTATTTATATTTCGAAAAATTATGAATAAAATATTACCAGGTGTTTTTTTTTAGACGTGGAATTCTTTCATCAATTTCCGTAGTTTCAAACACACGTCAAAACTGACACAATAAAATGTTTGCACCCATATAACGTTTATTTGCACTTTCGGTATTACTTAGATATAACGTTTTTCTATATTATAATAATCATTAGTTTATACTTTACAGGGAATTATCCAACGCCTTTAGGTGATTGTAAGTTGTTACCTTCAACCACCCTAAACATTAACCGTAAATTGACTTTCCTTTGATATTGTACTAACAATAAAAGATATTATAAAGAAATACACAACCTTGAATTTTTCATTAGACATAATGCGCATTTCAAACGAATGTAACGATGTGCCATTGTGCCCACAATTCATTTTTAACAAAATTTAAAATATGATTTTTTACTTTTTTGCCCCAAAATATGTGTCAGACTCAAATCTATGCTGTTGTTTTTTATTAACAAAAAACACATCTCAGAAGCTTATGCCAATGTGCTATATATAACTGCCGCATTTTGAATCTCAACCCGTATCCCAGAAAATCTGGGCCTTCACGTTCTCTATACATTAAACTGAAATTGTAAGATATATGTAAATGCTGATTATGAGAACAATAATAAGGTAGTATCCAATAACGTTTAATTTGTTTTTATTTAAATAAACATTGTGTTTCTTGCTTTGTCTTTTATGTGTCAGAAAATAGATGTACAGTTCAGGTAAAATAAAAGCACACCAAGTGGTCACTTTGTTCTAACTCGTGACACGAATTAGCTTTGGTCTCGCAAAATTACACAGCAGGGAGGAGATAAACTTAAGTTTTTAGGCAAAACACAATAGTGAAAGAAAAAACAAGCGTACAGTGACTTTTATTTAAGGAAAATAATGTGTTTAAAGTATATATATTTTTAGATTAAAAATAGTACAATTAATCAAAAACGTCACATTAAAGATTCCCTCTTAGATGTGTTTTTTGTATTAAAAAATGATAGTTGATCGAACTAACGTAATCTCTTAATACAGTTTGTGCGTTTAAACGGTTGGATTTGTTTAGTAATACACCAACATTTGTTATTGCAACCAATTCTGTCCGGGAAGTTGACAATTTAGAGTTATCGATAAATAAAATATCGAGTCCAAAAATAATGCAAGAAAAAGAGCAGATACATTGGTCGCGCTTTCAAGAATCAGGGCAACTCAGAGTATATTTTTTTTTTTGATTGGTCTGATTTTAAATAGGTTTCATACTTGGATTTTAACATACACTCACATCAAGTTTCGTCAAAATCCACCAAGAAACAAGTTCCCTATCGTGTCCACAAAGAATTCAAAAACAGAAGCAAATAAATTATACTCGTTTGCAAAACAGAATGCCTCTTTAAATGTGGAAAATACTTTCGAGATGGTTAACTTCAATTGTAGTCGGAAGTCCACTGAAGAACTCGGGTAGCTAAAATTATCCCAAGTTTATGACTTATGGCGTCAGATGACACGTGGTATATTTTTATGGGAATAAAATCTAGGTAATTACAATGTTACAACTTTCAACAGGTTACAAATACAGAAACCTGAAACATAACACGGTCTGAAAATGCATTATATACACGAGGTCAAAGGTCATTCGTATGTAACATTCGACAAACATACTAAATTCATTCGACTACTGTATGACAAATCACTTAAATTTTACCTGTATATACGGATGTTATAGGTCCTAGTAAACAACAAGTAAAATGATAATATAGTCTGCCGTATGACATGAGATTCCTTGTCACGTTACAGGTACATAACAGAATATTTATTTTTCGTCACATCCTTGTGATTGAAATTATGTTGATTAAATATTGACACAATGAATATTCCTTTTGTGACAGGCTACTGTTAACTATCACTCAAACCCTTCCTTAAAATAAAGTTTAAGTAAAGTTAAAATTCATTCTGTAAAGTACGAAAGTTATCAAAACCCAATCGGATTGGACCATTTATTTGAATGCTACAGTTGGAAATGGAAAAGTAGGCGAATTCAGCTTATTTGGACACAGTTAAAAGAAGAAAGAGGATATTACCTTGTTTAAAAATGTTTCAGAGTATCAAGACGTATAAAATACCTCGACTCATACTAGAACCACACAGTAGATCCGAAGCAAACCAAATGTGCACATTTAAAATGATCTTTAAACAAATACGAGCTATAACCAATAGTAAAAATACACACTTAGAAATAATTTCTATTGACTTTCTACAAAGATGTTCCCAATTTTAGTTCACTGTTTTAGTGAAAAGTAACTACAGTGGTTTATATTATTATGACACTCTAATGAACTTGCGGAAAATGCTATTAAAGGGATTGTTAGGAAGTTCCTAAATTTCGTATGTGTATCGGTGATACTGAGATAGCATCATTACAAAATTCCTATTTTGCTTTCCTGATCCAGAAATTAAAAAATTAATATATGGTGATTTGATGGTCATTATATTTCGTGATTTCTTAACATGGTATTGTTTGATTGTAATTCATATGTTCATATATGACAATGTATTCCAAAGTATTTTCTGATCAGCAGTGTTTTTAAATATTAAGCTTAACGAGAATAAAAATTTAGATAAAAATAACCAATCTCCTAAGAGAAATGTCACAAAGCATTTAACTTTCGAACTCAACTTCCATCTTCTAAACTTCCATCGACACTTGCTGCACAAGATAACGGACTGGTTGGCTGTTTTATGATGGCAGAAATCCAATCCAAATATTACAAACGTCGACCAAGGAGTAACTCTACTGGGGTATTGTTCTATATCGAAACAGGAATCTGGATAATTTGTCCATATATATTCTCTTATGGTTATTACTTCTTAGCTTCCTTGAATGTCCTTACTACACACTCAGCCAGGCCGTTTGAAGCTAGGTGATAGGAAACTGTCTTGATGTGATATACACCAATCTGACTCAGGAACATCTCAAAATCTTCATACGGAACCATAGTCGCTAACCAATGTATCAGATTTGCAAAAAAACATTCCCAACTTCTCTATGGTACCTGATGACGTGCAGATCTAACAGGAAGTACACCTATCCACTTACTGTTAGCAGCGATAATCACCAGAAACATCTTGTTCATAAATAGACCAGCAAAATCCACACAAACTCTTAATTCTCCATGGTTGCTCAGGAAAATCCCAAGGGTGCCTTCAGGGGGAAGGGTTGCATTTGCTGACAATTTCTAAATTTCTCGACAAACATTTCTATATCAGCATATATAACATGATCGTATCCGCTGGCATAGGAGTCTCTTTTAGTTCTGAAGAGTCTGGTAAAAAGAAACGAATTAGTGGACAATCTGCATTACTGTTCTGTACACCAGATTTTAGGAGAGCATCTCTTATAAAACCCTTAACCAGATTTAAATACCAACTAGAGTCGTACGCTGCTCACGTTAAAGCCCACCCTCGAATTCTGGAAGCAGCCAATGTAGGCATCCCTGTATTTTCACAAAATAAACCAAGCAGTAGCTTAACGACTGGTGATATGACGAAGATGTGTCCATATAAGTACTGGTGAAACGTTTTTTACTGCTCACTCTATGTAAAGTTCCTTTTTTAAGTTGTTAATAGCTCATCTCAGCTCTTCTCTTTTTGGATAGAAATGTGGAAAGACCTCAACAGATCAAAGAAGTGATTTTGAATGTTCAAATGCTTTCTGCTTACGATTACTCCAGTTCCATGTCGACCTCTTCTGGAGAAATTTATATAAAGGCGATAAGGTTGTTACACAACTATACACAGGTTGACACAGTTGCTCTTTCAACTGCCTTCAACCTCTCTGCAACTGGACATATACCATTTTTGTTGAAGTTATACCCCATACAGATCATATCAGGAACCAGGAAGATGCATTATCTTGTCGTTATCTCAACGCAGTTTATGATAATCTTTCTAGTATTCACCCAACGCCGACAGATGTTCTGTACGAGTAAGAGACTAAAATATCACCAATCCTCACCAATACTCGAGGAAGTCCTCTAGATTTTCTATACACAGTGTTGGGAAATGCTTGGAGGAGATCATTCGCAATCCGACAATCTGCTGTATCTATAGAGCCCACTATGCATATTGATTTTTGCGTACTTCTTTTGACTCGTCGTCCAACTGGATTTGTTGATAAGCTTGATTCAAACTTAACTTAGTACATTCTTGACCATCTGTATTCCCCTTGTAAGTGATGCAGGTCGGAGGGACTGACATGGAAAAAGCGTCTAGTCGTTCGGACGGGACAATAAACCGAGGCCCCTTGTGCTACAGGCTGTGCACGTTAAAGATCCCTCGACAGCTGGAAATCGAAAAGAGCAGGCTAATGCCGCTGTCCTGGCACACTGCATGGCGTTGCTCGTCTTCATTAACCCATAAGATGCAGAAAAGTATGACGTAAAACTCCATTCATTTCATTTCATTTCTTGACCATCTGCTAATGCTGCAAACAAATTTCTATCTTCGGAATTATATAATGCTTAACTATGAAATCTAATTTACTGTTACTTTGTTATCTCCACATATTCTCTTTCATTCTGGTTTTTGACGACTGGAACTATCGGCTCTGTCCAAGTCTCCGAAAATCCAATTGGATACCCTAAGCTAAAAGAGGTGTTAAGGCAAAGGACAAACCTTAAAATTCAAAAGGTGTCCCACCTGCTTCTACATAGATTTTGGCTTTTATACCATTGAAAGTTCCCAAACCAGCCTTAAAAAAAATCTGGATACCTAGCTAGTATCTTTTAGAACTTTAGAATGTTGCACCTTAGGCACCTCATATTAACTGGCTGTAGTTGAAATATATATATATATATATATATATAGAATTCCTCTGGCTTTAACTGCAAAGCCTCTAACGTCTTCGAAGTCACATTAAATCATTACCGACTGCAACGTGTGCCGGTCACTGTAACTTTTGATTCTTGTACTGTATTGGACCCGTGCTAACTCCGACAGCTTTATTTACTTGTCCTGTATACGTTCGAAATCTATCAGACGGTTGCAATTTTAGATATCCTTGTGCATTCAAACGTTCAAACTCTGTTTCGCTCAATACTGAAACTCCATATTTACCATAATGCAGTTGACCTTTACTGGAATGATATAAGGTTTATATTTCTTCTCTTTCATATTAACATACTAGATTCATATATTCTGTTATTGGCACTGTTCAACCGTCTATTTTCTAAGTCAACATTGTGAATACTGGAACTCGTTATTTTCTGTCCCTCCAAGGAAGCTGGTTCTTTCAGAACGACCCCGAATACGTGACTGTGGCTGTCTGTTGTCTTTACCTTGGTTACATTTTGAAGCCATGTAGCCTTACGATGACATTGACAACATCGTCGGATGAATGGTAACCACAACGAAAGCATGGTCGTTGCTGTCCCGACTTTGCTCAGTTACTATATTGGTGACCTTTCTTCCTTGAAGGCTTTCCAATTTAATTAACTGTTGTAGGCGAAGTTGGCGATGAATTACTAACGAACTCGGCTGTATCTTATATACTTCAGATAACAACCGGCATTGAATTATATCGTTGTTAATACCGAATACCATTCTATCTTCTAAAACTAAATTACAGAATTTGGCCTAATCTTCTTGGTTCAACGTATACACTCTGACTCAGCTTCCTGTTTACTGAGCAAATGAAACTTATAGTATAACCACTGCACTAGCTCTTACGGTGTGGATTTCTTTGATTCTTTCTAAAGTGCCCAATTCAGCAAAACTCTTCTCCCATGGCAGAACTGGTAGATATTTACCACAAAGTACTGCTCTTAGCTTTCTACATATTGGAGTCAATCTTTGTTTTCATCACACTCACTGAATTTTTCTATATTAAAAACATCCTTGTAGCCAATTGACTGTATTCAATTGAGAATAACACAGTTAGTAGACTAGTTTAATACATATCTACAGGGAGGCCTTTTATAATATCACATAATCAACCGTCTCGATTTTCCATATCAATATATTACAAACGATTACATGCCAGTATCGTGTGGAACGACTTAGGGCAGGGAATATAAAGCGGTTTCTATGTATACGAAGCATTATTATTTTATCTCATGCAATTAATAAATGACAAGTGAGAGTCAGAAAATTTTGAAGTTTATCGTCCATACTACAGTTTCCAGGATTTAAGAGATGTAGTCGTCTCAAAATTTAATTTAATCAATTGATTAATTTATCTATTTGTGACACTGCACTTAAAATTCATAAAAGAGTAGAATTTTAGACTGTTGTCCGTTTACATCGATAATAAAGGTGAGGTTTCATTTAGGAATTTCAAGACGTTGGTTTAATTTGAATCCTGATACAGAAACCTGAAATTGAGCTATTACCAGGTACATATCAAACATTTAAACGCATATATTTTCCTTTGGATAAAACTAAAGAAATATGAATACATACCTCCATCTCTATATCTTTCATATTAAATCTGCCGCAAATTATTTCTTTCTAGGAGAACAATGAGGTACCTGATTTGAAAAACTTGCCTTCGGCGGAAAATGGTAGTGTACGTAAAGTAAAATAAGGATTGGGCAATGAAAAGTCAATTAAAACTTGGGTTTAGGTCCGTTGTCTTACGAATGAATAGGTCATGAGCAATAAAAATCACAATTTAAGAATATTCATTGGTGTTACAAATGAAGAGCTTGTTAAAATGACTTTTCCAACTATCCATTTAACATGGCTACGAGTTAGTCAAGGTTGAATCACAAAGTGTAATGTTAAGCGATTAATGTAGCCCTCTTAAGGGGTTAATAGGTCTTAGCCTGAACATAGAATTTAAGTTCTCAAGAAAGTTCAATAAGTGTATATATTCATCAGGGAACTTACCTGAGTAACAGAATCTCTTAAAATCTTGAAAACTCGCAAAACTATGTCATTTTTTAAATACGCTTAATCGAATTATTAAGCGTTTTTCAATAATCAAATGCATCTTTATGGATAATTACTTAGTTTTTTTGGATATTTATTTATTTTTTGTATGTTATTTATGGTAGCAGGTATATTTACCGATACATAGAGCTCTAAATTTGGGTTTATACTTTTTACGCCATCAAGCGGCGTTTAACGCCGTAAAACGTTGCGCCGGTTAGCGGCGTAAAACGCCAGACCTGACCGCCCTGGTCTTAAGTGTAAACACACGCGCATTCGTGTCATAAACTATGGAATTACATAACTGATATCAACGTTGTCAATGTTTGAAGAAAAGATCCAAAATCACTCCTTGTCTGTGTTGTACAATAGCTACATGTGATTGGTCGATTGCCGGCGTAAACGCTGGAAAGTTCAACTCAGTTGAACTCTGGAAAAAGTGACGCCGTCAAACGCCGTTATACGGCGTGACTCGCTGGCGATGTAAGTATAAATCGATGCGCTGAAGAACGCTGGCAAACACCGTATCCCAGCTTGTAACCGTTTAAACGCCGTAAGAACTATAAACCTACTTTAACTGACCAAATTTTATTATTATTCAAATTTTATGTTCATTCTAAAAATTATTTTCCCTTTAATATTTTCATGACGTAATTCAACAACTGATAAAGCTCGCTTTAAGATATCCTTGTTCTAGCGATATAAATAAAATAGGCCTTCGCTCTGCCATTGACAGACACAGTTCATATTGTCTACGTGCCGTAGTTCCATTCAGTTCATGGTGGGGATTTAAGAAACTATACACAATAATTATGTTATTTCCATAAAAACCAAACGTAGTTTTGGGCTAAGGATAGCTAAACTTGAGTACTTTTAAATAAGCAAGCAACTTTTCAAGCGATTATACGTTATATACGACTTTAAGTATGTCGAATTTTGTCGACAACAGGCCTTAAGATATTAAAACATTCTTGTTCATATCTGCAAACAGCACAAACAGGATCACAATGAACACCGATCACGTGTTCACATAAAAAAGGCGGTTAAGTCGAGATATTATTGAACAAAATCTGAGTTGTTTGTTCAGACTGATACACTTTCTTTTATACTACTGTTTTACATAGGCTTTCAGTGCTCTATGTTGAATAATATAGGCCTATGACCCTACTCTTTTCTTTTGATATTTGTTCATACGAGAATATCCCAAATTCTCAATATATAGGGTGAACTTTAAAACGCCCAAGAAATATAAAAATAGTGTTCACATTTAGTGAAATGTGAACTTTTAGGTCATTAGTATTTATTCAACATTTATACAATAATTTTTCTTCTGAACACGCAACAAATATCCTGAAAAATAAAATAAAAATGCAAGAGATGGTAGTCCAACAGCTGACGAACAGATGGAAAAATGACAAGTTTAGAAATGTAACAGAAGAGGATGAAATTTCCATGTAGAAACATGTGGAGGGAGGTGGGTACCAAAAGTTGTTCACAAACATGACAATATTAGGCTTTTATAAGGCATCGAAATTACAAAGTCATTTTTCTACATTAGGCCTACCTACATAGGCTAATTACACAATACACTAATAAATTAATACATAGGCCTACAAGTAACAAACTATGGATATAGATGGGTAAAGATGGCCCATATGAGAAGGGAAGGGTGTACGCAGAGCAAAATGTAAGAGTTTGTTTTTCACCTGAAAAGGGTTATGTTTACAACCCCAAGAACCTGCACACAAACCAAAATCCGATATGGCGGTCATGAAAACATGTAGGCCTAATCGTCAATATCTTCGAAATGGCCAACAAATTAATGTATTACATGCGTAACATATAAAGTTAACCCTCCCGAGAAAAAAAAACGTAACTTCAGTAGTTTATCACGTCAATGTAACGTCATAATGACATCATCATCATCAATTAAAAGGCAAAACCGGACAAAGAATCATCCCATATTATAGCCCAATTAGGGCTAAGTCTAAGTGTTAGTCTTCAATATTCAAGATATAAAAATAGGCTAGTTTAACTTAAAATGAGTTGTGGTAGGAAACATTTAAACTGTTCGGCTACTTTCTGAAATAGAAGAAATACGATCATAGTGGGCCGTGTGGGTCAGAAACATAACTTTACTCTTAATGTCAGAAATCGACCTTCTAACAGTCTGGAAAATCTAGACACAAAATATTTACTGCGCGTCTATGGTTTCAAGATGGCGGTGAAATCACAAAAAAAAATAATATGTAGTTATTTCTTGATTTAAATTTAGTCAGCACCTTTTCTTAATAAGCCTATTATCCATCTCCATTTTCATTAGACTTGTGCTGGGTAAGTTTTCTCAGTGTTGGCAAAAACAAGCGGTGAGTGGCAAATTGGATTAGGGTGAGCAGATCATCTACAGTACCACACTCTGACCCTGCCTATGCATGACTTCATGTACTGCATGACTGCACATTTCGAAAATGTATGTGTTATAAGTCTGCGGATGTCAAGGGAACTTTGTTCTACATTTCCTTAATTTCTCTTTCTCCAATGCCTGAATTTCTCTTCGTCTTCAGATAAATGAAACACAAGCTCCTCTGAAGCAGTTCCAATCTTATTTACACCAACTCGGCAACTCACAATATATATATTTATATTAGTAGATAAAACCCCCAAATTTTTAATACAAATAGGATGTATTATTTTTTTAAATCTTTATATTTTGTAGGTATTGATAGTATGGTGATATATTATGATGATATGATAATGAAGTAACATGTTTAATTATAATAAACCAAGAACCAAGTTAACAGCAATACATAGAGAGGTAATTCCATAATAGATAGTTTGCCACTAGATTGTCAGCCTTGATGCATATCCTAAAAAAAAAAACATTAATATGAATGAAGGCATGGCCTTGAATGAGAGTGCCCTTTCAATGTAATTTGGACAATTTAGCAAAATCAAAATGGCTGCCGTAATTGCCAGAAACAGAAATGTTCGAAACAAAGTTTCGGTTATATACACGACCGAAATGCCATACACTCATAAATCTACTATGGATTTTTTAAATGGACAACAAATGAATGCAACTTTTTCGGTTAAGCCATAATTCTATCTTTCGGGTGCATGAAATTTTGGAGCCTCTTCTCGAAAGACCAAACAAAAAGAAACAGATCGAAACCATTCATCAAGTGAGTTATAAGTCGATACAAACGGTGTTTGCATTCGTAGCTTTGCAAAAAATAATCCGAATCCGCATACTTAATCTTTACTGACAATTTTATAAAATGTAAAACTTGCACCGATTTGTAGTCTTTAGCCTACGTATCAAAATGATCGAAAACCAAACAATAAGCGCAACGTATTATTTTATAGGTTTGTGCGGCATTATAGTTTTTTGGCTTTGGATGTTTCTTGAACGCGTCAGGTGAAGGCTTGGGTCTTGAAAAAAGCATAAAGTTTGTCGTCTGCTTATTTTGTAAAGATCGACCTTCACGCTTCAAGATTTAGGCCTTGACCTCCATCCATGTTGAAATTGAAAGTAGAGGAGAAAAGTTTGAATAGGCCTAATAGATAAATAATTACATTAATATTAGGCCTATATTCTTCGTCCATAGAATTCTTTTTTCAGGATTATGATGATCTCAGTTTTTAACAGTGTACAAAATTGAAATTAATCGACAATTTTGAGTTAAACTGCGCCAGTCACGCAAACATAGCCGAGCACAAGAGTCAAGAGACACCACAAGTTTCGATCAAATCCGGCCCATATTTTTCACATTTATTTTTGATATATACATAAAATTAATTGAGTCACAATCATTGTTTGACTTTTCATAAACATTTTGTCGAAATGGCTTGTTACGGCGATGAAAAACGAAAAAAAATGTTTCTAAGCGGCCAGATTTCAGTTTTTGCACAGCGTCTGCCACCATATTGAAAACGTCACGGTCAAAGATCATGACCTTGCGTATCTCAATAACAACAACTTACGATTCTCATAAATTGGAAAAAGTTACGAGGGACTTACGAAATGATTTCGGCAACACCAAAATCGTAAAGTTATGATTATCGTAAGTGCGTCGTAACTTTTCCCAACTTACGATATCGTATTTTACGATGTCGTAAGTTTACGAATCTTTCGGCAACAGGCCCCAGATTTGGATCAATATGCAAGACTTCAGTTTAGTCTACACGTAATCTTGGAACAATGATTGTTCGCTAAATCTGTATTTTTGTGAAAATATATGGATGATACTCCCTTTCTCACTGAATTTTTTTTCTTTAGAGTGAACATAAGCTAAATGTGATATTGCATCAAACTCTCATATCGAGTTTGTTTTACTGTTCATATTTAGCTAACTAATTAGCTTCTGTTGATCATATTCGCTTGCAAGGCTTGCTGCAAGCCTATGTTTTTCATTTTAGTACCCAAGGGGCAAAAATTTTCTGAAATATATATACTTGATACCATAAGAAAGAGCTTTGCCATCAAGAGAGCTGCGATTAAGATTCGATAAAGTAGATACATGGATATAAAAAGCAAAAGTTTTAGGAATATATAATTGTATATAATTACGTATTTCGACTTTGGCGAAAACGTATTGTAATCGTTCGGATTATTTTATTACGTATTTCGACTTTGGCGACAACGTATTGTAATCGTTCGGATTATTTTATTTTATTTTTTTTTGTAATTCTCGGATGAGTTTGCAGACAAACTGGTGAAAGGTACAAAAATTCTAAATCTACAGTTGATCTTAGAATAATTTCTATTATCAAATAAAACAAAACCGGAAGTTCTATCTCTGACCGGAAGTGAGAACCGGAAGTTCAGGTTTTTTTGCTTTAGCAAGTTTATTTTCAGTTCGATTTTGACCGGATATTCAGATTTGAAAACTTCAATGTATTTGTCAACTAACAATTATAGGTTTTATGCAATTAGGTTAAATATTTTACCCACGATTTGCAATTCAATATTCAAGGGTCATCGGCAAAAATTTCAGACCGTGATTTCTCCTTTAATATAAATGGTAAAATTTTGAAACTTTACCAGTTGATAGGCGATATGTTTATAATTTTTGAAAAAATGTGAAAAAAAAAATTCCACTTCCGGTTTAGCCTCTAATGACGTAATTACGTAACTTCCGGTCTATAACTGCTAGGTGAAAAGTGAAAACTGTTTTATAAATAACTTGTCAATAGTAATCGATTTGACCTAAATAATTAGGTCAAGCTGCCATATCGGCCGCCATTTTGAATTTTTGTTACAATTCTTAAATCCGAAATTCAGACACTACTGATAGACCGATTTTGATGAAATTTAGCACAGAGATACAATGGATCATTATCTACCTTTTCTTGGAGGCCGATTTTTAAATTTCGTATTTTTTTTTCGAATTATTCAAATTTCGATTTTTTCAAAATTAGGTCACTTTAACGGCTACGGAAGGTGTGACCCACTTAGTCTATGACCTTGAAAATTAAGTCAAATAATATTCAATATATTGTCTACGAGTAGGTATTTTTTTATTTGGCTAACTTAAAAAATTCACAGAGATAAGTGTACTTAAATACAGCAAAAATTGATAATTTTCATATTTTCGCCATTTTTAACCGTTACGGAAGGTATGACCTAATTATTTTATGAGTTTGAAAACTAGGTCAAATGATATTCAATATATTGTCTAGATGTAGGTCATTGCAAATTTAGTCTACATAATATTTTAAGGCTCTCGAAATACGTTCATAATTGTAAGCAATTCTAGTTTTATTTTTTGTGAAAGGTACAAAAATTCTAAATCTACAGTTGATCTTAGAATAATTTCTATTATCAAATAAAACAAAACCGGAAGTTCTATCTCTGACCGGAAGTGAGATCCGGAAGTTGAGTTTTTTTTGCTTTAGCAAGTTTATTTTCAGTTCGATTTCGACCGAATTTTCAGATTTGAAAACTTCAATGTATTTGTCAACTAACAATTATAGGTTTTATGCAATTCGGTTAAATATTTTACCTACGATTAGCAATTCGAAATTCAAGGGTCATCGGCAAAAATTTCAGACCGTGATTTCTCGTGTAATATAAATGGTAAAATTTTGAAACTTTACCAGTTGATAGGCGATATGATTATAATTTTTGAATAAATGTGGAAAAAAAAATTCCACGTCTGGTTTAACCTCAAATGACGTAATTACGTAACTTCCGGTCTATAACTGCTAGGTGAAAAGTGAAAACTGTTTTATAAATAATTTGTCAATAGTAATTGATTTGACCTAAATAATTTAGTCAAGCTGCCATATCGGCCGCCATTTTGAATTTTCGTTACAATTCTTAAAGCCGTAATTCAGACACTATTGATAGACCGATTTCAATGAAATTTAGCACATAGATACATTGGATCATTATCTACCTTTTCTAGGAGGCCGATTTTTTAAATTTCGTATTTTTTTTCGAATTATTCAAATTTCGATTTTTTCAAAATTTGGCTTACTTAAAAAATTCATAAAGATAAGTGTTCTTAAATACAGCAAAAATTGATAATTTTCATATTTTCGCCATTTTTAACCGTTACGGAAGGTGTGACCCAATTATTTTATGAGCTTGAAAACTAGGTCAAATGATATTCAATATATTGTCTAGATGTAGGTCATTGCAAATTTAGCCTACATAATATTTTACGGCTCTCGAAATACGTTCATAATTGTAAGCAATTCTAGTTTATGATATTTTTGAATATGAAAAATTTGCATGCTGGCCTTTTAAGTTAAGTGTTTTTAATGGGATAATAGGTCTTGGAATGAACATAGAATTTGAAAATTTTAAACTTGGCTAAAAAGAGCTTCATTCATCAGTAAATATATCCCAGCCAAATTATCCATAATGATGCATTTGAATATTGAAAAACACTTAATAAATTGATTGAGCATTTTCAAAAATATTTTAAGGATTCTTTTACGTTATGACTGATGAATATATACTTATATTGACATTTCTTGAGAACTTAACCTTTTTGTTCATGCTAAGATGCCTTATCCCTTTAACACTCTCTAGTAGTTCACAAAAAGTAGGAAACAAATTCAGTCATTTGCAACAGCTTGCATGTTTTAGATTCTGTAACAGTTAGAAATTTCAAAGAAAGATGGCTTCCCTTGCATAGTGCTCTGTTTTTTGCCTGTTTTCTTTGTATTCATTAAATTTTACTATTTTGTTTTATATCCCTCTTGAAAACTCTGTTTTGTTCTTTTATTGCATTCATTTATTTGCAGCATGATATAGTTATCCCAGAGCCAGCCCCTATTATACTACGACAGACACATTCCAATGAACATATAATGAGAAGAGTAAATCAGCCAGCAGATTTTACTCTTAATAACTTTGCAGGTAATATTTTTCATTTTTAGATTCATGATTTGCTTATCTATCTTGATTCAGGGCAATGTTTTAATATATTTGTGTGGATGTACATAATGTTTAACTAAATCCCTTCATGATTGTCTACAAAATAAAGTATAAAAAAGCAACTCATAAAAACTGCCCTAGACATAAAACCAAATATTTTATGGATGTCAAAGATTTATGAAACACTACCCTAAGCTTTATATATAATCTGTGGATGTCATTCTTACCATAAAGTGTAATTAAGACTGTTTGTCTGACTACTGTACTATAATCATCATATTCTTTTAAAAAGGAATCATGATTAAAAATATTTTTAATGATGTGTAATATTTTCAGTGATTAAGCGTAAGTTGATGGTATTTAATTTTTGTTTTATAAGCTTGCTTATAATGCTTGTCCCAACCTCCTGCATGGCTTTTGTATATATAGTGATAATACAGTGGAACCTCATTTATTCAAACACAATTACATTTTAAGGTTTAATCTATTTCGTGATGACCATAAAGACAACTATGACAAATCTTTTGAATGAATTAACCACCTTTGTTTGTTTTATGTTTTATCACCAATTATTGTAGAATTATTCCGTCTTATGACAAAATTCAAAACCTAAGTATTTGATAATATTCAAACACAAATTTTGCTTTTGTCAAGTGTGAATGATTTTTTTTTTTTTGTCAAATGTAATTTGGATATCATTGAATTAATCGCTTAATCTCACAACAAACACTGTACAACATTGTAAATACCACTTATCAGTTCTAACTTCTAAAGTAGAATGCAACAAGATGGAAAATGCTAATTGATATACAAATTTTTTCACTGCTTGCTATCATAGCTGTTCGTAAACAGAAACTTAATCACTAGATTGACTGGTAATTTACATAATAAATATCCCTTCTCAGTAAAAAGCATGGAATATGAATTATTGGCAATTGGTTATATGGGGCTCCACTGTGATAAGAAAAACATTACTCATTGAATAGTGCTAAATACATCAAATGTAGAGCGATTGTGGCAAGGATTGTGCTCAGTTTTAGTTACTTAGTTTAGAATTTTACAAACTCAATTTTTGTTTACGATAAACATTCAATTTACATTCAATTTCTATATTAACATTATTAAAGGTGACATCTCACTGAGGCCTCACTGAGTATCATTTAAGGAATATGCCTTCAAAGCAAAGTAAAATTGGGCAATTGGAAAGGAATGCAAATTAAAATTCTTTTGGTATTTATAAGACTATATTGTACAGAGAGAAAAAAACTTAAATGATGAGACCCCTTTTTTTCCCTTTCTTCTAACAAAGCTTCAATATCTTTAGATTAAGTTGTTACACTGGCAGATGCACAATGTCTTTACATTGTACATAACATATCTTGCCATGTAATGTCTTAGATTTAAATTATTACTGACATCAGTTCTTTAATCGGTAGATTACACATGTATGTTGCCAGGTACTTGGTTTCCAATTGCCATCCAACCAAGAATCAATATATAAAACTTGCATTAGCATATATCAGAAAAGAAAAATCTGGCTTTTAATCTGGATTATTTAGATATGTTGTAACAGACAAGGTCACCTTAATCCTCTTATTAGGTAAAAACTAAGTCACAGTTTCTTTTCTATGTCCTTATGTCATATACTTTACTTCTTCACAGTTGTGTCGAAAATTCATGTTGTTGGAGGTTTTTGAATATTTTTTTTGCAAAAAAATGGCTATATAATTCTGTTCACAATAGAGAGTCAAGGACATTGAGCTAGTCATTCACCACCTAAAGAGTACATAGATTAATATGATTACTGGATTTATACGTGATTGAATGTTGTTAAAATTTTATGTAGTGAAAAAATGTTTTTGTACAAATTGTTGCCGCATGCTGAATTAGGGAAACCCCCTACATCTTTAAGTGGAGGTGTGTATTGACTATGTGGATGTATAATTTTAATTTACAATTATTTTGTTTTGACCATATTTAAGGTTCAACCTTAAATACAGCAATTAGATATCTCAATAATCCCTCAACATTCTGTGTAATCTGACATTCTTGGTAATCAGATATCATGTTCTTGTCCCAATTGAGTTCCTTCTTTTGAAGAGAAATCTAATCATCTTTATTAATCATCGCCAAATAGATAATTGTTTTATTGATAATCTGGATCAAATCACATAAAATCAAACAACTGCTGAACTAAATTCAATTTCAAGGTCATTGCCTTTAAATCAAATGGCTTCAATCATGATTTGGGAAACATGGAACTTTATCAATCTGGTTTCATCTTTAATCACTATTATCAAGCTATTATTTTTGATAATGCTATGATGTGTCTCCTTATATGCAATGATATGTTGATGATGTTTCTTACGCTATACTGGAATGCTATTGTAATTGATACCTTCTAAGTTATCACTCTAGTAAAATGAGTAAAGTTAAGTAAGATTGGGAAATAATTCTTCAACCAGAAAGATTTAGTGATCTTATAAAATATGAAAAATTTTATTTTACAAGAACAACTAAGATTTTGTGGTTTCTTTCTATAGAAGCTTTGGCTATGTTCTGTAGCACAGTCCGTTAGAAAAAGGGACATTGAGTTATCATCCTCCATTATTTGACAATTAAAAAAGTGTTTTGTAGACATTTATTTCTTGAAATTTCTTTTTTGTAGAAAAAATACCAATACACAGTAGGGGAGGAAAGAAACAGATTATACCAGTCAATGCATGTGATCTAGGTTCAGTTGATGTGGTGGGAGACGAGGAAGATGGGGGAATACGACCAGCACATCAAAATACAGTACCATCTAAATTACAACGTCATCCAGCATTTCTTCCAGGTATAGAGTAAGATCTCAAAATTTGTCGAGCAAAGATACTTATACACATCTAGGGTAGAATAAGTATCAAGTAAAACTATACAAGCAAGCATTATATTGTGTCATTGTGTCAGTTACTATTAATTCCGGCAAAAAAAAATTTGGAAATGTATTGTATTGTATTTGAATATACTTGATTATTTTTTTTTATTTTGTAAGCAATTTTGTTTTACTGATACTCCTGGCAAAAAGGAGACAAAACTCAATCAGGACTATATTCAAAATTTATTTTTAATGTTATAGGTGATAGAGTTATATTTGCTGAAAGTCCGTCTGCTCCTGGTATACCAGTTGTTTATAGAACACCAGAAGAAAGAACCACTAATCCTGATAGACTCAATTTAGACAGGTAACTGTCCTGTTTGCACTATTTAGTTTCGACCACACTCTTCCACACTTGCATTAATTTTTATACAGGAGGTCAATAGCAGTACGAATAAAAAATTTAATAACTCAGTAGCAAGTATCGAAACCTTCTGAATCTGTGAGTCAGCCAGTATTTTATCTGTACCCTCATCACCTATTCCATAATTTATATAGTGCTTTGTTGTACAGGATGTATTATCAACACTTAAATAAACATGTTTTGGGGTTGTTTTTTTTCAGACGAAAATTAAAAATATGTCCTATACTAGAAGGAGAAGAACAGTTACGTCTGTTGAACTATCAACATAACTACATCTCTCAAATACAACATTTAAGTTCTTTAAAACGACTTATATTCCTAGATCTTTATGATAATCATATAGAGGAAATTACAGGCTTAAATTCATTAAAATCTCTTCGTGTTTTAATGTTGGGTAAAAACAGGTGAGAAAAATTACCAATTTCTTAAATTCAGTTGCAAAAACCCACTTGCTATAATTTAGTTCCTAATGATCAGTTTATGAATAGGACCTGAGAAAGAAGGTGTTAAGATGTGAAGAGTTATAGTCATTTAGTTATAAACCGCAAAACAGCTCTACTGTGCTTTTCATACTATTTGTATTCTCTTTTCAGTCTCTCCCAAAGTACACATCAGATGGAAATTTTATTTTGTTTCTGGATTTTTTAATTTTTTAAATAAACTTGTTGTTTTGGTGATGGATGTTTTCAACGTGCATCCCTTTGTTTCAGAATAAGAAAAATTGAGAATTTAGAGGCTTTAACTAAACTGGATGTTTTAGATTTGCATGGTAATCAGGTTAGTTTTTGGAATCTTGTACAATATTTGTGATATCCCTGCTTTCTTGGCATAATTAAAGTCTATCACTTTTTTGGGAATTGTCATTATTATTATCTTGTATAGAAAATCTAAACACTTATCGGTGAATTATTATGTATTATTATATTTTAGATTCAGATAATAGAAAATCTTAACACTCGATTTCTCGTTTAATATAAATGGTAAAATTTTGAAACTTTACCAGTTGATAGGCGATATAATAATGATTTTTGAAAAATTTTGAAAAAAAATTTCAACTTCCTGTTTAGCCTGAAATGACGTAATTACGTAACTTCTGGTGTATAATAGCTAGGTGAAAAGTGAAAACTGTTTTTTAAATAACTTGTCAATCGATTTGACCTAAATAATTTAGTCAAGCTACCATATCGGCCGCCATTTTGAATTTTCGTTACAATTCTTAAAGCCGAAATTCAGACACTACTGATAGACCGATTTATTTAGCACATAGATACATTGGATCATTATCAACCTTTTCTAGGAGGCCGAATTTTAAATTTCGCATTTTTTTTCGAATTATTCAAATTTCGATTTTTTCAAAATTAGGTCTCCTTAACAGCTACGGAATGTGTGACCCACTTAATCTATGACCTTGAAAATTAAGTCAAATAATATTCAATATATTGTCTACGAGTAGGTATTTTTTAATTTGGCTTACTCAAAAAATTCATAAAGATAAGTGTACTAAAATACAGCAAAAATTGATAATTTTCGATTTTTCGCCATTTTTAACCGTTACCGAAGGTGTGACCTAATTATTTTATGAGTTTGAAAACTAGGTCAAATATATGGTCTAGATGTAGGTCATTGCAAATTTAGCCTACATAATATTTTAAGGCTCTTGAAATATGTTCATAATTGTAAGCAATTCTAGTTATATTTTAGATTCAGATAATAGAAAATCTTAACACTTATTGGTGAATTATTATGTATTATTATATTTTAGATTCAGATAATAGAAAATCTGTCTCACCTTGGTGAATTACGGGTATTAAATTTAGCTGGTAATCAAATAGTTCATGTTGATAATATCAGTGGTATGGATGCCTTAGCTGAATTAAATCTACGTAGAAACCGAATACAAACTGTGGTATGTATATTTTCAACATGTTTACACTGATAAATACTGACTCTCTTCCTATTTACATTGTATGCATGCATGTTTCTAAGTGAATCACATATCTAATATATTTATTGGTAACCAGCGTATTTGCTTAATTATTAATTAGGCTAAAGATCCCCCATCAGCTCGTCAATCAAGCTAATGTAAATGTTCATTGCCTGATTATATATATCTATTACTGCTGGGTTCTACAAATACAGTGCAAAAGAGTAGGACTTAAAAACTCCATTCATTTCATTTCTACAAATATGATAATGTTGTCAATGCTGTTCACATATCCTTTATAGTTTTTCGATTAATTTCATATGATAAAGTAATTCTAACTAGTTTACTAACTCAAAATTTTTTTCATAATGTTGCACTTGTGGCTTTTAAGCTTATTTCTTCTCAGTGTGATATCTTTGTATTTATACAGATAGATGTTGATAATTTACCTAATTTACAGAGATTATTTCTGAGTATAAATGATATAAGCAGGTAGGTGTTTATATTTACCTTTTGTTAGTTTTATTTAATAATTGCTCAATACAGTGTTTAACTTAAGTGAATCACATTGTTTATCTGAAATATCAAACTGTTTATATTTTCTAGTTTTAAAGATATACAGTGTTTAATCGAATCACATTGTTTATCTGAAATATCAAACTGTTTATATTTTCTAGTTTTGACGATACAGTGTTTAAATGAATCACATTGTTTATCTGAAATATCAAACTGTTTATATTTTCTAGTTTTGAAGATATACAGTGTTTAATCGAATCACATTGTTTATCTGAAATATCAAACTGTTTATATTTTCTAGTTTTGAAGATATACAGTGTTTAATCAAATCACATTGTTTATCTGAAATATCAAACTGTTTATATTTTCTAGTTTTGAAGATATACAGCGTTTAAATGAATCACATTGTTTATCTGAAATATCAAACTGTTTATATTTCTAGTTTTGAAGATATACAATGTTTAAGTGAATCACATTGTTTATCTGAAATATCAAACTGTTTATATTTTCTAGTTTTGAAGATATACAATGTTTAAGTGAATCACATTGTTTATCTGAAATATCAAATTGTTTATATTTTCTAGTTTTGAGGATATACAGTGTTTAAGTGAATCACATTGTTTATCTGAAATATCAAATTGTTTATATTTTCTAGTTTTGAAGATATACAGTGTTTAATCGAATCACATTGTTTATTTGAAATATCAAACTGTTTATATTTTCTAGTTCTGAAGATATACATTGTTTAATCGAATCACATTGTTTATCTGAAATATCAAACTGTTTATATTTTCTAGTTCTGAAGATATACATTGTTTAATCGAATCACATTGTTTATCTGAAATATCAAACTGTTTATATTTTCTAGTTTTGAAGATATTCAGTGTTTAAATGAATCACATTGTTTATCTGAAATATCAAACTGTTTATATTTTCTAGTTTTGAAGATATACAGTGTTTAATCGAATCACATTGTTTATTTGAAATATCAAACTGTTTATATTTTCTAGTTTTGAAGATATACAATGTTTAAGTGAATCACATTGTTTATCTGAAATATCAAATTGTTTATATTTTCTAGTTTTGAAGATATACAGTGTTTAAGTGAATCACATTGTTTATCTGAAATATCACTAGATGGTAATCCACTGTGTCAAGATCAATATTATAAACAAATTATATTGAGAAATATGCAGCAATTAAAACAACTTGATATGAAGAAAGTCACAGTAAGTAAATGAATACATGGTAGAATCTTAACTGTATTAATGATACTTAAGAACAGTCCTGCATCGATTCCTCTAACTACTACTACTACTCTGATGTGAAAATATTTAGGTTAGTTTTGTCACATCTTAGGTCTAGTTTTGTTTGTTATTTAATATAAGTACAGAACCTAAGATTGAAATTGCAGGAAGAAGAAAGACGGATAGCTTTAGTCATGGCAAGGAAAGAAGCTGAGAAGAAAAAAGAAAGTAATAAAATAGCCATAATGAAGGTAAGCTGGGTAATAAAATATATAACATTGTGTAATTGGGCTCTATAAGTAATTTCTAATCTCATATAATGTGAATCAGAATTTTTCTACCTAAATAAAATACTATCTGTGCATTAGACTAATTCTTTCTGCAAACACTTGGCAATTATATTTGTTTTCATCATTAATAATCCATACGGTAATGGTTATTTGACATGTCAATGAAATTTCCTTCGGATTTTGACATCTGTATACTGACCTCTTTTAGGAAAAGCGTAGAATAGCTATATCTGGGGTTAAAAGAAATTGGGAGTTAAAACAAGGATCTCATATAGCTAAAACTGGTAGTTTAATACGAACATCTCCCATGCCTGAATTATTTGCAAACCATATTGGTACACTAAAGAATAGTGATATATTATTTAATGATGATAAAGATGATAGTGAATCAGTCTCCAGGTATGAAAATTGTATATTATGACGTATGCATTTAGTAACAACTTGACCTCATGCTAATAGCTTAGACCGGACCAGACGATGTTTCAAGGTAGAAAAAAATTATACTGTGAAAAACAAATATTAAAAACAGCCTATATTTTCCATGTTTCTGGTACTCATGCCATGGCCTGAAGATAAAACATTAGGTTGAAAATGGTGTTTGCATAATTTGTGTCATTATTAGTGTAAACTATATTTCAGTGAAAAGAGAAGTGTAAAAACATCCCGGCCAGAAAGTGCTCATAGTAATTTAACAGAGTTTTCATTTGATAGTTCTACAATAACTAATGAAAGACCCAAGACATCTAGTAAGAGACCAGAGAAACCACCTCCTTTAAAAGAAACAGTAGTTTATAGGTAAAATTATAAATGTTGATATAGACAAAATCATCAAATTTGAATTTTGTCTGTAGTTAATGTTGAATTAATGCTATAAAAGACAATATTATCTTCTATCTCAATGTGATTGCTTCTAATAGTGCATAAAAACCTGACTGGCAAAGCACCTTTGAAAGTTAGTCTGAACTTTGTAAATAATTTCTTTTAATTGCAGTCAAAAAAGTGGTATTACTAATATTGATAAAGGTATAAGTGAGTATGCTGAATTAGATGGGGATACTTTAACTCTGTATGGACATCAAGCCCTAGAGAATTTGGAGAGAAATTGGGGAATTCAGGCAGCAGGATCTATTACCACTATTGTATTTAAATTTGTAGACTTTGAACATGTTGCTAAAATATTACACAAAATACGAACCAGATTTCCAGCTACGCAGGTATGCATAATACCATGATTTTTATTTGCAAATCAAAACTTTTACTTTTGTTCACATCTACAAAAATGAAATCAAATGTTCAAAAAAGAAAAATCAACTTTCAAACAGGTAGGTTAGATTTTTACTCCAATAAAGACTCATTTCATGATGAGTTGTATCTTTAATGAATACTAACATATAATCTTTTAATTTAGACACTGGTGTTTAGTGCTACCAATATACATAGTTTACAACAAATCAATGCTTTATCTCATGTAAGAAGACTGGATAATTTGACTATTGATTTAGATGGCAATCCAGTTACAAAATTTACATTATGGAGAATGTATACTATCTTTCGGTTAGCTCATTTTTCATTGAAGAAAATTAATGAGATTGAGGTAGGTAGTTTATAGATAGTCATTTTGTAAAAAAGATCTTTTTTCATATATCTATAGATGACAGAGACAACTCATTTTCATCAAATTTAAGTGTATAAGGGAGACGTTTATGGCATTGTTTAAAGATTTATATTAGTTTACCTTTAAATATTTGATGTCCATAAATAGTATGAAGAACCTTGACATCCTTTCAACTCTTTTTTCGGATATTAAAAACAAACTAGACAATGGGCTTTCATTTAAAAAAGACTAAAAGATTACTATAATTATTCATTATAAGAGAGCTTTATTTATATTATAATAGGTCAGTCCATCAGATATAGTAAATGCTGAAAAATTGTTTGGACCCCTATCTCATATCACCACTTCTCAGCTACCACAATCTCGTTTATTATCTCTACTTGGTGAAACTAGGTTTGTATTCATATACAATATAATTTTGGAGGTGTGAAAAAAAAAACAGGAGGTAGTAGGGGTTGCATGGTCTTTTTTATTACTTTCTTATCATACTAGTATAGCTATACCATAAGCATTCTAATTGAATGAGGTGAAAGCTTGATGAGTAGCTAATCTTAACCCACCCTGCATTCTTTGCAAAAATTTATACGCCAAAACCTTTTCACATCATACGAATCATTTCCACAGATCTGTGGCGGAATGGGTGCGGAATGCAGCCAGGATCTTAACATCATGATATCTTTTAATTCAGAAAAAAACAATTGGTAGCTTTAAGTGAAGATAAAAATAGAAAAGGTGATAAACATGCTGAGAAAGCTCAAGGAGAATTTGTAGGTAGAGCTGGTTTGACCTTTCAGAGTGCTGATAACCTTACAAAACAACAGGTACTCACTTCATTGGTTTGGTTAATAATCTTTTCCCAAATGTCTGACAACAATGTTATTTGAGGCAGTATGTTAAGCTTGAAGTCAAAAATTGAATATAATTTTAGAGTTGGTGCATACACAGTGTAGAAATAATATCAATAGGAAATTGTTCAAAGTTTTCTGCTATGGATTTGGTTAATGCAAGTGAAATTTTGCAATGACATCAGCATATAGCATGCTTTTACATAAAATATTGGTTCACATTCTCATGGCACTATGACTAATTACCTATATCCATGTCAGATGTCTAAAGATATATATATATATATATATACATATAATTGTACTCTCGTACCCAATTCAAATGAATTAAAGTAATTGTCTGAAATCAAGACGATATACTTTCAGTTTTTTTTACAGGAATCCGAAGGAAAGAAGAAAGTAGCTAAAAATTTTATCGAGGAATTTTCTAAAGAGACAATATTTAACAATAAGAAACAATCTGAATTTCATCGATTATGGCCTGTCATATTTTATGAAATGGTGCAGTCAGCATTAGGTGATATGTCCAATATGCGAGAGTATATGAAAAACTGTATGGAGATGTGCGAAAATAATTAAACAACATGAAATGAAGGACTGATCAGCTTTTGGGAATGTCTTTGCACTTCACTTCCGTAATACATGTACCTTTTTTAAACTTATGATTTAACTTTGTTAAACACTGGCATCCAATTTTATATGGTTCTGTGATCAAGTTATGGAATATGAAAATTAATTTCAAGTGATTTTTATACGCCCACAAATTTATTTGAGGCATAAATTGTAATCAGTTCGTCAATTTGTGGGTAATTTGGTCCGTTCACATTTGTTTGTGCTCAATCTACAGGCTACCATTCTTCATGATGATCCGATTTTCACCGAAATATTGTGTCTGACTTAGCGTTCTTCACTCCATTAGCTATGAGGTGACTCACTCTTGCCGGGTACAATCCTTTATAGATTCTTTTGATATTTTATTTTGTCGGTCAGTGTCATTATGAAGATAATCACTATTGAACTCGTGATGATCCAATATTTTTTCACCGAAATGTTGTGTCTGACTTGCGTTTTTTGCCCCATTACCAAAAGGGTGCAGCCCGTGCTCACTCTACAGGCTACAATTCTTTATGGATTCTTTTGATTTTTATTTTGTGGGTCAGTATCATAATGAAGAGGATTCCTTGATTTTCATGATAATAAAATGAAAAAAGTGCAGCTCGTTCTCAATCTACTGGCACTAGTTCTTTTCTAAATGATCCCTATTGATTTTCATAAGGATCTGATAATTTTTCTCTGAAATATTGTGTCTGACTTTAGTGCAACTCTGCTCACTCTATAGACAACAATTATTTAGGGATTGTCTGCTTTTTGCTCTATAACAATGATTTGAAATTGCAATCAAAGCTGCTAGTGGGCTTATGTCACCTTACTTCACAAGACAATCTTTAGGGTTGATTTGCAGTTCGATTCCTTTGTAAATAAGATATCCTTATTTTTTCTAGCATTTTGATTGTCAGCTCAACTTAATATGTTAAGATCTCAACTTTATATTATTTTCACTATGCAATAAATCTTAAAAAAAATTTTGTTTGTCATAATTTCTTGTCAGCAAGATTGAATAATTCCATAATTTTTTACCAACGTAGATGAAATTTGGAAGGTTTCAATGAACAAGAAAGTCAAAGCTCAAGGATCCTGTAGGGATTTACCAATGACAACTACAAAAAATAGCGATGGCCCACCGTAATACGCCCACCATTGGCAGCCTTAGTTATTCGGGCGGTGGACAAGAGGTATCAGTAAATACAATATTTTAAATGTAAAAGGCTCAAATCATGCTTTGTCAAAATCTATCAAGAAACCAGATCTCTATCAAGTCTACAAAGAATCAGAGGCTGATAAAGTGAACACGTTTTAAAGAACAAGGGCAATAACTCAATAAATATTTTTTGATTAGTCTGATTTTCAATAGGGTCTATCCTCGGGTTTTAACACTCACACCAAGTTTCATCAAATTCCATCAAGAACCCGGCTTCCTATCGTGTTCACAAGGAATTTTAGGACAAGGGCAATAACTCATAGTAAATATTTTTCGATTGGTTTCATTTTCGATAGGCTTCATCCTTGGGTCATTACAAAGACTCATTCCAAGTTTCATTAAAATCCATCAAGAAATGTGGTCTCTATCGTATTCACAACAATTGTGGACAGGCAGACGGACAGCCAGACGGACAAACAGACAGGTGGGCAGAAGGCTTCATCCTTGGATGATTACAAACACACACACCGAAATTGGTCAAAATCCATCCAGAAACCATCTCTCTATCATGTCCACAACACATTTTTGAACGCAAAATGAATGTGTTTTCAAGAACAAGGGCAATAACTCATCAATTTATTTTTCGATTTGTCTGATTTTCAATAGGCTTCATCCTTAAGTAGTAACAAGCAATCACACCAAATTTGATCAAACTCCATCAAGAAACACTCTTAATCGTGTTCACAACAAATTTTCAAAAACAAGGGCAATAACTCATTGAATATTTTTCGATTGGTCTGATTTTCAATAGGCTACTTCCTTGGGTTATAACAAACACACTCACCAAATTTGGTCAAAATCCATCAAGAAATGTGGTCTCTATCGTGTTCACAACAATTGTGGACAGGCAGACAGACGGACAGACAGGGGTGACTACAATATATGCCCACATGTATGTGTGGTCGTATAACAAGGGCAATAACTCATTGAACATTTTTCGATTGGTCTGATTTTCAATAGGCTTCTTCCTTGGGTTCTAACAAACACACTCACCAAATTTGGTCAAAATCCATCAAGAAATGTGGTCTCTATCGTGTTCACAACAATTGTGGACAGACAGACGGACAGACAGGGGCGACTACAATATTCGCCCACATTTATGTGTGGGCGTATAAAAATACAACACACCTACAAGGATTACTGTTTATTAAAGATCAACAAATAATGTGGAAAAAAGATGGTGGTTACATAATAAATAAAATATTGGAATACATGTAATAGGTTTTATTAGTTGGAAATATAAATTCATAATGCCTCGTTGACAACTTAATGTTATGACCAGAATGATTTCACAATATCCACAAGCCTGACATTAAAGCCAAGGAATTATTAATTGACCATCATTGATTGGATTTTCAAAACTAAGGTGGTTACAATTCAAAAATGTGATAGACAAGATATTTCCAGACAGGTTTTACAAAAGGTGATTAAATAGCAGTGCAACAACAATTCAAAGGCATGGAGGACCTCCCTTCAACAGAATTTGGTTTAGTTTCTACAATACTACACTGTCATAAAATTAGTAAAAATTTAATTAAACATTTAACTTAGGGATTTATCTGAAAATTGCATCAAGACTATATAAGGCAAAACTAAGCAGTGCAGTTTTTAAGCAAAGTATAATATTATTACTACGAACACAAATTAAGGGGAAACTTAGTACAATTTACCCTGTTCATTCAAATAAAAGCAATATTAAATCGTATATCATACTACAGTTTAATGAGACAATTCAAACATATTGAAGATTACAAGGCATAATGATTTAAGACAAACACATTTAGCTACTATTTATCCTTATATTTCTATTTTTTTCCCACTGCGCAAGTATGTCTGTGAATTCATCAGTGAATACAAGATTCCTTTCTCCTGTCTTCTTAACTATTGCACTTTGTCTACCCTATCAGTACTTCCTCTTAAATTATTTTATATCAACTATATTGTATGTACAAATTAATATAATTCAAATAAGCTATATACAACAATGTCATGTAGAACATATTTGCTGACGTTTTATTTTTCAAGTGATGTTTTAATTTCAACTGACTTTTGACAAGATAAACCAGCAGTCAGAAAAGATGTGGGTCTTAGGCAAAAAGCTAAATCATATAGTTTTGCGACAAAAATGAAATTGCTACCAAAATATGTTTTCCCCAAGTGATTTTATTAAAAATGTGACAAGTTAATATAAAAAGTTAAATGGAAGGAATTTAGGAACAAAACAGTAAATCGATATAAATGTAAATTCATTTTGTCAAGTGATGTAGGGGTACTGAAAACAGTTCTCTGAACAAAACTGATGCTTCCTGTTGCTATGACAACAGACTATGTATTGAGCAGTATATAGATATGACTCAGGTTTTAATCAACTTTAGCAGAATCAACTCTAGCTTCATTTACAACCCTTCTAACAGCTTCATCAGTTAACAAGTCTTGACCAGCTTCTTGTGCTTGAATAACAAACAAACAATCAATTAATAAGATTTAAAAACTTCTGAAACTGTTTGTACCTAATAATGTAACTAATAATGTAATGTTTGGTAAATTGTGACTATTCCTGTTTGGGAATCCATTCCATTTTTGGTAAACAAACATTTTAATACCATATACTTTACCTTTGCATTTGGAAATAAATATATATAAATCACAGAATAAATGACAAATACTGAATTCATAATTTACTTCTGTATTGAATCTGGTCCACTGGTGGACTTAAAGATTTTGAAGGACACTGTATTGGGGTATACATCAAGCAGTGAAAAATTGGCAAACTGCATTTACATTAAAAAGGCCCAGGCTTGATTTTTAAGGGTCGTTTTGGGCCT
This sequence comes from Nipponacmea schrenckii, assembly GCA_030562195.1. NCBI lineage: Eukaryota > Metazoa > Mollusca > Gastropoda > Lottiidae > Nipponacmea > Nipponacmea schrenckii. The sequence goes on along the minus strand of CM060200.1, from coordinate 32,428,721 downwards.
TTGTTACATTTAAACAGTCCTCAGAAATACTCAAGCTCTGAGGAAATCGCAAAATACCTTGAAATATACCTCAAACAAAAAATTTCACTTTTCATTTTTTTTCCGTGCTGTATGCGGCTGGTCTCCAGTCAGTCTGAAAATAGTGTGTCCTGTTGACAAAGTCTACAATTGAAAATGTGTTGTAGTCTATTTATATAGATGACCGCTATTGCACGACGGGAAGGATAACTCTTTGATTATCAAGACGAACCGTTTTCCAATATGGCGGGACGTTCGTAATTTCTTACGACATTATGATTTTTCAAACACGGATAATTATGGATACACATGGATTTGAAGGCTCAAATTTCAAAGGTAAGCTCTTTAGACTATTTCTGATTAGCTAACCAAAAGATTTCATGAGTTTGAGGCTGTCGAATGATTGTCCGAAACAAATAAAGCCTGGGCCCCTTTAAAAATAAGTACCTGGTATCTTTAATATTTTTGATCAAATCAAACGTTTTAATTTTTTATGACAGTAACAAGGAAATATAGCAAAGAAGCTTTCAGAATGGAGTAAACTGGAAAGGGGTATCAAAACAAGTGCACCCTTCTCCCAACTTAAAGCAACAAAGTGGTAAACAACTTAAATCTAAAAACTTGAAATTCTTAAAATGTAAACATAATATGGAATTAAATTAAACATAAAATACTTAAATGAAGAAAATAACATTTTATCTTATAGAAATCTTGGAAGAGTATAAAATTGGACATGCTGTGACACCTTTCAACCCAAGGATGGCTGAGATACCAACTTACCCTCACTTAATTGTTGCTTGGCATATCCAAATACTAATTAAATAGAATTATTAACTATTTAGATACCTGAGGTCAGCTTAGTCCCCCCACCTTATTTGAAACATTAACATTAAATTCAACCTTATTTAAATTAAGACATCTTTGGTTTAACACATGTCAGAATATGATGTATTACCCAATGTAATAACCAAACATAAATGTTATAACCAAACCCAAAAGCATTAATGTAAGTAGTGTAAAGATAAAAAGATGCATTTGATTCACTGTTCTGGACACCCACCACAGACTAAATTGAAATTTGTCCTTGACATATTCCACCTTTGAACAGTGGTGAGTCAAGGTAAATTGACAATAAAGATCGTGTGGGACAGAATTTTGTTCATGTCTTGAAATCCATGGCCACAACTTAAAACACAAAAGCAACATGTTAGGAACACGGTAATGATTTTACAAGAAATTAAGTTACTTAATGACACCAGATAAGTTCACTGATAAATATATACTCATATTGACCAATCTTAAGAACTATAATTTTATTTTCAACCTAAGACACAGTATCACAATACACATAAGTAATCTTAACGTTTAAAAAATAGTCTATCAAACTCAATTAAGGGGGTTGACAACCCTAAACCTATGTACAAAAAATAGACGATTTTAACAACTTCTTTTCCACCTATCTGAAATATTTAAATATCAATGGAAAGAGGGGACTTTCAGCTATCCAAAAATATAAAATTTATTTCTTTATGACATTTCAGCTTTGAGAAATAGGGTATGAAAGATGAACGAAAAAAACGTCAATTATTCCCTTAAAATTAGCATATCTATTAGACTATTTAATATAGAAGGTTGAAATTTTGCACAACGCAAGTCTACATGTATCTCTACAAAATTACGTTGGCTTTTTGGAAAATTTTGTTTTGTTCTGAAGATATTGATAGAAATCAAAATTTTGAGAGTGCATTTACGAAAAATTGAATTTTTAAAAAACTATTTATTTTATAAAAAAAAGCCAACGTAAAATTATAGAGGACATCGTAAGCTTTAGCTGAAGCCAAAGTTTGTAAAAATCGGATAAATTGTAAGCGAGATATGCTTTTGGAAAAATGGCAGTTTTTTTCAACATTTTGCAAACACATGTAAACTTTACGTAATTAACGATCATGATTGTCTTTCATGCTGTAGAAATCTTTAAGCACCTTTTAGGCATCGATATGCACCGATATCCACATAATTGGAGTGCTAAAACAATGGATTAGCACATGTCAAAACCCTTCCACCCACCAATCATAAAATTTTCTCTGTTTACATGTGACGTAATGATTTATGGGATATCACGTGACTTCTGGATTCCCCCGATACACAAACTCTTACTTCGCGTGCCGATATTAACAATAACTGACCGGCAAACGTAGAGAATGTTTATTTAGCCGATGACGTTGTAATCACAAATGTCAACTGACAACGTTATTTGTAGGGCTGTCGGAAATAATCGATATATCGAAATATCGCGATACGAAACACCTGGAAGCAATATATCGATATTAATCTGAGCGTATCGATTATATAGTTAAAAATAGAACATTCTAGTATTATAATAACTGTTATCCTACTTTCACTTTTCACATGGCAGACCGTGATTGTGGTTGTCGTAATTTTCACAACAATCAAAAACTTTTCTAAACGTTTTAGAAAGTGTACCTGCAACACCCGTTCCCTCAGAACGTGTCTTCAGCATGCCTCCTGTCTGCTCAAAGATCTTGTCTTTAGCTATCTAATGTTAACAATTTAATTTTTTTGAAGAAGAACATTTTTGATAACTCCAAATTTACAAAGTCAATATGAAAGTGGTTGGCTTTTTTTTCTCTTTGTGTTTATCATTTGTTATGTGCCAAATATTTATTTTAGTTATGATCAAGATGTTCCAAAGTCTTCATTATCCCATTAGGTGCAGAAGAGCAGGACGTAAATCTCCATTTCATTTATTTATGATCAGCAAAGAAAGTGGAATAATAATTATTTGATATTGTTTTAATGTTTACAAATTAAAGATAATCATTACTCACACTATTTCTTTGTCACTCTATTTAAGTTGGGATAGTAATATAGCATGCATAACAGATCTGAATTTGCTAAATACAATCAACTGTAAGACATTTCGCAATATATCGCAATGCGAATTGTAATACAGAGAGGTGTATCGCAATATATCGCAATACGATATCTGGCCGCAATACACAGCCCTAGTTATTTGTACGTCTACATAGAGGAATACCCCGTTTTGTTCTATAAATAGATTATCTTCACAGACGGATATCAGACGAACTACTGAAGCGATTGAGCTAAAATTTTTCATACATGAGTTTTTTTTAATGTCAAATAGAATGGATATAAACTAAATGCATTTCTTGATTGAAATACACCTCGAACAATAAGGTTGTCAACCCCCTTAAGCCAAATTTATTGTTTATTTTGTGATGTTTTGCTATGGATTTTAATTTAGTATTCCAGATCCTGACTCATATCTTTCAGTATTTATAGTTGATGATTGTTACATTAAAGATGGTTGTTTATTAAATTTATGGTGGGCATCATGCTGTGAGCAAATAAGGAAAATATTTTCTTTATCTTTATTTAGCACATCTGGTAATGGCTTATGCTGCAAAATGATATTGCATGTCAGAGTGAATGCCACAGATGTCTCAATTTATATAAAGCTTAAATCTTAAAACTACCACTACTATTATTTTTATAATATTCCTCCAAAGCTTAAAAGTGTCAAAATAATTTAATGATATAAAAAAGCAGAAATTTAGGTGAACACAAAATAAAAAATTAAAAAACTAATTATGAAAAGCTTCCAAGTATTAATACACCCTTAATATTCTTGAGTTTCCATTGCATTATACCTTCAATAAAGGTTTAAGTATGGAGTACAAGTAAATAAAGATTTTTTCTATCCAGGTCCATAAAAAACAAACTCATGCAGTCCATTTAGTTTCAAGATCAGTTTCTATAATTTAATAATGGACTGCCAATGTCATTATTATGCTAACAGAGTAAGCATTTAGCTAATTTGTTATGCTAATCATGAATAATTACAATTTTTCCTTAAAAATTATCTGTTACCTTCTTTCATGGCATCCTTAGCTTCATCTAATGCTTTATCTATTTTTTCTTGATGTCTCAACACAAATGGTCTGATCACTTTATAATAAATCGTGTCTGAACCATTCCATGTAGCTGGTACCATACACCACACCAAGAATATACACTGAAATCATAATATTCCATCTTAGGTTTTTTTTTCAATACTGAACACATTAATCTTGCCTTTTATAAAAGATTTACTTCCTCTTGGATCCAGACCGGATTTGGAGGTAATAAAGAAAGATAGCTTGCCAGGCAAGGTAACATACGCCCACTGGCAGCATTGAATTTGAAAAATAAATAGAGCAATGACTCAAAAACATTCACTAAATGGATATTGAAGTCAAGGGCAAAATCTCAAAAACACCAAGTTTCATCAAAATCCATTGAAAATTGTAGCTTCTATTGAACCACAAAAAAATTTTGACACAATCTTACTAAGTCAAGGGCAATCACTAAAAAACTGTTCATCGAAAAATCATCAAATTCGAACTTGACTGTGTCTTATCAATTCTAATGCTCACACCAAGTTTCATTTAAATCCATTGAAAATTGTAGCTTCTATTCTGTCTACAACAAATATAAAGGCAGGGGCAATAACTCCAAAACTGTTTATCGCAAAATCGTCCAAATCGAACTTGACCGCCCTCTTATCAATTCCAATGCTCATACCAAGTTTCATTAAAATCCATAGATAATTGTAGCTTCTATAGTGTCTACAGAAAATGAATTTTTACGCAATTTTACTTAGTCAAGGGCAATTACTCATAAACTATTCATCAAAAAATCGTCAAATTTGAATTTCTGATAAAAACTGTGGCCTATATCGTGGATATAACCCAAATTTGACGCGTTTTTACTAAGTCAAGGGCAATAACTCAAAATCTGTTCATTCGATAATTTCCATTTTGGAACTTGACCGAGATATCATCAATATATACATGTATACCAAGTTTCATTAAGATCGGATAAAAACTGTAGCCTCTATCATGGATACAACCCTAATTTGACGCATTTTTACTAAGTCAAGGCAATAACTCACAATCTGTTCATGCAATGATTTCCATTTTTGAACTTGACAGAGATATCATCAATATATACATGTATACCAAGTTTCATTAAGATCAGATAAAAACTGTAGCCTCTATTGTGGATACAACCCAAATTTGACGCGTTTTTACTAAGTCAAGTGCATTAACTCAAAAAACGTTCATGCGATAATTTCCATTTTCGAACTTGACCGAGATATCATCAATATATACATGTATACCCAGTTTCATTAAGATCGGATAAAAACTGTAGCCTCTATTGTGGATACCACCCAAATTTGACCCGTTTTTACTAAGTCAAGTGCAATAACTCAAAAACCGTTCATGCCATAATTTCCATTTTCGAACTTGGCCGAGATATCATCAATATATACATGTATACCAAGTTTCATTAAGATCGGATAAAAACTGTAGCTTCTATCGTGAATACAACCCAAATTTGACACGTTTTTACTAAGTCAAGGGCAATAACTCAAAATCCGTTCATTCGATAATTTCAATTTTCGAACTTGACCGAGATATCATCAATATATACATGTATACCAAGTTTCATTAAGATCGGATAAAAACTGTAGCCTCTATTGTGGATACAACCCAAATTTGACGCGTTAAAGTCAAGTGCAATAACTCAAAAACCGTTCATGCGATAATTTCCATTTTCAAACTTGGCCGAGATATCATCAATATATACATGTATACCAAGTTTCATTAAGATCGGATAAAAACTGTAGCTTCTATCGTGAATACAACCCAAATTTGACACGTTTTTACTAAGTCAAGGGCAATAACTCAAAATCCGTTCATTCGATAATTTCAATTTTCGAACTTGACCGAGATATCATCAATATATACATGTATACCAAGTTTCATTAAGATCGGATAAAAACTATAGCCTCTATTGTGGATACAACCCAAATTTGACGGGTTTTTACTAAGTCAAGGGCAATAACTCAAAAACCGTTCATGCGAAAATTTCCATTTTCGAACTTGACCGAGATATCATCAATATATACATGTATACCAAGTTTCATTAAGATCGGATAAAAACTGTAGCCTCTATTGTGGATACAACCCAAATTTGACGCGTTTTTACTAAGTCAAGGGCAATAACTCAAAAACCGTTCATGCGAAAATTTCCATTTTCAAACTTGACCGAGATATCATCAATATATACATGTATACCAAGTTTCATTAAGATCGGATAAAATCTGTAGCCTCTATTGTGGATACAACCCAAATTTGATGTGTTTTTACTAAGTCAAGGGCAATAACTCAAAATCCATTCATTCGATAATTTCAATTTTCGAACTTGACCGAGATTACATCAATATATACATGTATACCAAGTTTCATTAAGATCAGATAAAAACTGTAGCCTCTATTGTGGATACAACCCAAATTTGACGCGTTTAAGTCAAGTGCAATAACTCAAAAACCGTTCATGCGATAATTTCCATTTTCGAACTTGACCGAGATATCATCAATATATACATGTATACCAAGTTTCATTAAGATCGGATAAAAACTGTAGCCTCTATCGTGGATACAACAAATGTGGACGGACCGACGGACGGACAGGGGCGACGGCAATATACGTCCACATTTCCATGTGGGCGTATAAAAATAGCGATGGCCCATCGTAATACGCCCACCATTGGCAGCTTTAGTTATTCGGGCGGTGGACTAGAGGTATCAGTAAATGCAATATTTTAAACATCAAATTTCATGAAGAAACCAGCCCTCTCTGTCTTGTAAACAATAAATTTAACACGTTTTAAAGAACAATAACTCTATTAGATATGTTTGATTTGCCTGGCTTTCAATAGGGTACATCCTTAGGATGTTACAAATACACCAACTTTCATCAAAACACATCAAGAACACAAATTCATATCGTATTTACAAGAAATTTCTGGACAAAGTCAATAACTCAAAGTAAATATTTTTAGGTAAGCTAAATTTGCAATCGGTTTCTTCTTTGGGGAATTCAAAAGGCTCAAATCATGCTTTGTCAAAATCTATCAAGAAACCAGATCTCTATCAAGTCTACAAAGAATCAGAGGCTGATAAAGTGAACACGTTTTAAAGAACAAGGGCAATAACTCAATAAATATTTTTTGATTAGTCTGATTTTCAATAGGGTCTATCTTCGAGTTATAACAAACACCAAGTTTCATCAAATTCCATCAAGAACCCGGCTCCCTATCGTGTTCACAAGGAATTTTAGGACAAGGGCAATTACTCATAATAAATATTTTTCGATTGGTTTCATTTTCGATAGGCTTCATCCTTGGGTCATTAAAACAGACTCATTCCAAGTTTCATTAAAATCCATCAAGAAATGTGGTCTCTATCGTGTTCACAAAAATTGTGGACAGGCAGACGGACAGACAGACAGGCAGAAGGCTTCATCCTTGGATGATTACAAACACACACAACGAAATTGGTCAAAATCCATTCAGAAACCATCTCTCTATCATGTCCACAACACATTTTTGAACGCAAAATGTTTTCAAGAACAAGGGCAATAACTCAATTTATTTTTCGATTTTTCTGATTTTCAATAGGCTTCATCCTTAAGTAATAACAAGCAATCACACCAAATTTCATCAAAATCCATCAAGGAACACACTCTTAATCGTGTTCACAACAAATTTTCAAAAACAAGGGCAATAACTCATTGAATATTTTTCGATTGGTCTGATTTTCAATAGGCTTCTTCCTTGGGTTATAACAAACACACTCACCAAATTTTGTCAAAATCCATCAAGAAATGTGGTCTCTATCGTGTTCACAACAATTGTGGAGAGACAGACAGACAGACAGGGGCGACTACAATATACACCCACATTTATGTGTGGGCGTATAAAAAGATGAAATCTAAATTACCAGCATACCTCATGGGTCTCAACGCAAGGTGGTCCCCACGGCCGGGGATTGAGGAAAATTTTGGGATGAATGATGCAAAATCATGCTATCTGGGTTACTCCTGGCACAAGATTATCCCCATTTTGCAAAAAATTGTTACATTATTACAAATGGTTTAATGTTTTTTTTATTTAATACGATGTTATTTAGAAAGTGGTGATGCAACAATATTTTCGTTATTGGGATTATTTATAAATATGATTAAAGCCATTTTCCCATTCCCATATCTTTTATCATACACTTCATCCCTAGACAGGTAATAAACAACCCTTTAGGATGCTTCGGCATTAGTCCAAATTTTACCTGATAGTATGTTTTCGTAACAACATCTGGTACACTCTACTTTCGCTTTTATGATTAATATTACGTTAGCCTTAACAACGAAATTTTGAAGTTTTCACGATATTTTATGATAATCGTCAATTCCATGTGATTTATAAATAATATAGATATCGTTTCAGAATTTGTTTTGTATTATCGGTAGATTTTTATGCCTTACTAAAATTTTAAATTTAATATTATCTCAACTTTGTTTCATAAAATCGTTTTATAATTTGACTGTAGCGTGTAAACATTGTTATTTCTGCATAACAGGCTACTTCGATATCAAAATGTCAAAATGGAAGCTGCAAATTCGGTTAAATATATTGTGGGCTTGGTTCAGGTAAGTTCTGATAAAAGGTGTATTAAATCAGATAAAACGCATCTGTACTTTGAAATTGACTTTTTTTTCTATTATTAGAAAATACTGTACAACTTTATCTGGGTCACTGAGCTATTAATAGTAACATGCGGAACATGTTAAAAAATCTGAGTTATCAGACACAAAATGAGCTTGTTTCCGCTTTTGGTATTTTATTACGTATTACGACGATTAAGTCGACAACGTATTGTAATTGTTCGGATTATTTCATTTATTTTTATTTTTTTTTGCGATTCTCGGATGAGTTTGCAGACAAACTAGTATATGGTAAAGGAATTTTAAATCTACAGTTGATCTTAGAACGATTTCTATTATCAAATAAAACAAAATCAGACTGGATGTGAGAACCGTAAGTTGAGTTTTTTTTGCTTTAGCAAGTTTATTTTCAGTTCAATTTCGACTGGATTTTCAGATTTAAAAACTTCAATGTATTTGTCAAAGGTTTAATGCAATTCGGTTAAATCTTTTACCCACGATTTGCAGACCGTGATTTCTTGGTAAATGGTAAAGTCGAATTTTTTAAAAATTTTTTTAAACCTATCACCTATAAACTGGTCAAGTTTTAAAATTTTACCATTTATATTAAACGAGAAAATTTTAAAACTTTACCAGTTTATAGGTGATAGGATTAAAAAATTTTTTAAAATTTTGAAAAAAAAATTCGACTTCCAGTTTAGCCTCAAATGATGTAATTACGTTACTTCCGGTCTATAAAAGCTTCAGTACAGCAACTTTATAACTTATCTTCGTCGCCGGCGACGGTCTGCAGTTCGTCGGCAAAATAAGCTCAGACGGTCGGCAGTTCGTCGGCGACGGTCCGCAGACGGTCGGCAGTTCGTCGGCGACGGTCTGCAGACGGTCGCCAGTTCGTCGCCGAATATTTGACGACCGTCGTCAAAATTTCTATAATCTTTGTGTACATCATGACGTCAAGACTTTGCTTGACAACAGACTAGTTTCTAAATATAGCTACATGTATTGTAGGTCTACAACGCAACTTTCTTTTTTTTCTACCAACAATGGTTCAGAAACTTTAAATATTACTTTTCATATTTTTCACAATTGCATTCTAATGATCGGTAACTAGTCTACGAAAGACATTTCCCTGGTCAGCCTGATTAACAAGGAATTTTGCTTTACCTCACAATGTCATTCAAATCGACCTTAGCATTAATTATTGAGATTGTTTAAATTGTAAAAAAAATATACAAAGAGAAATATTGTCAAACTGAGCTTGCTATTCGTTCTGATATTTTACCGTAGGTCAACTCATAAAAAGCGTTTCCGGATAACCAATGTTGAAATTCTAACCGGTTGCCCATGAAATCCTAGTATTAGTAGTTACTATTACACCTGAACAAATTCCGATATCAGAACCTGAGACTGGATTCATTACAACGTTAGTAGTGATAATCCTATTTCAATATGGTGCCCAAAGAACTTAAAAGTAGTGCTTGGATTGACGCTTTCAAACGAAACTAAGCCCAAATGTATCTTGGCACGCAGTTACGAAGGAGTAGGCGTGGTTTCTCAAAACGTCAATCCCGACATCGTTGTTTTACCATTGGATGATGAAAATAGAACAAAGCGTTTATTGGTTATAATTTATACTCATTCATATGCATGAGAATGAAATATACCGAAGTAGGTGGGTCTCATAGAGTTATTTATAATAATAGGCGGTGCCAGCAAAATGATGAATGTCTACCTATTAATATTATAATAGAGAAAAAAAAGAAGAATAAATATTAATAATCCGTCAATGAGCGCAGTCGGAACTGGTTAAGCATCATTGCTATATTGACCGCTGTAGATTTAGGCTGGGTTGGGCGTCGTGATTTTAAATATATCCCCCGTGATAAGTTTGAATTTAAAATTATAAAAATAGAGCCGGTGGCCCGAGAATTAATTTATTATAAAGTCCGAGGTCGTAGGCCTAGTCCCGAAAAGCCATGGTAAAAGGGTTGTTACACATTCTTTTCATCGAATTGAGAATCTGCTTGATATCCTAGTTTCTATGGTTAAATAATCTGTTATAGGATTTAAATTTCCACGTTCTTTGGTTGGACACCCCAAGTGCCCCAACACGCATTCCGTGGAGGGTTGAAGTATAGGCTCCACCCATTGTTCTCCTCTTGTCACCCTCAGTCTCATAGGCCGGCTATCGTTGTTTAATCTTTTGACGAAAAAAATAGATTGATGAAGCCTTTAATGGGCACATTCTGCATATCAACTCAAAACTAAGGTTTTTTCCATGCATGTGTACATAATAAAAATTCTGATGACATGTATTTCAAAATAATAGGCTTAGCCTAGTAGTAGTGGCGCAGGCCTAGCGCATTGTTAATTTCGCTCATGAAAGAATTATGATTCTTGGCGTCAAAAGATGAAGATTTGGATCGTGACGTGATGGTCATTAAATTATGACATCAGTCATCAGCTCTTCTTAACAACGGAAAGCGATGGATTTTCTTTCTGGAAGTGGCGACGAACTGGCGACCGTCTGCAGACAAACTGGCGACCGTCGCCAGTTCGTCGCCAGTTCGTCTGCAGACGGTCGCCAGTTCGTCGGCAACAATTTGACGACGGTCGGCAAAATTTTCGACGACCATCGATAGTTCGTCGCCAGTTAGTCGTCAAATATTCTGCCGACCATCTGCAGATGATCTGCAGATAAAGATAAGTTATAAAGTTGCTGTACTGTAGGTGAAAAGTGGAAACTGTTTTATAAATAACTTGTCAATAGTAATCGATTTGACATAAATAATTAGGTCAAGCTGCCATTTTCGTTATTCTTAAAGCCGAAATTCAGACACTATTGATAAACCGATTTAGATGCAATTTAGCACATAGATACATTGGATCATTATCTACCTTTTCTTGGAGACCGATTTTTATATTTTGTATTTTTTTTCGAATTATTCAAATTTCGATTTATTAGGTCCCTTTAACAGCTATGGAAATGTTACCCACTTAACCTATGACCTTGAAAATTAGGTCAAATAATATATATAATATTGTCTACGAGTAGGTATTATTTGGCTTGCTTGAAAAATTCATAGAGGTAAGTGTACTTAAATACAGCAAAAATTGATAATTTTCATCGCCATCTTTAACCATTGCGGAAGGTATGACATAATTATTTTATGACTTTGAAAACTAGGTCCAATGATATTCAATATATTGTCTAGAAGTAGGTCATTGCAAATTTAGCCTACATAATATTTAAAGGCTTTCGAAATACGTTCATAATTGTAAGCAATTCTAGTTTTTATCGAATTCGGATAAAATATCGGCGGAAAAAATATCTAGTTGCGTCCTAAAAAAAAAACGGAATTCAAAGCCGGAAATCGGAAAGAAGCTGAGCGAAAAGTGGATCTTTGTGATCGACAGATTTTGATTAAACTTGATGTGAGAGTGTAATACAACTAAAGGTATGAACACTAGATTGAAAATCTGCGAAATCGAAAAATATTTAGGAGTTATTGCCCATGTTCTTGAAAACACGTTCAATTTAAGCTAATAAACACTCTACAAAGAAGGATTCTTTATGGATTTTGATGTAATTTGGCTTGAGTAATTAGACATTTTTTCCAAGTGAAAACAATTTATATAAATGTTTATTAAAGAAATGAAATCAAATTTATATTTTTCATAAGGGAACTCATAGGCACCTATAATAAACTATCCTGTCCACAGGTACTTGTAAAAATAGCTTGCCAGGCAAGGTAACATATGCCCACTGGCAGCATTGAATTTGAAAAATAAATAGATCAATAACTCAAAAAACATTCACTGAATTAATATTGAAGTTAAGGCAAAAACTCAAAAACTGTCCATGGAAAATTGTCAAATTAGAAGACCACCATCTTATTTATTTCAATACTCATACCAAATTTTATCAAATCTATTAAAAAATTGTAGCTTAATTCGCACCCACAAATATTTTTGACGCAATTTTACTAAGTCAAGGGCAATAACCTAAAAACCATTCATTAAAAAAAGTCAGAAATTCAAACTTGACTAATGTCTTATCAATTCTGATGCTTACACTAAGTTTTATCAAAATCCTTTGAAAATTAAAGCTTCTTATTGCAACCACAACAGAATTTTGACGCAATTTTACTAAGTCAAGGGCAATAACTTAAAACAATTCATTGAAAAACTGTCAAATTCAAACTTGACTGAGGCCTAATCAATTCCAATGCTCACACCAAGTTTCGTCCAAATCCTCTGAAAATTGGAGGATTTATTGCATCGAAACTAAAATTTTGACAAGATTTTTCTAAGTCAAGGGCAATAACTCAAAAACCGTTCATGCGATAATTTCCATTTTCGAACTTGACCTAGATATCATCAATATATACATGTATACCAAGTTTCATTAAGATCGGATAAAAACTGTAGCCTCTATTGTGGATACAACCCAAATTTGACACGTTTTTACTAAGTCAAGGGCATTAACTCAAAAACTGTTCATGCGAAAATTTCCATTTTCGAACTAGACTGAGATATCATCAATATATACATGTATACCAAGTTTCATTAAGATCAGATAAAAACTGAAGCCTGTATTGCAAATACAACAAATGTGGACGGACCGACGGACGGACAGGGGCGACGGCAATATACGTCCACATTTTCATGTGGGCGTATAAAAATAGTAAACATTTGACATTCACCTTTAACAGCCAATAGAATGGAAAGTTTCATTAAGTTCTGATAAAAACTGTAGCCTCTATTGTGGATACAACCCAAATTCGACGCATTTTTACTAAGCCAAGGGCAATAACTCAAAAACCGCTCATGCGATAATTTCCATTTTCGAACTTGACCGAGATATCATCAATATATACATGTATACCAAGTTTCATTAAGATCGGATAAAAACTGTAGCCTCTATTGTGGATACAACCTAAATTTGACACGTATTTACTAAGTCAATGGGCAATAACTCAAAAACTGAACTAGAACAAAATATAATCAATATATACATGTATACCAAGTTTCATAAAGATCAGATAAAAACTGAAGCCTGTATTGCGGATACAACAAATGTGGACGGACCGACGGACAGACAGGGGCGACAGCAATATACATCCACATTTCCATGTGGGCGTATAAAAATAGTAAAAATTTGACATTCACCTTTAACAGCCAGTAGAATGGAATCCAGAAAAGGAAAATATCAGCAAAGAATTCCACTAAACTGAAGGAACCATATACTACCCAGTATGTGAGCCACTGTGTATCATCATCCTTCTTAGTACTTTCTATAGCTTTAAAACTACAATATAATAATAGTTCAGCCAAATATAAACTGTAGTTTCCTGACTGACATTTGTATGGGGAGGGGAATTAGTCAGCATCACATTATTTGCCAAAAAGGTAAAGCTAAAAACATATACTTCTTTAATTTTTTTGACATTGCCCAATAGCAGTAGCATTCAAATAATTTAATTGTTAAACTGATATTTTTTAACTGCAATGTACAAATATTTCTGATAAAATCATAATAATATATTCATATTGAACAGAACCTAAGCTCCAATACTTTTAATCATTAACTGATAACCTGACTTTCATTTATTCCATATAGATAAAGATCTAAAATACTTACGATGCGTAAGCTGGATATAAAAAGCCTATGAAATTACATAAAAACTGTGCACCATAGCCAATCATCAAATACAGAGCAAGTAGAACAACAATTCCTGGAAGTAAAAATAGTAGTTCAATGAAAGGTCAAAGGCAGTTTGTAATATAGAAAGTAATTAAAGTAATGATGAACTTTTGTTTTCAATTTCTCATAAGCCAAAAGTAGCTATCACAAACCAGGTTTCAGTGGATAATAACATCCAGATTTGAACTGAAATAATTATGATGCCCATTAGGCTATGTGATAATCTTTTCATATCTAGATCTGTCATTATGTTGATAAAATATGGTTTAAAAAAAAAAATATCTAATCATACATATATACAAGTCTTTAGAAATATGAAACAGACTATAGCCACTAATTATCTTCACACAATTACTCTATAGAATAATACATTATGTTTAATATTAATGTATTGACCGCATGGTGCATTTACATATTTGTATCATACAGGAACAATAAAAGCTATAAATAAACATTATTTCAAACTGGTACAATTTATTTTCACTTGATAAATGCAAACAATGTCAATAGTGCTGAAGTTGATGAAACGAAATTTTCCAAACAAATATATGTATAGTAAAGCTGTCAATTATTATGTTCCAATTCAAAGGATCTTAATGGCAAAAATTTTATAATTAACCTAACCTAGAAAATTGGGTGGTTGGGAATGGTTTCAACAAAATCATTTTCAAGGGTTCTGTTTCTTTTCCATTTCAAAGGGACAGATTTAAGTATTGAAATGGGGTCTTGAATAAATGTAGAAAAAATCATCAGAAAACTATAAAATCACGTAATTCAAGTAATTTTCTCCTAAGTTTTTGGTAGGCGATGAATTGGATGATATTCTCAGTTACAAAATCAACGTTACTGAAGGATTGTCATCTTATACTTGATTAGTTTGCTTTAGTAAACTAACAAAGTTGGCCTACATGCAGACAAAAATTCAATCTCAAGCAGGCATAACTGGGATAGATTCATAAGAAGGTTATCAACCGCTTCCAGTTTCTGTACAAATTAAACTGTCTTTGTTATCTAAAAGTGCCTCCATCGCTTTTTACTGATTTTTGCTCAGACATTTGATAGAAAACTTCATTAATTCAAAACAATTATTCAAAGCCAATGGAGGCCACCATTTTGAATTAGTCCAAATATTACAAGACCACTGATTGTATATATTTTAAAGTGATGTGTGGTTTGCCAAGGGAGGGCTATTAGTCTCTAACTAATGACGAGAATCTTGAATTGTGTATACAATTCGCAACCGTTACTTCATGTAGACTATCCAAATGTTGCTTTTAGGAACATGTTGATGGGTGGATTCCAGGTATTTCAATGTGTTTAAAACCTCCGCACAAGCAAAAGTGTAGGAAATCCCTAATTTTTTATGCATAGTTTTTCCGACTCTCCCCCAGCCATATCTGTCCAAATCAAATAGCTATCAGTATCAGAGGATGGGAATAAAGTCAGCAAGACAGTAGCATAGAAATATAGCAATATAAGGGGTCTAGGTATCCCACTGTACAATGAAATGCAATGAAATGAGATGATCTCAATATGTCGACCAAGCTGTCGTTTACTAATCAGTTGTTGTTGTGTAATGAAGTGAAGTCTGCACTAAAGTGAGTTTTAGGTCTGGTACAGAGTATATTAGATCTAGGCCTATTTATTAGCCTTATAATTTCCAGACTGGCTTACAATCAAATAGTCTAGTCAAAATAACACTCGAAATTACCAAAAGCGAAGTATATTCTTTTCACTCCTGTTTTCTGCTCCATTTTTTCCAACAAATTCGTGAATGCATTCTTCTCGTGAAGAAACTTTTCAAGTTTTGCTTTCCACGTCTCCATATTCTTTGCAACTCCGGACGCCATCTTGTCAGATCAGTTCTCAGCAGAAAAATAATGTAGACTAGGTTATATTGTCTGTAGCTAACACAAAACTATCAATTTTCAATCAAGACAACCAAGACTACCGAGTACTCATTGCACCAGCTGGCGCCCAATGAGTTAATTTTGTCACGTGCTAATACAGGTTTATATAAAATACGGATCTTTCCGGCACGCTTTATCCGACTCGCTAAGCAGTCTCCAATTCGCTCACCTCTTCTTATTGCAGGACAGAAGTCATCACATGGTAGTTAATGCCCAAGCAGAACGTTGTGCCAAAGAAAGTCTGGCCGAGTTCAAGTCAGCAGACAATACGATTTGCAGACAATAACAAAGTTCAAGTGGGCATACGATAAGATTTGCAGACAATAACTAGAAAATTAGTTAGCAGACGATAGCCCGAAGACAATAAGAAATTATTTCTTTTTGACTCATCCTCGCATTTCAACCAATCAACGACAGCGACACATTGAAAATTATGGGGATTCCTTCAAGGGACACAAATCATGTACTAACAACACATGGTGCCCAGGAACGTAAAATTTATAGAAATAACTGGATATAAATGGAATTCTACTTCTACGGGGACAAGAAAAACTATGGAAAACGTTCATTATTCATTTTTCAAGCAATTGGAAGGTAGAAAAATCACTTCGGACTCCAGACTAAATTTTCTTTGCGATTAAACAAACAGAGGCACCATGCATACAGACCGCATTAAAGATGTCGCATGTAAAGATAACGGTGAAAATAAAAGATTGCAAAAGTCTTCAAAAACACTCTTACCATCGTTTTGCCACTTTTAGACTACAATAAACATTAAGATAAGTTAATATACTTCAAATTCTACTAGGTGTAGTATCTCGGAATTCCTGCTTTTAACCCAAAAATTCCATCAGAAGCTACCCCATCCCATCTCCCATAAGAAGCTAGTTATAAGCATTCGTAAATCGTGTTTGTCAACATCAAAGCCACCCTTACCACTGTTTTGCCACTTTGTGACTAGGATAAATATAAATGAATATACTTTTGATTCTACTAGGTGTAGTATCTCGGAATTCCTGCTTTTAATCCGAAAATTCCACCAGACTCTCCCCCCCCCCCCCCGCCAATTATTACCAAGCCATATGTCATGTTTGTCGACATCAGAACCACCCTTACCACTGTTTTGCCACTTTTAAAGTAAGATAAATATTAAGATAAATGAATATACTTTTGATTCTTCTAGGTGTTGTATCTCAGAATTCCTGCTTTTAAACCGAAAATTCCACCAGACACTCCCCCCCCCCCCCCCAATTATTACCAAGCCATATGTCATGTTAGTCCACATCAGAACCACCCTTACCACTGTTTTGCCACCTTTAAAGTAGGATAAATATTAAGATAAATGAATATACTTTTGATTCTACTAGGTGTAGTATCTCGGAATTCCTGCTTTTAACCGAAAATTCCATCAGACACCCCCCCCCCCCCCCCAATTATAAGCAAGCCATAAGTCAAGTTTGTCAACATCAAAACCACCCTTACCACTGATTTGACACTTTTAAAGTAGGGCAAATATTAATATAAATGTATATCCTTTTGATTCTACTAGGTGTAGTATCTCGGAATTCCTGCTTTTAATCCGAAAATTCCACCAGACACTCCACCCCCCGCCAATTATTACCAAGCCATATGTCATGTTTGTCCACATCAGAACCACCCTTTCCACTGTTTTGCCACTTTTAAACTAGGTTAAATATTAAGATAAATGAATATCCTTTAGATTCTACTAGGTGTAGTATCTTGGAATTCCTGCTTTTAATCCGAAAATTCCATCAGACACTCCCCCCCCCCCCCCCCCAATTATTACCAAGCCATATGTCATGTTAGTCGACGTCAGAACCACCCTTACCACTGTTTTGCCACTTTTAAAGTAGGATAAATATTAAGATAAATGAATATACTTTTGATTCTTCTAGGTGTTGTATCTCGGAATTCCTGCTTTGAATCCGAAAATTCTATTAGAAATCTCCCCCCCCCCCCCCATTATAACAAAGCCATAAGTCATGTTTGTTGACATCAAAACCATCCTTACCGCTGTTTTGCCACTTTTATACTAGGATAAATATTAATATAAATGAATATCCTTTTGATTCTACTAGGTGTAGTATCTCGGAATTCCTGCTTTTAATCCGAAAATTCTATCAGATACCACCCCCCCCCCCAAATTAGAACCAATCCATAAGTCATGTTTGTTGACATCAAAACCATCCTTACCACTGTTTTGCCACTTTTATACTAGGATAAATATTAGTATAAATGAATATACTTTTGATTCTTCTAGGTGTAGTGTCTCGGAATTCCTGCTTTTAATCCGAAAATTCCATCAGACACTCCCCCCCCCCCCCGCCAATTATTACCAAGCCATATGTCATGTTTGTCGACATCAGAACCAGCCTTACCACTGTTTTGCCACTTTTAAAGTAGGATAAATATTAATATAAATGAATATACTTTTGATTCTACTAGGTGTAGTATCTCGGAATTCCTGTTTTTAATCCGAAAATTCCATCAGACACCCCCCCCCCCAAATTATTACCAAGCCATAAGTCATCTTTGTCGACATCAGAACCACCCTTACCACTGTTTTGCCACTTTTAAAGTAGGATAAATATTAAGATAGATGAATATCCTTTTGATTCTACTAGGTGTAGTATCTCGAAATTCCTGCTTTTTTAAACCGAAAATTCCATCAGAAACCCCCCCCCCCCCCCCCCCCCAATTATTACCAAGCCATAAGTCATGTTTGTCGACATCAGAACCACCCTTACCACAGTTTTGCCACTTTTATACTAGGATAAATATTAAGATAAATGAATATCCTTTTGATTCTACTAGGTGTAGTATCTCGGAATTCCTGCTTTTAATCCGAAAATTCCATCAGACACCCCCCCCCCCCCAATTATTACCAGGCCATAAGTCATGTTTGTGGACATCAGAACCACCCTTACCAGAGTTTTGCCACTTTTAAACTAGGATAAATATTAAGATACATGAATATACTTTTGATTCTACTAGGTGTAGTATCTCGGAATTCCTGCTTTTAATCCGAAAATTCCATCGGAAACAACCATACTCTAGCATGTAATAACTGACAAAGTCTATGTTTGTTGACATTAATACCACCCGTACTACAGTTTTGCCACTTTTAAATTGGGATAAATATTAATATAAATGAATATCCTTTTGATTCCACTAGGTGCAGTATCGCGGAAATCCTGCTTTTAATTCGAAAATTCCATCAGACCCCGCGCCCCAATTATTACCAAGCCATAAGCCATGTTTGTCGACATCAGAACCACCCTTACCACAGTTTTGCCACTTTTATACTAGGATAAATATTAATATAAATGAATATCCTTTTGATTCTACTAGGTGTAGTATCTCGGAATTCCTGCTTTTAATTCGAAAATTCCATCAGAACCCCCCCCCTCCAAATTATTACCAAGCCATAAGTCATGTTTGTCGACATCAGAACCACCCTTACCACAGTTTTGACACTTTTAAACTAGGATAAATATTAATATAAATGAATATCCTTTTGATCCTACTAGGTGTAATATTTCGGAATTCCTGCTTTTAATCCGAAAATTCCATCAGAAACAACCATACTCTGACATGTAAAAAATGACAAAATTCCATCAGAACCCCCCCCCCCTCCAAATTATTACAAAGCCATAAGTCATGTTTGTTGACATAAATACCACCCTTATCACTGTTTTGCCACTTTTAAAGTAGGATAAATATTAATATAAATGAATATCCTTTTGATTCTACTAGGTGTAGTATCTAGTAATTCCTGCTTTAAATCCGAAAATTCCATCAGACACTCCCCCCCCCCCCGCCAATTATTACCAAGCCATATGTCATGTTAGTCGACATCAGAACCACCCTTACCACTGTTTTGCCATCTTTAAAGTAGGATAAATATTAAGATAAATGAATATACTTTTGATTCTACTAGGTGTAGTATCTCGGAATTCCTGCTTTTAATCCGAAAATTCCATCAGATACTCCACCCCCCGCCAATTATTACCAAGCCATATGTCATGTTTGTCCACATCAGAACCACCCTTACCACTGTTTTGCCACTTTTAAACTAGGTTAAATATTAAGATAAATGAATATCCTTTAGATTCTACTAGGTGTAGTATCTCGGAATTCCTGCTTTTAATCCGAAAATTCCATCAGAGACTCTCCCCCCCCCCCCCGCCAATTATTACCAAGCCATATGTCATATTAGTCGACGTCAGAACCACCCTTACCACTGTTTTGCCACTTTTAAAGTAGGATAAATATTAAGATAGATGAATATACTTTTGATTCTTCTAGGTGTTGTATCTCGGAATTCCTGCTTTAAATCCGAAAATTCTATTAGAAAGCACCCCCCCCCCCCA